>CM055404.1:102394141-102418933 GCA_029228625.1 Pseudolycoriella hygida | reverse complement strand
TATTTATTTGTTCGTTTAATCACTATTTTTCGTAATTATGTATCATGACACGGGATGGATGGTGCCCTAAAATCGCCATTTTTGTTTTGTTTCCTTTTTTGTATTTATCTAATTTATTTACATATGTAACGTTTCGACTTTTGTCTGTGATAATGTTTTTATATTCTATGAATATTGTAACGTTTTTCATGGTTTTTAACGAGGGATATGGCAGCAGTCATATCTACTCTTTTTGCCATGTCAGCTAGAAAATAGTTCGACAATAAAATTATATCATCCAATCAATCAATCAACTCATAAATTTAAATGTTGATGGCGAATTTAACACTTTAAATTCTCTCTCTTACATTCGTTTCGTCCATTTGAATTAATTATGAACAAATTTGAGTACAGTTTCGGTTAAGATCCCGTCGCGAACGGTCGCGATCTAAATTATGTAGTGCTTGATATATACGAGGGCACGATTCACAAGTGTTCATATAATAAAAGTGTGTTATCATTTCATATTAAAGTAGAGCCATACGGGCATCTCGGACATTGCATCAAAAAATAGGTCTCGTGCTTTTACATGCCCGTCTACATAGTCTAATAACTATTTGACGATGTATACGGACGTAACCTGGCCTTAAGGCGCCCGATATATTTTCATGGCAATCTCCGCTCTTCCGTCACTCTTCCACAATCTTTTAACCACTCATTCAGCCCTTCCCTGCCCTTCGCAGCACTTTCGAACACTTCCTAGTACACAAAAAATGTAAAAAAAGAAAAAACAAAATTTGTAGTTTTGACATCCCCCTCTCTTCAGGGACCGCCGCCAAATAACTAGTAATTCTTAGTTGTGTAGTGGTCCCCTCTCATTAGCACTACCCCCCACCCCAACCACCGACTTGACCAGAAAACTTAAGTTTTGCTAATGGTCACACAAAATGAAAGCTTTTCAAAACAAAATCTAACGAAGGATACGGAAATTTGCGGAAGTTCACCGAAATTCGCGGAAATTCATAAAAATTCACCGAATTCATTAAAATTCACGAAATTCACCGAATTCAACAAACTCATAAAAATTCACGAAAAATTAATTAAATAGGCCCTGTTCCGAAGTCCACGAAAAAATTTTTTCTGAATTTTTTCATCGTATGGGGACTTGCGTCACGGGCGCATCGCTACCGCACGCCCCTGATTTCTGGTTATTTGCAATCACTATGTGCAGTTGTACGTCTGTTATGACACACATAAATCGCCAAAAACTAACACGTTGTGCACTTCATACCGAGCATGCATACGATAAAACTAATTCCCGCTTACACTTAGTAAAAGGCTAACTTTTAACAAAAAAAAATCCCGCTTTCCCAATACTCGTCTTCGTAGTTTTATAATATAAAGTATTTTTTGAACGTGTGACAATGTCAAAAATTAAAAAAAATCATCGTTCGTCAATCGTAGCACAGGTCAAAAATGTTTTCGGAAACCTTTAATTCGCTTAAATCCCTCATCAATTTACAGACTTTGAAATCGGACAATGTCGACATAAAATGCAGACAGAAAAGTGTATCATTCTCTCGGAGACGATTGAAAGTGAATAACAATTAATAAAAAATAAATACCATTAAGAGGTTACCAGATTGGTTAAAAAAACTATTTTTTCTAGGAGCACGTGTCTATCACTCAATTAGGTCGAATTTAAAATAAATATCTCGCTGGTTTACGGAGACGAAAGCAGAAACCTACTTACAGCTAAGTAGGACTAAACCACCCAGTAAATCATAGTTAACATACAATTTAACCGCTAAAAATATATAAGCGACACGCGTTGCTGTGAGTGATACTTTAACGCCACTGGATATTTACTTAAGTCGGTTAATAATATTCCTAAACTTCTGTCACATTATCTATTTAATGAAGTAATCGCTAGATTAGCATACAATACAGCCAAATGCCGACACGTGCCACTTGAACCAACAGCTAAAAAAGCGGAATTAATAAAAAACTTGAACAATTCAATGTTCAGCTCAAAAGGTGTTATAGAAGACAACCGCCTCGTGTCATTTCACCCACTTATTTTGTTAGTGAAAATCGAAACCGTTTAAGTTAACAAGTTGTTCACACTGTAGCGCGTGCCAAGCACATGTACGCAATTGATATGTGAGGAGTTTCACTGCATCGCATGAAATACGGAAGTAAACAATTTTGTTTTTCTTATTTGATTATCCTGTTGTGTGCACAGAAAAGGGTTCCAAAGTATATGTATTGAATTTCGCTTATTTGGCTGGGAATTGAATTAATTTGTATTGAAATTTCGAATTTGTTGCACGGCATGTTGAACTTCATATCGTTTTTAAGTAAGTAGTACGGCTATGTATGTCTAAGACAAGTTTTATTAATGTAGTCCAAAGTTTGTGTCGTAACAAACTTTGATGCAATTTACTCGACCGTGAAATGTAAATGACTAGGATTGGGTTTTTCCTTAAGTTTTCGGTCATAAATAACGAAAACACATATATTTCGAGACGTTTCACAGCTTATTGCTGCATTTTCAGTCTTTCTGCATCTTCAGACTGAGATGAATAGTCAAAGCTTACGAAAACAGAAAATTCCCTCCACTAAACGACTGTCTGAATTTTAAACAAAAATGTTTAGACAAAACACATATAAAAGCAAATAGTTCCGACGAAAGACCTCTTCTCAATCTACAATTGGAATCCAACTTTTGTACACTGTGCTGATGTTTTCTGTATCTCTTCTAAAATTCATAGTCTGATTCGTCAAAATGTGCAATGGTTACAAGACCCTGCGTTTCGTGAGATTGTGTTCCACAGCTGAAACAGTCATTCTGTCAGTATCAGTTACATGCCCAGCGTCGTGATAGTGGTGTACCAACGCTGTAGTAGTATTACTTAAATCTCCACTTCGGTTGAAAGCCTTTATGTCATCCACATGTTTTTCTCCTCTCTTACTGGCTTTGAGACTATTACACATAAAAAAATGCAAAAGAAAATTCTTTGAAGAAGCTAACTCGATTCCTGCTTTCGCTCGTATCCATAAGATTTTGGCTAAAGACCCAACTATTCAAGTTGGTTCTCTCCTAAAACCCGATGGAAACTACACAACAAATAGCAATGAAACGATCGAACATCTCCTGAAAACTCACTTTCCAGGTTGTAGCAAACCAAACGAAGAACCTCCTGGACAACCTACAAACATACCAAGTCGTAAAGAATGGAAGTTTGCAGAAAAAATTGTCAAGAGAGGAAAAGTCAAATTTGCAATCCATAAGTTCTACTCTTTCAAATCAGCTGGCGTCGATGAAATCTTCCCAGCTCTGCTAAAAGAAGGCAAGGAACTATTGGTGGAAAGACTAAGCAGTATTTTTAAAAGCTCTATTGCTCTGGGCCACATAGCCAGCCTCTGGGAAAAGGTAAAAGTCATTTTCATCCCCAAGCCTGGGAGAACCGTCCATAATGAAGCAAAAGACTTTAGGCCAATTAGTCTCATATCCTTTCTCCTCAAGGCTGTTGAAAGACTACTAGATTTCTATGTAAGAGGTGAGGTTCTCAAGACCTTTCCACTGCACGCAAATCAACATGCCTATCAGATGGGAAAGTCCACTGATACTGCACTGCATCAGTTGACTCATAAAATAGAAAGCACGCTTAAAAATGGTGAAGTGGCCCTGGGCTGCTTTATGGACATTGAAGGTGCTTTCTACAACACCGAATTTGGAGTCATTACTGATGCCATTAAAGAAAGGCAAATGGATAACGCGGCGGTGAAATGGATAATTAAAATGCTTAGCGGAAGGATAGTAGAGGTTGTAGTCTGTGGCACTAAAATGATAGCAGTAGTCACTAGGGGTTGCCCGCAAGGAGGAAGTCTATCCCCAATCTTGTGGTGCATAGTCATAGACTCACTCTTAGTGAAATTGAACGTCACGGGCTTCTTTACTCAAGGTTATTCTGATGACGTCTCTACGATTTATGTGGTTTCTCTGTAAACACTATAGGTGATCTTATGAGAGCAGCACTAAAAGTGGTAGTAACATGGTGTCAGGAAAGGAACCTGAAAGTAAATCCGAGTAAAACCAAGATGATTCTGTTTAGAAGGACCAAAGCTGTAGAATCTGAATTAGGGGATTTTGTGCTATTTGGCACGATCCTAACTATGAGAACTACGGTAAAATATCTGGGGGTCTTATATGATTACAGAATGACTTGGATAGTACACATAGAAGAAAAGTTAAACAAGGTCACTGGGATTTTCTGGATGTGTAGAAATGCTTTTGGCAGGACTTGGGGCCTATCGCCTAAGGCAATATGGTGGCTATACACAGCCGTGGTCAGACCGATTCTCTGCCACGGATGCTTGGTATGGTGGCCCAGAACTGAAATTGGCACAGCCAACCTTCAGAGATTGGCTGGTCTATGTATCACAGGGGCGAAAAATACCACCGCTGCAAAGTCGCTAGAGGCCCTACTATGCCTACCACCGCTTGATCTTTACATAAAATCTATGGCTTTCAGATCAGCCTGCAATGTAAGGTATAACGGCTGTTGGTCTGCAAAATCAGAGCTAGGCCACGCCACCATATGTAAACTCATAAAGGATGAAATCCTTCAAATGCCGAGTGATCAATGCCGACCGGAACTCTGGTTAGACGATAAGTTCACGTGCATTACTCCTGATAAACGGCTAGGAGAGGACAAAATCTATCCACCCAAGGAGGCACTGGTTTGTTATACGGATGGCTCCAAACGGGACGGTTTTACTGGGGCAAGTTTCTTCTGTGAATTTCCTCTTTTGGAGGCTAGTATTTTCACAGGACCTTACGCCTCAGTCCACCAGACCGAACTTTTTGCTATCTCGGAACTCTGCAAATCAGAAGCTATTAAAACGGCTTTGAGTAAAGATATTTATATCTGCACTGATAGTCAATCGGCTATTGATGCCATCAGCTCCCCAATAGTATGCTCCAAAACCGTAAGGGTATGTAAAACAATTCTAAATGAAACGAGTAGGGCAAACAAGGTTACTGTCATCTGGGTCCCTGGACATGAAGGTATTCCTGGAAATGAGAAAGCGGACCAGGCCCGGACTGGCCATATGGGCTGACCGGGCATCGCCCGGAGCGCCCCAGCTAGAGATGCGCCCACCAGCTAGAGATTGCTTTCACGGGTTTCCGTGAAAATGCCGTAAATGGCATCTGCAGGACACAGTATGTAAATTATTGGACCATTTTAATACAACCATCTTCAGTTTAGTATTATATATCAGAAGATTCATCGTCGTGAAGTATCCTGTCAAGCTGGAGTTTTATTGAAAAAATTTAATTATCCGTAAATTTGCCGTAAATTTCAACTAACTTTGACCACATACACTTATATACCATTGGGACCAGTGTGACAGGTTTCGTGACAATAACTCTACCGACATATATTAGAAAACTGAAGATGGTCGTATTAAAATGGTGCAATAATTTACATGTTGTGACCTGCAGGTACCCTTCACGGCATTTTTACGGAAACCCGTAAATGCAATCTCTAGCCCCAGCGAATTCGGCGCCCCTCTTAATACACGGTTTGAAAATTTATGCGCATTTCACTTGCGACTTAGTTAAACGTTTATGGAGGTAACGCCCGAGCTGAGATCAGCCAGACATTAACGTTTTCTATTGTTCAACTGACACATTTCGGTTTCTGATAGCGAGATTATTAACCAACAAACAAATTAAACGCAATTGCGTTTTAATCGAACGCCGGTTGTTTGAAACCGACCGAAGTTGGTTTTAATCGACCGCCGGTTGGTCCTCATCGACCGCCGATTAGTCTTTATCAACCGCCGCGCCGGTTGGCTTGATCGACCGCCAGTTGGATAGGGCAGTCATCGAATGAACTGCAGCGTCATTTGATTGAATAGTTCACTTTTTGTATCTTTTACTTACTGCCATAATAAAGCTTTTGTTACATACAGAAACGCTCTTATCTTTATGTAGTTATTTTTATTTACTGGACATTGTTTGTTCCTGGGTACATAAGCCGACGACGAATACCCTAATTCTTCCAGTCTCAACAAACAGTTTCCAAGCTGACAAGTACCACGTAACTCTACATGCCGATGCAATCTGGGCACAATTATCACGAAAACCACAACACATGTAAACAAATTCTTAGATTGGCGCCCCTCAGTCGGCCCTCAGCGGACACTCTCGCAGGTAACGCAACTACCAAGAGCTTCATTGGACCAGAGCCACACTTTGGCATTTCCAAAGCCACAAGGAAGAGCATCATTAACCAATGGCTTTTTAAGCAGCATGAAAATTCTTAGCGTAACTATGATGGGGCAAAACGCACAAAAATATTCTGTCCAACCCCGTCCAAAGACTTTAGTCAGAGACTTCTAAACCTTGATAGACAAACATCAAAAGAACGGTTGAAGTAATCACAAACCATTGTGGACTCAACAAGCATCTTTGTGATATAGGTATCAAGGACGACACGAAGTGTCTGTGTGGTCATGGGGATGAAACGGGAGCGCATATCATTTTTAATTGTATCAGATATAGATATATAAGAATGACTATTCTGGGTAAACCGGAACTAACGCCCTCGGACCTAGCCTGGACCTGGATGAATTTGCTACTTTTCTTAGAAGGACCAATCGATTGGAATGACGAGTGCTACTTCGACCATAAATCCACTTGCCTAAACTAGTCAGAAAATTAACAACACATAAACAACTTTGAAAAAGCGTATAAATTTGTAATCAAAAATTTCTGTAAGGTTTTTGAATGCTTCTCTTTTGTAATGTATAGTCTGAATGTTTTTGTATATTCTATTTTGGAAAAATTTGAATTTTGAATAAACAAGGAATAAGAGGGACGTTGGTACAAAGGATAATTATCCAGGTGCCTGTCAAACTCCCTGTAGATTTGACCCCTCTTTACACCCTTCTTATCTATTTATCTAGTGTTACCCACATAATTAAAATTACACATAGCCCGTCGACCATCACCTAAACATGGTAGATTGTACACCACATAAAGATAAAAGGTACAGCGCAATACTCGAAATGGATGCAGACACATTTGAGCTGTGCATGAAGGCTAAAAGGGTTAAGATTTTGTCGTCATCGTGCCGAATGATAGAGGACTTGAACTTGTTTAGATGCTTCAAATGCAACGACTATAATCACAAACACACAAATAATGTGACCTGTAGACGTTGTGCTGGCGATCATCATCATACAGTTTGCAAGTCTAAAGAAGAGCTATGTGTGAATTGCAAAATGGCCAACGAAAAATCCGGAGTGAAGATAAATGTAAACCATATAGCGACTAGTGAAAAATGCTCAATTTACTGGAGAAAAATGGAAGTGGAAAGGAGGAAAATTAAATATTGTACATGGCAATTACAGAGCCGAAGACTAAGAGAAGGTGAAATGTTTTATGTGAATGCGGATAGTGTATTAGCTCATGTGGAGGAGGTGCACGATTTATTGTTGAGAAGAAAAGCGATTATGTTACTAGCTAGTGAAACTTGTTTAACAAAGGACATTAATGACAATGAAATTGATTGTGAAGGATACAAGTGCTACAGAAACGACTCACACTGAGACATACGGGAGGGTGTTGTATATATGTGCGATCGGACTTAAGATCCGAAGTTTATGATGTATCAACACCAGACGAGAAAGTTTGGGTATTTTCGGTCAAGTTATTCAACGGAAGTGACGAATATGTATGCACGGTGGTATACTTCTCACCGAACGGCGGTAAAAAGGTTTGTTTGGAATACTTCGAGGGCTGGTGTGAAAGTAACGTTCCAGGGATCAAGAGAATTATAATTATGATTTGTGGAGATTTTAACATTGACTTGCTGAAGTATGGAACTTACCAGACTAGAATGAAACAAATAATCACCTCATTTGGGATGAAACAATACGTAGAAAAAGCAACGAGGATTACCAAAGACTCTCAAACCAAGATTGATCCAGTGATGGCGAATTTGAACCTAGAGGCTGACCCCCTAATGACAGACAAAATCAGCGACCACTCAACGGTACAAATAAAAATAGGCTAGCTGGTGTGTGAAGTAGTGAAGCACAGAACAGTAAAACGACTCGTAAATTATTCACCTGAAAGGTTGAGGCAATTGCTATTGCAATATCAATGGGATCATTTGACTAGTGAGAACAAAAGCCTAAACGACAAATCAAATGCGCTAACAGAAAATCTGAGAGCGGCTATTCAATCATTTGTCAAAGAGGTAAAAGTAACGGATCGGAACGCTAAGAAATGGTTTGATGATGAACTGTATGAGATGCGTGACAAGAAGGAAAAATTGTACTACATTGCAGTAAATGAATCCTCAAGCACAAACTGGCCTTCTGTACCTTCTAACTATCCGGAACAAAAAGCGTGTATACACTGAAACTAAACTGGAAAAGGCGAAAGGTAATTCTAAAGAAACATGGAGGATTTTAAAGCTACTATTGAAGGGTAAGCCGAAAACAGAAATAAATGAGGTCAACGTAAATGGGGTGATTGCGCAAGACTCTAAAGAAATAGCGGAAAGACTGAATGAATTTCACGTTAACAGTGTAGATGAGATAAGCCAGTCGATTAACTGGGCCGGAGGTACATGTGCTGAAAATCCAGCCGTCCCAGCGAGATTCGAGCTGAAAGAAGTCGACGCAAATTACATAGTGCAATGCCTGAATGAAATTCCGAATAAGAAAGACACTGACTTTATTAGCTTAACAATATTAATGGACGCGTGGACCGTAATTGCTAAAACTGTGTGTGAAATAATCAATCACTCACTGAACGAATCGGTGCCCGACAAATGGAAAACAACAACGGTAATACCTGTACCAAAAAAGGAGCGACCAAGAAATGCAGAAGACTATCGCCCCGCCAATATGCTACCTTTAGAAAAGCTGATAGAAACGGTTGTAAAAAATCAGTTGATAGAATTCATCGAACATCACGACTTGCTGTCGAAATTTCAATCTGACACTCATGTGAAACGGCATTGAATTTTGTGCTGATGAAATGGAACGAAATACATGCGACGGGTGACATCATTCTGGCAGTTTTTCTAGACTTGAAACGTGCATTCGAAACAATCGACAGACAAATATTAATATATAAATTACAGAGATTTGGTTTCTCTCCGAGTGCCATCAGATGGTTCAGCGGATATCTCAGTAACAGGAGTCAAAAGACTAAAGTGAATGGACAGGAGTTGAGCAGCAAGCGGAATGACCTTGGAGTTCCACAAGGATTAGTTCTTGGTGCGATTCTGTTCATAATTTACATAAACGACCTGCCGACTCAACTTGTTAATGCGTTCGTGAATCTTTTTGCAGACGACACACTGATTTATGTTCACGGGAAAAACATGGATGTGCTGACGAATCGTATCAACATTGAATTGGAGAGGATAAGTGGGTGGCTTCGGCTGAATAAGCTGAAAATTAACTTGGAGAAAGCAAAAGCAATGATCATATCTCATCCGTCATATGTGACAGTGGTAAACAAGATAACAGTGGAGGAGGAAGAAATCGCAGTGGTGAACGTCATGAAATGCCTCGGCGTATTGATCGATAATAAGTTGGAATTTAAGGATAATGTGGACTTTGTATGCAAAAAAGTGGCAAAGAAAGTAGGGGTACTTTCGAGATTAGCGGGAAACATAACGATGAAAGGACGAATCACCATTTACAACACAATTATCGCACCAAACTTCGATTACTGCTCATCGTTACTCTTTCTGAGCAACGCTGATTGGCGTTCGACAGACTACAAAAGTTACAGAACCGTGCCATGAGGAGTGTCCTGATGTGTGGAAAGATGACACCTGTAGCGTTCATGTTGGAAGCATTGGATTGGTTAAGCGTCAAACAAAGAATAAACGCAACGACATTAACATTTATCTACAAACTATAGCGCGATATTTTGCCTCAATATCTAAATGAAATGGTAATTTTTAAAAGAGAGCTGCATGGGTATGCGACGATTTTTACATAACGACTCGGAAGACTAGTGATGAACGGAACTCATTGTTCCATAGGGGGCTAATACTGTTCAATGAATTGGATCGGGTAATAAAAGATGAAACTAACGAGAGATTATTTAAAAACAAATTGAGACAAAAAGTGAGAATATTATAGTTCAAATTTGAATGTGTTCGAAATTTTGTGATGTAAAAATAGCTTTGCTAAATAAATGCATATTTTATCTTATCTTATGTTACAACTTATAGGTCTAGCTCTGCGGTCTTTTGTTTTCTTCTTTCTTCTTCTTGTAGGCCTCCCCCATAGATCGCCATTTCTCCCGGTCCATTGCCACTTGTTGCCAATTCGTGCCTGAAGTTCTTTTGATGTCGTTGGTCCATCTTTCCGGTCGACGTCCCATTGGTCGTTTCGTTGGCGGCCGCCATTGCATAATTGTTTTCGTCCATCGATTGTCGGTCATTCTGGCAATATGCCCGGCCCAATTCCATTGTAGCGACGTTATTCATGCCATGACGTCGGTGGCTTTCGTCGGATCCACTCGTTTGTCATCTTGTCTCTGAGTGAGATTCCTAGCATTGCCCTTTCCATGGCCCTTTGTGCAACTCTCAACTCGTTCGCCGATGCTTTGGTTATTGTGAGAGTTTCGGCTCCGTATGTCAGGACTGGCAGCACACACATATCGAACACTTTCCTCTTCAGACTGTTGTTCATGTTGCTCTTGAAAATGTAACGCATTTGCCGAACGCCGCCCAACCAAGACCGATCCTTCTTTTTATTTCAGCCGTTTGATTGTCGAGACCGAGTTTCATAACATGGCCGAGATACTTGTACGAATCCACGGTTTCAATTTTCTCGTTTCCGATTTTGATTGTCATAACTTTCGTTTTCGACATGTTCATCTTCAAACCAATTTTTTGGGCTTCTTCGTTGAGCTGCAACAGCATCGCTACAATCTGTTCCAGAGTCGTTGATGTCAGGGCAATGTCGTCGGCGAATCGAAGGTTGTTCAGAAACTTCCCATTTATATTGATTCCCAATTCGCTCCAATCAAGCTTTTTGAAGACCGTTTCCAGAGCTGACGTGAACAATTTTGGTGAAATGGTATCTCCTTGACGGACTCCTCTTCCAATTCGAAATTTATCGGTGGCTTTATGCAGTTTGACGCATGACGTTGCGTGCTCGTAGATATATTTTATCATCCGAGTAAATCTCGAATCAATCCGACAATCGTCCAAGGAGTCTAAAATCGACCACAATTCGACCGAATCGAACGCTTTTTCGAAGTCTATGAAACATATCGCGATGATGATTTTGTATTCGTTGCATTTTTCTATTAGACTTCTCATCACTTGCAAGTGGTCATTCGTGTTGAATCCGGAACGAAACCCTGCTTGTTCGATCGGCTGATAGAAGTCTAGCTTCTTTGTCATCCGTTTATTTGTCACTTTCATAAACAGTTTGTAGAGATGCGAGATCAAACTGATGGGCCTGTAATTTTCCAGTTTCGTGATGTCTCCTTTCTTGTGTAGCAAAGTGATGACTGCATTTTCCCATGATTTTGGTATTTTCTCTTGTCTGGTCTTTTGTTTGAGCTTGGAAAAAATGGATCTATTGATGTGTAGCCCACTTTCAAATCATCGATATCTTTGCACAATATCTTACCAATATTGATCGAACACAATTCATTAAATTGCATACCTATATATTGGAGAATGTTTTGAGATTGGTGTAGATTCGTAAATAGCTCATATTAATGCAGATGGTTTGCGCTCCAAAATTGATGAATTTCGTAGAATTGTCGCTGGTGTAAACCTGCACTGCATCGCGATTTCGGAGACTTTCTTCAAAAGCTACGTCACGAACAAGTCGATTGAACTTGAGAGATATAGGCTCTATAGGAACGATAGATCCATGCGCAGCAAGGGTGGGGTAGCAATTTATATAAAGAAAGAACTGCGGGCTAAAGTAGTCTCCCAATCAGCTAGTAAGGGTGGCACCTTGGAACATCTTCTTATCGAACTGTGCTTGATCTCGCATAAAGTACTTATAGGAGTCATGTACAAACCACCTAAGGTCGACGACATAGATAAACTGGATGAGATTATCCAGCGATTCAGTGTAGAATATAAGGAGATTGTCATCGTGGGAGACTTCAATGAGGACCTTATAGCGAGATCAAGCATTACAAAGCGCTACATCTCTACTGTCAAAGACCTGGGCTTCTCATTCGCCTCAAAGGAACCGACCCATTTCTCTGCCACGAACTCAACTGCTATAGATCACTTTTTGACCACCTCCATTGATAAGGTGTCTCGCTATTCACAAATTAGCCTACCGGGAATCTCTAAGCATGACCTTTTGTTTGCATCTCTTCATTGTGATATGGGTCACACCATTAAGCCTCCGCGGATGATTAGGCGTCTTCATAAAGTTAACATGGACAATCTCGTAGCTGATGCGGAAACCATAAACTGGATGAGGCTGGTTGGCTCCAATGATGTAGACCTTTTAGTTGAGACGTTCAGTAACGATGTGCTAGTATTGCTTGAGAAGCATGCACCGCTTGTCTGTTGCACGACTCGGCAAGACATGAGCCCTTGGTTCAATGCATTGGTGAGTAAATCTTTTGTTGATCGGGACTTAGCCTATATGGATTGGAAGAGAAAACGGACTGATGATAGCTTCAAAAAATTTAAAATACTGCGAAATAAAGCTAATCTTGTCGCCTCGCAAGCCAAGAGGAAGTACTTTGGATCGAAATTTCGAAAGGTAATACCGACTAGGGAGTTGTGGAGCAATCTTCGTCGACTAGGATTTGTGTCGGGAACTGATGATGTAATTCCACCCTATAAGGCAGATGAGTTGAATGCTCACTTCGTTGCCAGAGCTAACTACTCGGACTTTCCTAGGTTGCATAATACTAGTGGCTCTCCGGTACTTGGTCAGCCTCAGCAAGTGAATACTCCTCATTCACACCCTCTCTCGTTTAGGACTACAAATGACAACGAGGTCTGCGAAGCAGTCTATAGTATCAGATCCAACTCGACAGGTCTCGACTTGATCCCAATTGCATTTATCAAAATGCTATTGCCATTTGTTTTACCTACCATTACTCATATTTTCAATGCAGCTATCGTTGAATGCAAATTTCCCAAGCATTGGAAGACAGCGAAAGTCTCTCCGCGTCATAAAGCCTCGCGTCACTCCACTCTGGATGATTATAGACCTATCAGCATGCTGCCGTCATTGTCCAAAGTGTTTGAGAAAGCTTTGAAGAAGCAAATTACTGAACATCTAAACTACTGCGGCCTTCTGTTCAAATTCCAGTCAGGGTTCCGATCTAACTATGGTACAACTTCCGCGCTCCTTCGTGTGACGAATGATATCAGAATTAACATGAGTAAGAATATTGCAACTGTCATGCTCCTCCTAGACTTCTCAAAGGCATTTGATTCGGTCTCCCATGAGCTGCTCCTTGAGAAGCTTTCAGTGTATTTTGGGTTTTCATGCAGTGCAACACAGCTTATACGTAGCTATCTGTCACATCGCCTCCAGGCGGTTTACGTAAATGGATACCAATCTCAATTTTTGGAGGTCAATATAGGAGTTCCACAGGGGTCCGTTCTTGGCCCTGTCCTTTTCTCCGCGTTTATTAATGACTTACCGAGATGTGTGATACACTCTAAGAGTCACCTGTTTGCGGACGACTTCCAAATATATAAATCATTACACGTAGATAATATAATCATGGATATGCATCTCTTGAAGGCGGATCTAAATGCGATCGTAGTGTGGGCAGAGCGAAACAGGCTGTCCCTGAATATGGGGAAGACGAAGGCCCTGATCTTTTCGTCAAATGGTTGGTCGGGTGAGATCCCTGAACTACATATAGATGGGGCTAAGATTGATTATGTAGACTCAGTGAAGAACTTGGGCTTGAATTTGGACTGCCGAATGGAATGGAATCAGCATGCTAGGAAGGTGTCTTCCAAAATATTTGCTGGGCTACGGAACTTATGGCCAATTGCTCGTCATGCCCCAATGCATACGCGAGAACTTCTTGTCAAAGCACTTTTGTTACCACACTTGACGTATTGCTCCCCTGTCTTTGGTGAACTCTCTGCCACAACGAAAAACATTTTAAATAAACCATTTAATGCGTGCTTGAGATTCGCATATGGGGTAGGGCGATATGAATCGGTCTCGGCTTACAGTAACAGGCTCCTAGGCAGTGATCTTTTTACTTACTTTGATTACCTCAACTCTTCCTTTCTGCATAAAGTTATCATTACCAATGAACCTGACTATATATATGAAAACCTTAGTTTCGGGTCATACGCTAGGACATTAAACCTGATTCTGCCTCGTAATGATAAGAATATTGTTAATGACTCCCTATTTGTGCGAGGAGTCTCGAAATATAACGCGTTGCCTAATGCAATTAAACGAAATCTCTCGATAACTGGCTTCAAGCGTGCCTGCAAAGATCACTTCACCCACTCTCATCTGACACTCATCCACAGATGGGATATTTGCAAGTTGGTTGGGATTGCTGCTGCTGATTTGATCTCAATCTAGTTGTTAAGTATTTTTCATCATTAGTATTTTTTATTTTTCTTTTTTTATTGTTATTTCCATGTTCTTTTTCTTTTTGTTTTCATATTCTATGTTCAAATTTCTCGAATATTAAATGTACACGCGTTGCTTTGCTCGGGGTATATGTAATTTAAAAGGTAAACCACCTTACACATATATTGTCAATAAATAAATTCATTCATTCATTCGTGACTGAAATGGTTGGTCGTGGTTGATTTTTCGAACTCCAGTATCTACTGATCCTTTTTCCGATTAGTTCACTAGGATAAGCACTCTCCATAAGCATTTTCTTTATGGTGCTCGTGTTTGTAGCGTTTTACAAAAGAACTCGACGATTTCTCATTCTAAACAAGGATTTGATAGTTGTTTCTGCGGAATAGGATAATCGAACAGTGATAATGCTAAAGTCAACAAACTAAAAAAGTCCTTATGCCTCAAAATTTTTTATAAAACTACACCTACTGCTATCATTTTGGACCAGGATGTAGTTCTAGCCAATGTCTAAATTTTTCATAAATAGATGATGGGACAGATATTCAGAAATTTTCGTACTCATCATCACACTGCCAACTACCAGTGCTACCATGAGCCTCTCAATGTTCTGGACGCGCAGACTCACATATTCACTAAAAAATCGTGTTCTCGGGACCATTCTGATCCAAAATAGCCAAACTTCCCCTAACATTTTCTTTAAGGTCGACTAGAATAACTAATTTTGTCTAAAATGGACAAAACTCAAATTTACCCCATTTTTACCGATTTTTTGCAGTTTTTCGATTTGAGCACCGCCTAAATGGCCTAAATGGTCTTCAATCGCTTTTCACGACTGTGGTTTCATTCAGGAGGCTATCAGGAGGTTGAAAATTACATATAAACTGAGTGCTAAGATCAGAATCTCATAGAGTGAACCTATGGTTCTCACTCTAATCAGAAGCTGATTAGGCAACTCGGGTCTCACGACTCTCAAATGAAACTCTAAGTTGCGCAAAAACAGCTAGTCCAGACGACTAGTCTCCACTAATTTCTTTTTTTCAGGGGGACCATTGGACTTGTGCAAAAACGACTCGCTAACCTTTTAATATCATATGACCATTAGCGACACGAAGCGTTGGTTGATGCTGGATCGGACGACGTTCCAATTCGGAGTTTTGTTACATTAACTCCTTTTCATTCACCATGACTCTGTAAAATTTTGTTTTTCTTTTTTAAATTTTTTTTTTTAATTTTTATTGTCTTGTAATAATTCCTTGCAAATATGTTGTAGTCAGGTGGCTTCTACCGTTGATAAATAAATAAATAAATCGCTTGATTGACCCCATACAGACTTTTTCTCGGTTGACCATTTAGCACAGTTTTCCCGGCTGGCCTCCCAATTTTCAAAGACATTGTTTTCTCATAGTACTGAAGGAATGTCTTTCAAAAATACAAATAATTTCATTGACTAGTGGACCCACGCGCTATTCGCTCTTTTTTTGGTTCACTATAATAAAGTCTGATTCTTTCTTACCGAAATATTCCTAATTTTCTCTATTTTTGCTGAATTTTTCAGCCGATTCACAAATGCACATTTCGTCCAACAAAATCAACACAAAAGCGATTACGATCGAACGATACATACACTGTCATTCAGTGTGCTCAGCTCATAGAGGACATAAAGTAACAAAGGTACTGATTTAATTGTGTATTTATTTATTTGTATTTATTTTGTTTACTAGGAAGTGCGTGTATACTTGTGGACCAGCAGGTAAATACAGCACAGCCAGAGAAAAAACGGAGATTGTATCACTTAGTCGCTCTGCCTTATCACCAAATGCTGACAAGACACTAGTGATTGTGGATTGAACCTACAAATTATTCATCATATTTCAATTGCGGTGTCTTTTTGATCATCGAATAGACTCACTCTCCAAGTTCTGTTTCTAATTTTTGCGGTCGTTTATCAATTCACAATATGCGGCAGTGTAACACAATATTCAATTTAAAGCGAATAATAAATTCATAAAATGAAATGCAATAAAAATTATGGGCATGCGTTTTTTTATGTTGCTTCTGATATTCAATACACCATGCATTGTTTGAAAATATCTTTTTCGTGTATATTATAGACACAAGAGTGATGCTCTTTGAACAAAATGCAAACTAAACTTTTAGCCCATCTGCACATTTTTTTATAATAGTTGATCAAGGGATGATAGATTAGGTTTTAATGTAACCTTTCAATGTTAAGTACGTGCTTGAATTAAATAAGTTTTTCAGTTTAAAAAGAGGAATTCTATGAAAGATACGTAACATTGCAGCAATCTTTAAACAATGGTAAAATGTATCAATAGCGTTTTTTGTTACATTTGAGTGAATGTTTGCATATTTTCGAGTGGATCTTCAGATTGGAGTTGTGTCCAGTGGGTTAATTTTATCAAATTATGTAATTACCTTTGGGAACACTTCAGATTCAGACACAAATTCAGATAACTAAGCAAAAACGCTTGGGATTTGCTGTTGTAAATTGGTTTGTTGGAGAAACGTGATATTCTGAGTTCGGTCTTCTAGTTTCTGAACTTCAATCAGTCTTAGTAAGCACACGTTTACGTTCGGCTTTTGGAAAAATTAAAATTGGTTCTTCAGAAAGACTGAAAAGCATAGTAATTCATCTAATTGCCAAATCACCGGATTATGTTTATTGTAAAGTGAAAAATGGAGGAAAAAACAAATCGAAGCACTCGCAAATCAATAAACCATTGAAATGGGTATAGGGAAGTATCGATATAGTGAAGCCAAAGAAGTTGATTCCTGAGGTCCAGCTGCAATGAGGGACAGCTAGGTGCACGGTGCAGTGAGGTGCAGCTAGGTGCAGTGGTGTGCAACTAGGTGCAGTGGCGTGCAACTAGGTGCAGTGGCGTGCAACTAGGTGCAGTGGTGTGCAACTAGGTGCAGTGGCGTGCAACTAGGTGCAGTGACGTGCAACTAGGTGCAGTGACGTGCAGTTAGGTGCAGTGACGTGCAGCTATGTGCAGTGACGCGCAGCTAGATGCAGTGACGCGCAGCTAGATGCAGTGACGTGCAGCTAGGTGCAGTGACGTGCAGCTAGGTGCAGTGACGTGCAGCTAGGTGCAGTGACGTGCAGCTAGGTGCAGTGACGTGCAGCTAGGTGCAGTGACGTGCAGCTAGGTGCAGTAACGTGCAGCTAGGTGTAGTTATGTAGTGCATAATGCATAGACGGACGGACAGGGTGAAAATATTAAGTAGCTATCGCTACTTAATAAAGGGGCACGAGTGTAAAGTTGCTGGTAAGAATATGAAACGTTCTGTTATGTATACGAGCAAGGAAGACCAATGCGGTAGTTCAGACGACGACGACACGGAATGAAAAGATTTTCTAAGGTTCACATGGAGAATTTCAAATTAAAACCAGAAAAGTGACAGCTCCTGTAGCAGCAATGCTCTAGTGATGCCTTCGCGGAGTTATGCTGTGTACTTAAAGAACTTTGAATATCAATTGAAGTAACTCTTTGTACGCAAACAAAAAACAATGTTGTGTTGCAATAAATAAAATGCGTCACCATCAGTGATATCAACAGATTCGCAAAAAACTTTTCTAATGTTTACAAAAGTAATATATAATCGGAATTCAATGTATATCTACTACTACACTTATCTACTTGCGTCATCATCAGCACTACGTCTTTTTTAAATGTCATAAATTTATTTCGTTCATTTTATTTATTCATTAGTTTGTAAAGGTAGGTTTGTCTTATATGCAACACAGTAAATGTAAAAGAGATGTGCATTTAATACGAGGGAGAAACCACTTGTCTTAACTTTTAATCAGAAATAAAAAAAATTCATTCTTTAGTTCGATGCAATTCCTCTCGATTTACTTGACTGCTATTTTCCTCTCAGTACGTAATCTTAAACATATTTCAAAAGATATAGAGTACTGAGTTGATAAACAAACTGACAAAGCCAGAGGGCAAAACTATCAATAAAAACTTTAGCACTGATGAGTGTTAATTTTTAATTCTTCACTCTGGCTAAAATAACGTAAGTGTGTCTTGTGTATTCAGCCGTCTTACTGGAGTGATCATATCCTCCCAAGCCAAATTCTTTTTTAAGGTACGATCTTGTGCACACTTTTGCCAGCTTTTACGACACCCTCCCTCCAAAGTACGCACAAATTTTAAATTTTTATGTAACTTTTGTGCTGACGACCGGGAAATTTGTGTATGCATTTTTATCACACTAGCAGACGAAGTTCGTGAAACGGAAGTAGAAACTTTACGCGCTACACTACATTTTTACGCATTTCAGTCATTAAAATATTGTTAGTTCAATGTGTTGCTAAGTTACACACATTGGAGTTCTATGATTTCTTCCCAAATTCTGAGAGTGTACGTATGATGGAAGTATCAATGAGCCGTTTGCATGGAAAACATTTTTTGTAGGAAATATTATTCTGAGCAAAAAATTGTTCAACGCTATGGCAAAATTATGACGTTTTGTATTTTTAATTAATTATTTTCTGATTTCGAAGATTTGTCACACACGAAAATTACTATACTTGACTATATCTACCTCTTTTCTTCGCATGTAATTTTTAGTGATTCTCTCACGAAAAAGACTATTTTTGCTGGTCAAGTGCTGTTTAATAAAAAATTCAAAATTCGAAAATGTACTGAAAGCGCACTTTTAAAACTAAAATATAAAATCAGCATAGAATTTTCGATGCATGTCGTAGAACAATTTGTTGTTCTAATTGTATTTTTGCATCGTTTAAAAATAAATTTCGAAAATGCAAACGTTCCATTTGGCTCTGACACAGTTAGAAAATATTTGGATGTCCCTATTCATTTATTGGTGCTGCTCAATGAAAAAATAGTGCTATAAGTACTCTGTATACTGAAATTTTGACCGTGTAAGTGGCTTACTTTCATCAGTAGACGTAAAAATTTCTCCTCGAAGACACAAATTGTGACTCAAGCTAAGGTTGGAGGATGAATTTTCAATGACTTTCTTTGCGTTTAAAAACATATGCAAGGGACCCGTACGTAGTTTGCCGTATGTGGCAAACAGAATAGATGTTACAAAAAGGCTCGAACGTATCTAAGTAAATATTGCCTTAACTCTTAAGTATGTGCAATTACGTCCTCATTAAATTGGATTGGAAATTGCCGAAAGGGCAATATTGAAAAACCCGCCCGAAACACGGGCGAAAAAAATCTCTTCAAGACTTAAAATAAGCACAGAATTTAGTACCGACCTAGAGTACTTAGCAGAGGCCTCTGACCCATACCTCCATGGACAAAAAGGTTCGCCTATTTTTTCTTTACAACACTGCATTACCAAAGGAATATTCACGAAAAAACAAAATATCGTGTTGGGTCGCGTAGCGTGAGCTGGGCCCACATTAAGGACTTTACAGCCCGAACCACTCAACATATTTTATTTTCATGATTTGCTGATGTCCATATCTTTCCTCCAAAACCTTAAAGAGCGATTTCCGTTCTAATTTCGCAGTGATATAAGTGAAAAAGTTCCACCAACCTTCAAAATACCACGTTTTCACCACTTTTTGGAACATTACTTCGAAAGTTTTCGACCGATTTTGCCCAAATTCAATCCCGTAATCAATTTTCTAATTATATTTCAGGGAAAGAAATGTGTATGAAAATCGGATAGGTTTCACTCGATTTATGTAGAAAAACGCATTGGATATATAATAGCAGAGATTCAGCCCTAGCTGAGTGCAAAAGCTCAATTAAAAAACATTTCTTACATAAATTGTCAGGCATGTTCAGATCTTTCAAACAAAATAAAATTTATGAAAATCAGAAAAGATTTGCTCGAGTTATGTACAAAAAACACGTAGGGCCCTAGCAGAGACTCGTTTTCAGTGCCATAGCTAAGTCCAAGGACTCAAATTCAAAAAAAGTTCCTCTATAAATTTTCGGCCGTGCCCAGAAGAAGTGGAGGTCGGTCAGGAAATTTTCGAGGGTAGATGAAACTTTTTCGCAAATATTTCTGCAATTATAGCACGGAAATTCCTCATTTTCACTCATATATGTAGAACTATAATAGGTAGAAAGTTGCTTCCAAAGGCAAAGTTGTAGAGAAAAAAAATTTAGAGAAAACGTGTTTCAGGGTTTTAGGGGAAAATTGACATAGTCCTTGGATATAAGATTTTCTAGATTTGAATGGTCTGAGACGTACTTCAGTAGGGCCTTTGACATTACCTTGGGTAATTTCTATGGATCTTTGAAATTCTTACAGTTATAAACGAACAGAAAACGTTGGATCGTTTGCTTATTTGTATATTTAGATACGTTCGAGTCTCTTTGCCACATCTATTCTGATACGTACGGGTCTTTGGTTATGTTTAGACCCGTACGAAGAACGAAGTTCTTCGAAAAGGGGTCTTATGCGTTTACCACGACGTTTGTAACCACCCCAACTTTGACCTGGGAGTAGGTGGGGAACATCGATCCTGGTGCTTAGATGACGAATCAACAAAAAAAAACGTTGTCCGTCCGTCCGTCTGTCACCGCGATAACTTGAGTAAAACTCAACCGATTTTCAAAAACTTTCTTTTCCCTGAAAGGTAATCGAAATATCTTTTATGGGATTGAATCTATGCACTGTCGACCTTAGGGCCGCCGAGCTAGGGCCTTTTAAGTGGTTTTTGGTCCTTTGTACATAACTCGAGTAAATCTTTTCCGATTTTCAAAAATTTTTTCTTTGAAAGATCCTGGGCATGGCCAAAAATTTATGGAAGAAACATTTTTTAATTTAAGTCCTTGGACTTAGCTAGGGCACTAAAACCGAGTTTCTACTAGGGGGTCGTTCATAAATTACGTAACGCCCTAGGGGGGGGGGGGGGTGGGTTTTGACTAGCTGCCGGGGGAGGGGGGGGGGCACGACAGTAGCGTTGCGTAACACAACATATTTCGTCCGGGATTTTTCGAGGATTTTGCGTTTGTTCAAGTAAAAATTGTGACTCATATTCCGATACATTTTGGGCACCGATGAAAGACCCGGTAACTACTCCGGAGTAGGCGTGCTACTTGGTGACGTAGGAGCTTGTTATGATAGCTCTTCCTTGTCCAAAAGCAAGAGTTTTGCCCACTAATACATACCGGTTTGTCAGCTGCATGACCGTAAGTTGCTCTATTTTATTACTCGACCCACAAAAACAAATTATAAAAACTTGGGAAAAAAAGGAAAAAGTCAATCACCGCTTACTCTAAAGTTTGTTTACAACCCTTGACCTGACAGCAATGAATTGTTGAGAAATCTACCGGTGCTCAAAGTGTTGCCACACGTCGAAAACAGAAGCCGTCTTGAACCTTATAGCCTTTGCACTTAAATTGTGGTTTCCGAAGTCGTGGGTGAACAGTTCCATTTCAAATATAAAAAGACTTTGAAAAGATAACATCATGGATTCCGACTCGGACGATTCCAGTGACATTGGAAACAAGACAACCTTAATTCATAGGGTGTAATGTTCCATACCAATGGTTAGAATCATCCAGAAGTCGGTGCGGACGGTGGTTTGTCGGGAACTTACGAAACTTGTGGAACATGCTGCCGTCAGGAATGACGTCTTTTCTTGGCTGCGCTTATTAAGTTTCCCTGTGATCGTGCTGAACACTATCCCTAAAAGCAACACAAAAGGTACTCATTGCCGCAACATTATCCGTCAGAACCTGGAAACTTTTTCGAAGCTGGTGGACGTGCCCAGCCTATGTAACGAGCTACTAAATCTACTATCTGTGGATCTGCCGAAAAAGCCCAGAACCCCATCGGAAAAGCTTTTGATAAAAACTGCACAAAAAAAGTAGCGGAAGGGGACATCAGCGGCGCTGTTCGGTTACTAGCCTCTCAAGACGGAATGGCCGAGTGTACACCGGAAAACATAGAAAATTTATACAAAAACATCCAGACGATCCAATACCAATTGAAGATGATTTCGGCCTTCTGAGCGCGACCTTCGACACAACGACTGAGGATGTAACCAATTCGATTAGACATTTTCCGATCATCAGGCGGCATAGACGGCTTGAGACCGCGTCATCTCAAGGACCTAATATCGTTTTCTTGTGGGTATCCCTCGAAGAATTTGATTGCGGCCATAACCAAACTCGTAAACTTGATCCGCTCTGGCAAAATCTACGCAAAAATCTGTCCGGTCTTCTTTGGCGCTGATTTGATTGCCTTGGCGAAACAGAAACGGCGACATCAGACCAATAGCAATTGGTTTGACTTAGACTTTGACTTAGGCAAAATCGCGGTTTTTTCGGTCATAGACTCGGTGGCAGAAATTTTAGCTCCCATACAAAACGGAGTCGGCGTCAATTATTTAGAAGATTATTGTTAAGTGAAGTCGCAGAAAACGCCCCATCACTGTATCCAATGCTACGTCAAGCCTATGCATGCCCATCAAGCCTCTTCTTCGTGACGTCCCAGTTGGCTTCTGCTTGGCAATCAAGAAACTAACTCATTCTCTTCAGTCTAAGTTGAACGCTTGGTACTTGGACGACGGAACTATTGGCGATCCTTGCAGACGATTTTGGATGATGTGACCAAGGTGTTGGAGTTTTCAAGCATCTCTGGATTAACTTTGAACCCAACGAAATGTGAAGTGTTCTTCATCAACACCCCAATGGATGTAATGGCCGAAACGCTAAAAAAATTAAATCAAATGCTACCGGGCATTAAAGTGCAGGAAAAATCATCGTTCCATCTACTCGGTGCGCCGATCACGGAAGAAGCCATCCCATCTGCTTTGAGCGATGGTAAGGACGTGGTGAAAACATTATGCAAGCGTCTGGCACAAATGGACGTGCATCCAGCCCTAATTCTGCCCCGCTGTTCTCTTTCCTCGCCACGATTTGTCCATTTGTTGAGGTCTAGCCCAACGTTCATGTGTATGCAGAAGTTGTCCGAAATTGATGATTTCTATCGTGGCACTTTGGAAACTATCACAAACAACGAACTAAGCAACATATCTTGGACTCAAGCAACGCTGGCAGTGACGTTTGGCGGCTTGGGAATTAGAAAGCTGGTGGATTTAGCGCACCCAGCTTATTTCGCCTCTGTTCATCAGTCACAAGACCTATCAAATCGAATACTATTGAAATTCAATTTAAGCGTGTTGGACGATCAATTTTCATTTTCACTCGAATCCTATCCACCCGAATGGATCGCAGTTACACCAAAACAAAAAATGACACAGTCAGCATAGGATCTTGCGTTACGATAGCGTTACAGGGGGGAGGGGGGGTCTAAAAAATGGCAATTTTAGCGTTACGTAATTTATGAACGGCCCCTAGGGCGCAACGTGTTTGCTTACATAAGTTGGATAAATCCTAACTGATTTTCTTGATTCTTTCGCTATTTGAGAGGTAATCGAGTACCGAATTATATTCAAAAACAAATTTGGACTCGGTGCCTTTGCTTACGGCTGAAGTGGGCCTCAGGTCTGTTCTAAGGTCGGTCTTAACCAAAAAAAAATTTTTTTTGCTATGTTGCAGAGCAAATTTAGGGAAACATTTTTGTCTATGGAATTATGTGCCCGAGGCATTTCCTTATGGCCCTAGGTCTGCCCCAGACGAAAAAAAGGTTTTCACTATGTTGTAGAGAAAATGGAGGGAAATACTTTTGTCTATGTAAGTATTTGTCCGAGGCATCTACAGAGGACCCTAGGTCGGTCCTAAAGTCGGCCCTATGTTTGGACCCGTACGAAGTACAAAGGTCCTGTACGTTTACTACAAACAATTTTATTGTAACATGGGGTAGATCGAAGTGGAAGGGTGGGGATGCATCTATTATCGTCTAGAGATGACGAATCAGCAATAAAAAAAATGTCCGTCTGTCTGTCTGTCCGTCTCCACTTTTTTTTCCAAACGGCTCAACCGATCAGCCTAAACGTTTTTTCCCTGAAAGGTACATGCCTCCCATGATTCAAGTTCGAAGATGAGCAAAATCGATCAAGTGGTTCCGGAGATATGGTCGAGGAAGTGACCAAAAACATGGTTTTTCGAAGGTCGGTGAAGCTTTTTTGCAAATATCTCAGCAAGTATAGCACGGAAATTCCTCATTTTGGTGTCAAATGCAAGCATTTGATGTCACAAAACTGGGAAAAAAACTTTGTGGCAATCGGTACAGGGGTCTGGGAACTGGAACTAATGGAAT
>CM055404.1:102337258-102393641 GCA_029228625.1 Pseudolycoriella hygida | reverse complement strand
CAAACGCGGCGAAAAGGAGCAAAAAAGACAAGAAAAATAACGAAAGGACCACAAGGAGACCAGATACACAAACACCGAAGCCTGGTCTTAAATGAGTGGAGAGAGGTGAGAAACAAAAAGAAGGAGAAAAAAAAAGAGAAGCCGAAGCTTAAAAGACTGAGACCGAAGGCTGATGCTCTGATAGTGGCGGCGGAAGAAGGAACAACGTACGCTGAAATCCTCAAAAAAATAAAGGACGACCAAACTCTCAAGGACCTGGGCGAAAACGTCTCGAGAATAAGACGAACGCAGAAGGGTGAAATGTTGTTTGAACTTAAGAAGGGCCCAGAGATTAAAAGTGCAGATTATAAAGATCTAGTCAAGAGATCACTGGGCGAGTCAGCAAAAGTGAGAGCGGTGTCCCACATGGCCACGATCGAATGTAGATATATGGACGAGATCACGACAAGCGAAGACCTTCGAAAAGCTCTGAAAGAGCAAGGTAATATAAATGACGAGATAGAGCCAATGACGATCCGTATGAGGAAAGCGAGAGGCGAACTCCAAACGACGGAAATAAAACTCCCGGTGGACGCAGCGATAAAGATTTTGAAAATCGGAAAGGTAAAGGTGGGCTGGACCGTATGCCCGATAAGGGTAACCCAGCAGTTAGAAAGGTGCTTCAAGTGCATGAATTTTGGACACCAGGCAAGGAATTGTAGGGGAGAGGATAGATCCAACCTGTGCAGGAGATGTGGGGGAGAGAACCACCTAGCCAAAGATTGCACGAAACCGCCGAAATGTCTGCTGTGTACGTCAGAAAATGACCACGTGACTGGTGGAGCGAGATGTCCAGTCTTTAAACAGGCGCTTAAATCTAAAACAGGACAAGAATGGAAGTGATACAAATAAATCTAAATCATTGTGACATGGCACAACAACTTCTGTAGCAAGCCTCAGCGGAACAAAAATGTGACGTAGCGATTATTTCAGAACCGTACCGTGTATATAGAAACAACGGTAAATGGGCTGCTGACAGAGCCGAGATGGCCGCAATATTGACAACGGGCAAGTACCCCATACAAGAAGTTGTATCAGACGCTCACGAAGGATAGCCAGCTGCTATGCACCACCGACGATTCTGCAGTTTGAACGAATGTTAGATTTACTCACAGGAGAACTGACGGGACTCAACCCAGTACACATTGGAGGTGATTTTAACGCATGGGCAGTTGAGTGGGGTAGTAGATTCACAAATGATAGAGGCTTCAGTCTGCAAGAAGCGCTAGCTAGATTAAATGTGGTTCTGGCAAACGTGGGAAATGCAACTACATTCCGCAAAAATGGGCGAGAGTCGATTATTGACGTGACATTCTGCAGTCCAGTACTAGTTCCAAGTCTGAACTGGAGAGTCGACGAAAGTTACACACACAGCGATCACCAGGCGTTGAGGTACACCGTGAAAAAGTGTACAGAGGCAACAAGACAGATGACTCATAGAGGAGAGCGAAGATGGAGAACCGGAAATTTCGATCAAGAAGTTTTTAAGGAATATCTCCAATCAAAAGACGATCACGAAGAGAAATCTGCAGAAGAATTGACGAAAGAAATGGTGAATGCATGTGACGCGGCGATGCCAAGAAGGATGGAACCGAGGAATGGGCGAAAACCGACATTTTGGTGGAACGACGAAATAAGACTTTTGCGAACAACTTGTTTTAAGACAAGAAGGAGGATGCAAAGGGCCAGAAACGAGAATGTTAGAATAGAGAGGTCCGAAGAACATCGTAATGCAAAACTAGCACTGAAGCGAGCAATCCGGGCGAGTAAGAGGGATTGTTGGAAGAAACTGTGCCAAGAGGCAGACACGAACCCGTGGGGCAAAGTGTTCAGAACAGTAATGACGATGATGAAAGGTACATTGGGGCCAAAAGAAAAGTGCCCGGATAGGCTAGGTGTCATAGTGAGAGAGCTCTTCCCACAGCACGAACAGATCACATGGCCGCAAACTCCTTATGACGATGAAGCGGAAGACAGACTTGAACGGTCGATCACTGTAGAAGAGATCCAGATGGCTGCACAAAAGCCAAAAAATAACAAAGCGCCAGGACCAGATGGAATCCCCAATATAGCTCTGAAGACAGCAGCATGCGCAAAGCCTAACATGCTCAGATTGACAATGCAGAAGTGCCTCGACGACGGATATTTTCCTCAAATATGGAAGAAACAGAAGCTGGTCTTAATACCAAAACCAGGGAAACCGCCAGACAAGCCATCATCATATAGACCTATATGCTTGTTGGATGGGTTGGGAAAAATGCTGGAAACCGCGATCCTGAATAGACTAAGAAAAACACACGGAGGGCGAGCACGGACTGTCGGACGAACAATTCGGATTTCGAAAAGGGAGATCGGCGATTGAGGCCATTAAAAAAGTCATAGAGACCACCGACAAGGCGCGGAAGCAAAAAATACGGGGTAACCGCTTCTGTGCTATAACGACGATAGACGTTAGAAATGCCTTTAATAGCGCAAGCTGGATAGAGATAGCCAAGGCGCTACATGTCATGAGAGTCCCCGATTACCTCTGTAGGATACTGAAAAGCTATTTCGAGCGACGAGTACTAACGTACGATACTAATGAAGGGAAAAAGACAGTCGACATCACAGCTGGAGTACCACAGGGATCCATATTAGGACCAACGCTGTGGAATGTTATGTATGACACAGCGCTGAGGCTGAAACTGCCAAGATGTGCTAAGACGATTGCTTTTGCCGACGACTTGATCCTCACGGTATCCGGAACGTCGAAGATGGAGGTAGAGGTGGTTACGATGGAGACGCTAGAAACTGTCGAAAACTGGATGACAACGGCGGGGCTGAGGCTGGCCCACCAAAAAACTGAGATCATGCTAGTAAGTAACTGCAGAAAAACCGAACGAATCATTTTGAACATTGACGGGGAAGAAATCACATCCACTCGCCAATTAAAATACCTTGGAGTTGTGCTGGACGACCGCAGAAATTTTAATAGCCATGTGGACTACACGTGCGAAAAGGCAATGAAAGCCACCGCAGCATTGGCCAGAATAATGCCAAACGGCTTTGGACCGCGCAGCAGCAAAAGGAGGCTCCTTGCAAGTGTCACCCTATCGATATTGCGCTACGGGGCACCAGCGTGGATACAGGCGCTAGATACGAAGAGGAATCGGAGAAGGCTTAATAGAGCCCAGAGGCTGACAAGCATAAGAGTAGCAAGCGCATATCGAACAATATCCTTAGAAGCGGTATGTGTTATAGCCGGGACGATGCCCATATGCATAACGCTGACAGAAGACAGTGAATGTCATAGAAAGAAGAGAATGGAGGGTCAAACTACCAAAACAGTTAGGACGAAATTAAGAGCCGAATCACTGAGACAGTGGCAGCAAGAGGGGGACTCCTCGGACAAGGGAAGGTGGACCCATAGACTCATACCAAAAATAACGACATGGGTACAGAGAAAACATGGAGAGGTTAATTTCCACCTGACACAGTTTCTGTCTGGTCACGGATGCTTCAGGAAGTACCTGCACAGGTTTGGATTCACGGCGTCACCTTTCTGCACGACATGCGATAGGCAGGAAGAGACTGCGGAGCACGTGTTATTCGTCTGCCCCCGCTTCGAACAAGAACGAGGAGAGCTGTTGACTGTGAGTAGGCCAGATGTAAGTGCCGAAAACATAATATCGGAGATGTGCCGCGATGAGGAGGTGTGGATAGTGGCGGATACTGTAGTTGCGAAAATAATGACGAAGCTGCAAATTGCATGGAGAGACGATCAAAGAAGACTGGCAGTTGATCTAAGAGAGTAGGTGCGAAAGCACAGCTCCTCCCCGAAGTAATGCTGTGAGGCGGTTCCGGGGAGAAGAGAGCACGAGGACTAAGGAAGGAGGTTTAAGTTGGTAGGTCATTAAAGTTAATGGAATCCAACACTACCTTGGTTCAGAAAGACCGGGTGTCTATGAAGATTTCCTCACCCTTATCACCCTTATAAAAAAAAAAAAGACCGACAGACGGACATTGTTTTTTTCGCTGATTTGTCATCTGGAGGCAACAAAAAAAGGTTCCCCCTTACTCCCGGGTTCGAATTCGCAATGTAACAAACGTGGTAGTAAACGCATCAGACCTACGTACCTCGTACGGGTCTCAAAATGTGTGTGGACACTATTTAGGACGTGTGCTGAAAAAATCTAGTTACAAAACGAGGTAGGAACAACGTTTTCTGCAATTCAATGCCGAAATAGACAAAACCAAACAATAAAATTTCTATTTCGATCACAATTTCCTTTTCATTGCATTTTAATGTAAATTAAAATTGAGTGCTGAAAAACTTTTCCGCACTCAAATTTGAGTGCTGGAAAACTTTTCCGCACTCAAATTTGAGTGCTGAAAAACTTTTCCGCACTCAAATTTGAGTGCTGAAAAACTTTTCCATATTCACTCAAATCTGAGTGCGGAAAAGTTGACCTTTTCCGCACTCAAGGCAGTATTGAAAATTGTCGTATTTCGACATTGAATTGCAGAATAATATATTTTGAAACAAGTTTTGTAACTTCGCCTCGTTGGGACTATATTTAGAACTGATGCTGAAAAAATCTAGTTACAAAACGTCTTTCAAACAATGCTTTCTGCACTTCCATACCGAAATAGACAAAACAGAAAAATTAAATTAAAAATACTCCAGAAATTCATCATATGAAAGAATTTTCTTCAATCATGTTTGCCTTGTCGCTTAACTTAACATTTCATCACTGTTTTTAATATCGAAATCTGTCGTATTTCGGTGTGGAAGTGCAGAAAAGACTTTTTCACAATGCGAATGCTAAATAAAAGTTTTTTATTTGACTTTTCATGGCGCGACTACTTAATTCAGAAATATTCCTTAACAAAAAGGTCACACAATTTAATAGTAATTTGCTAACCTGCATCATCCCATCTGACTCCACAATCCAATGGTGCATATAACCAATATTATGTCCTTGTGGATATGCAACCTGCGAAATGACTTATATCATACACTGAAAATAAAAGGAGCTGTCACCCTCGACGTATTGCTGCCCGATCAATGAGATCTGCCCAATCAAGACCCGAAAAAAACGCAGAAACGACGCCTCAATAGTTGAATTGACTTTTAAATGTAAATTCAACTCTCGAACCGTCCCCTCCGCAACTCCGAAAAATTGACCGAACAAATCCAGCTAGTCGAAAACAACAACACACCAAAAGCAAGAACCGCTCCAACACCTTCAGCTACCATCGGCACACTTCGTGTCACCTTCAGCTATCTTCGGAACACTTCGTGTCACCTTCGGCTGCCTTCGGAACACTTCGTGTCACCTTCGGCTGTCTTCGGAACACTTCGTGTCACCTTCGGCTACATTCGGAACACTTCGTGCCACACCTTTGGAACACTTCGTGTCATCTTCGGCTACCTTCTGGCCACTTCGTGTCATCAATTCTTCTCAGTGATTCATATAACTTTCCTGAAGAAACCAACTGTCTAGATGGTGTCACTTTGACAGTTGGCAGTCATTTTCATAAAATGCTAAAAAATTCTCCTCTGTGTTCCACACAGAAATTTTTTGGAATGATAATAAATGAAATTCAAAAAAAAAAAAGAAAAACTCTATAACTTACTAGAAGAAACCACCTCTCTAAGTGTTATCATTCCGGAGCTAAAATTAGAAAACCCAAAGAAGCATAATTTATACCTTACAAAAATCCAAGATGGCGTCACTTTGGCTGATTTCTGAAAATCCCAAAAATTTCTCCTGATCAAACTCTATAACTTTCCCAAAGAAGCCAACTCTCTAGCTATTGTCACTCCGGAGCTAAAATTCGAAAACTCCGAGCATTACCTAAAAAACCCTCAAAATTGACCACTTTTCCACATGCCACGGCTTTTCCAGAATTTTCCCGGAAAAGCGGCATTTGAAATTTTTCATTTGGGGCCGAGACAGACGTTCCCTGAAAATTTCAGGAAGATCGGCTGTCCAGTTCTCGAGATCGAAAATTATTAATAGATACAACATAGATAGATACATAGATAGAAACAGAATAGTAGTTTGTCGACCATGTTGCGATACGTTGATTTTTTCAGCATCAGTCCTAATATTGTCCATACGAGCCAAAGGCGAGTTGGACAATATTTAGGACGTATGCTGAAAAAATCAAGTATCGCAACGAGGTCGACACACTGCTTTTTGTAACAAACAAATCGATTGAGAAGAAAATAACAACCAATTTTAAAAAATTCACTCCACAGAAACCATTATATTTTACAGTGTACAAACAATTTTTGATCAGATTGCAATGCACACATACGACGTTGTAACGTCGTATCCTAGCATATGTATGGAGTTTTTTCAGTTTTCACACCGCAAAAATTTAAATTGTATGGAGGAATGTATGAAGTATTTTTGTACAGGAAGTCAAATTTTTGCGTATAAAACTGAAAGAACAGAAAAACTATTACGTTGGTCGGCCCGGCATTTTTGACGCATTTTTTTAATCAAATGTATTTTCACAAAGTTTTTAAAAGTTTTTTTTGCGTTTCGAAGCGTTCAGCGTCACCCAAATTGATATCAGTTGTTTTGTAAGAAGGGACAACGACTTGCGTCACATTTCCCTTTTAAAAGGGTTGTTGTTGTGATATCAGTAGTTTTGGAAGCAGTTGAAAGCGATTAACCCAAAAATATCAAAAAAGCCTGATGGAAGTGGAAAAGTGCTAGAGAAATCCCCAAAAATCCTTAATAATCCCTTAAACCTGGGAAGCTCCATTGCATGACCTGACTCATGTCGAGAATAACCGATAAATATCAAAAAACCTTATGGAAATTGAAAAATGCTAGAGAAATCCACAAAAATCCTTAAGAATCCCTTAAACCTAGGAAGCTCCATTGCATGACCTTACTCATGTCGAGAATATCCGAAAAATATCAAAAACCCGATGGAAGTTGAAAAGTGCTAGAGAAATTCACAAGAATCCACAAGAATCCCATAAACCTATTAAGCCCCATTGGATGACCTCACTCATGTCGAGAATAACCGACCATAAACCAACCAAATACCAAAAACTCTAATGGAAGTTGAATGAGGTATTCCCAACCGTGACACTCACCACACACATTATTGTATATGGGATTTGTATGGGAGCTTCCAGGAGCCCTAGCCTTCCAGGAGCCGGTGACCCCATTTTTTTTAAATCTTAGATGCCGTGGAATGCCCATCCGAGGGTCCCTGCAAAATTTGAAGAAGATCTGACCGCCAGTTTTCGAGAAATCGCCAAAAAAGTCGTTTTTCATACAAATGGAAATGCCACAACTAACTAACTAACCCACTAACTAACTAACTAACTAACTAACTAACTAACTAACTAACTAACTAACTAACGTAGGATGTATACATTTTCTTTGGCTTCTATGAAGCAGCACATTTTGTATGGAAAATGACGATTTTCTAAAGGTATCTTAGGATCCACTGGACCGATTTTAATGAGTGAAAGGTCGATTTCAATCAAAATTTTACGTAGAATCCGATAAACTAGGTCTCAGGGGGTACGACGCAAGGGAAAAAAGTCGAAACTTAGCTGTATTTATGGTTCCGCAGTCTACGAAAAAAAAATTCTGATTTTTTTGATCGTATGGGGACTTGCGTCACGGGCGATATGCTACCCCGCGCCCATGATTTACCCATTTTCTTCATAATCGTTCTGGCTAATGCCCAGATTTTAGAACTTTACGTACTTGTCTTGCCCCCCATGAGTATAGTATAAGTCGGCGCCGCTGTTACAATATGACAATCTTCAATATACGCCTGTTTGCCAACACTCCACAATATACCAATATTTCATACGAGACTAGAAACGAAATTTTAACGTAAATTGAAAAAAATGCGTGTTATTCAATTGATATTTTTAACGTCCTTCTATTCCGCTACAATTAACTTATAGCACCTGGTAATTAAAAATAAAAAAAAAATATGAAAATGCAATGACTGAATTTGTACATTGAACGCTTCATAAGAGTTCACATTTATTTTTCCGACAGATGTATACGTTGGTAGTTCGCGTGATTAATATGAGATTTTAGTCATTTTTACCCTAAAATTGCATTTTTTGCAACTTTTTTTTATTTTTTTTTTTTGTAGAACGTTTTATAGATTTTTCCCAATTCACGGAAGTTACACCCAAATCAATAAAACGAATAAGAATCAAATGATCCCTTTTTCGAACAATCACTGCGGCACACACTGGCAATTTAGTGTTTGAATACGTGTTATAATCCTTATCGACGTATGATCGATGGAATTAATGAAAAGGGAAAATAATGGGAACATTTTCTTCTTCAAAAACTTACTGAAAGCATTTCGCAATTCTTTCTTTCTCAAACTAAACAAAGATTCTCTACAAAATGGGATAAAATTTCGTTCCGTATTCGGAATCAACAAACTGTTTCAATTCTATTTTGTTAAAAGAAAAAACAAAATGAAATTCTATCAACAATAAGAAGATGCACAATGCATAACTATGGAACCCTATTAAGGATATACGTAACCCTCGATATTATTTAAAACATTTCTGAACAAACAGACAAACGAAACAATGTACATAAACAATATTCAGTCGGTGGAAAGTAGCATTGAAAGCCACCGAAATGCATATATACTCAATGTGCATGAATATCTATTTACGACATTGGATTATTCCAGTGATTGGCATAATCTTATAAAAGGCTATTTGTTTAGAGGTGGCAAAATGAATCTATTTTTATGATAAAAATTCATTACACAACTATAATGCGGCATGGTGTCAGTGTAAATCTCTCTCTCACAATGGTTGGGGATGATTTTTTTTTTCATACGTATATGTTTATGGTGTCGCTGCTTATATTAACAGCATGATTCAATCGAACAATGTCTAATTTCATGGTGCGGTAAGTACTTCAATAAGATAAATAATGAATAAAAAGAAGTGCTAAGTATTTGACACTTTTACAACTTAAACGCTTGACGTTTTGTCGTAAGGTTTAAGTTGGTTAGAACGCGGGTAGGACGAGCCCTCTGCTGGGTCTAGCGGAACATTTTCGCAGACAAAATCCGAATATAGGGTGCCGTCACGTCTCCGACGAAGCACGTTTTTATGTATACCGTACGTATTTACATTTCGATTCATAGTTATTTACGCAACAAGGGAGTAGGCCGAAAATCCTTTCCCGTGTTGTGTGTCAAGTTTTTCATTACTAGGACGCTGTTTTTTAAGACAGAAAAGCAGTTTTCTGAACACTCTTGGAATGAAAAATATTGTACGAAACTCGAAAAAATATATGTTTTTTGCTAGTGTGATTGCAGCCCATGGCTTCGCCGCGAGCTGCAAACCTCACACTCGTCAAAAACATCATATTTTTCCTAGTTACGTAATAGTATATTTTGTAACGAGTGATGAGAAGTTGAATTTTTTGGGACTCCTACTAATTTTGACTGATTTTTGAAATCAAAGTTAAATTTTTAAGAGAGGGCACAGGTCGTTAAAAAAGTGGCAATAAAAGGTGAAGGGGACGCAGTAAGGATCTCTACTAAGGATAACCTAACCGTCTTGGTTCAAAGGTAAGTTCGAGCGCACCCCTGGGAGACTATGCTTGAGAATGGCGCTGAGAATAGTGGAAAGGTGGTGTAGATATTGGATCTTCGAGTATATACAGACAAGATGGTGTTCAGCCCAAGGCTCATGGGCTCAGAAATTAATCGATAAGAACGTTAAAATTAGCCCTCAGGTGAAATATCTGGGGGCTACGCTGGACTGTATGCTGAATTGGATTCCCATATAGAGGTTAAGGCTAGAAAAGCTATGACGGTCCTCTGCAATGCTGTGAATACACGAAGCAGTGAGGTGTGTAGTATAGTTGCCAAGGCTCAACGTGCAGGCAGCAAAGGAAAGGCTGAAAGAGCTTCAGATATAGGTGCGTATGAGTGCTAATCGGATTTTTAACATGCCGCTGTGTCGGAGCATTTGTAGTTATTGTTTTCAAAATATTTGAATTTTTAGACCCATACGAAGAACGAACTTCTTCGAAAAGGGGTTTTATGCGTTTATCACGTTTGTAACCACCCCAATTTCGACCTAGAGTGGGTGTGGAGCATCGATCCTGGTGCTTAGATGACGAATCAACAATAAAAACGTTGTCCGTCCGTCTGTCACCGCGATAACTTTAGTAAAACTCAACCGAAGGACTGCCGAGCTAGGGCTATTCAAGTGGTTTTTGGTCTTTTGTACATAACTCGAGTAAATCTTTTCCGATTTTCATAAATTTTTTTGTTTGAAAGATCCGGGAAGAAACTTTTTTGGATTTGAGTCCTTGGACTTAGATAGGGCACTAAAAACGAGTCTCTGCTAGGGCCATAGGATATGGCTAGGACACTAAAAATGAGTTTCTGCTAGCGCCCTACATTTTTTTTTCATAACTCGAGTAAATATCTTCCGATTTGCAAATTTTTTTTATCCAAAGGTCTAGGCCTGTCTCCCGTTTTATGGCAAAAAATTTTTTGATTAGAAATCCTTGGACTCAGTCAGGACCCTAAAACTGAGTTTCTACTAGGGCCCAACGTGTTCGCTGACATAAGTTGGATAAATCGCAACTGATTTTGTTGATTCTTTTTCTATTTGAGAGGTAATCGAGTACCGAATTATATTCAAAAACAAATTTGGACCTGGTGCCTGTGCTTAGGGCTGAAGTAGGCCTCAGGTCTGTCCCAAAGTCGGCCCTAACCAAAAAAAATTTTTTTTGCTATGTTGTAGAGAAAATTGAGGGAAACATTCTTAGAACCGTACGAAGAACGAAGTTCTTCGAAAAGAAGTCTTATGCGTTTACCTCGACGTTTGTAACCAGTCGAATTTTGATCATGATCCTTAGATGACGAATCAACAATATGAACGTTGTCCGTCCGTCCGTCCGTATGTCACCGCGATAACTTGAGTAAAACTCAACCAATTTTCAAAAGCTGTTTTTCCCTGAAAGGTAATCGAAATATCTTTCATGCGATTGAATCTGGGCGTTGTCGGTCTGATGCGTTTACTACCACGTTTGTTACATTGCGAATTCGAACCTAGGAGTAAGGGGGAACCTTTTTTTGTTGCCTCCAGATGACAAATCAGCGAAAAAAACGATGTCCGTCTGTCTGTCTGTCTGTCCGTCAACACGATAACTTGAGTAAATCTTGACTGACTTTCAAAAACTTTTTTTTCCTGGAAGGTAGTCGAAAAATATTTTATGGTATTGAATCTGGGCACTGTCGGCCCAAGGGCTGCCGAGCTAGGGCCGTTTAAGTGGTTTTTGGTCTTTTGCACATAACTCGAGTAAATCTTTTCTGATTTTCATAAATTTTTTTTGCTTGAAAGATCTGGGCATGGCCGACAATTTATGGAAGAAACGTTTTATAATTTGAGTCCTTGGACTTAGCTAGGGCACTAAAAACGAGTCTCTGCTAGGGCTCTATGTGTTTTTTGTACATAACTCGAGTAAATCTTTGCCGATTTTCAAAAAAATTTTTTTGTTGGAAAGATCTGGGCATGACTGACAATTTGTGGAAGAAACATTTTTCGATTTGAGTCTTTGGACTTAGCTAGGGCACTAAAAAAGAGTCTTTGTAAGGGCCCTACGTGTTTTTTGTACATAACTCGAGTAAATCTCTTTCGATTTTCAAAAACTTTTTTTTGTTTGAAAGATCTCGGCACGGCCGACAATTTATAGAAGAATTTGTGCCTGTGCTTAGCACTCAAGTGGGCCTCATGTCGGTCCTAAGGTCGGCCCTAACATAAAAAAATGTTTTTTGCTATGTTGCAGAGCAAATTGAGGGAAACATTTTTGTCTATGGAAGTATGTATCCGAGGCCTCTACTTAAGGCCCTAGGTCAGCCCTAGCCCATAGTTTTTTGCTATGTTGTAGACAAAATTGACGAGAACATTTTTCTCTATTTGGAGGTCAATTTTGTGCGTTCGGAAAATTTTTTTACACCGTTACTTCGGACGGGTTTTTCAATATTGCCCAACGGACAATTTCCAATACAGTCTAATGCGAACGCAATATTTACTTAAATACGTTCCAGTCTTTTCGTAACATCAACTCTGTTTGCCGCATCTATTCTGATAACGTACGGGTCCCTTCTATGTTTTTTATTGCTGATTCGTCATCTAAGGATCATGATCGGTGCTCCCCCCTACTCCCGGGTCAACATTCGACTGGTTACAAACGTTGTGGTAAACGCATAGAGGTGTGCGCCGCGATTGGCGATGCTGACAAAAATTTGTTCACGCCGCCGCCGGCGACCGTGTTTCGTCATTTTTTTTGACATTTTTGACATACTACTGAGCTTGAAGTCTCAAACTTTACTTTTTTTGAAAATATTCAGGATATTTTTCAATTGGCATTTAAAAACTTGGATTTAATTCATACGCTTTTAAAAGTTTCTTTATTTTGACGGATTAGCAATGTACAAAGGGTTCTAAAGGGAAAATGAAATTTCAATTAGTTCAGAATTGGCAAATTGGCAGTAGCACTGACGTGAGTGCGTTCCCGATTGAAAAATTTCATAATTCATAATATCTGAATCTATCGAAAAAAAAAATTTTCAGTGAGCCTTTTCTGTACTTTCTTAGTTCGACAGATTTAGACATTTAGACATTAGTTGAAATGAAAATTGAAATATAGAACTTTCAAAAGCGAGGAGCAGTTAATCTGCATTTTCGATCGATTTTTTTTTTCAGTTGTTTTTTAAATATTTAGACTGTTACAAAGAACGACGCTCTTCAGAAAGGGGTTTTTGGGCTTACCACGACGTTTGTAGCCAGTCGAATTTGAATTCGAGATTTGTGGTTTAAATAAGACAAATCCAAAAAAAAATTGTCTGTCTGTCCGTCAACGCGATAATTCCATTTTCAAATTTTTTCCCCCTGAAAGGTATTCTGATATGGGCATTTTTCGACCAAGTGCTGCCGAGCTGAGGCTGAGTAAATCTTTTCCGATTTTGATAAATCTATTTTTAGGTCTATGAATACCCAACAATTTATGAAAGAAAATTTTCCAATTTGGACCCTTGGACTTTCTTAAATCTTTATCTATTTAAGAGGTAATCGAAGGCCTAACAGCATTAAAAAAATTGGGACAGATGCTTCTACTTAGGGCCACATGTGGGTCCAAAAATTTCCCATAAGTTTAGCCCTCTAGTCCAAAAAAAATTTTTTTCCTATGTTGTTAGGAAAATTAGGTGAAATATTTTTGTCCATTCGTACGGGTTTTTTAATATTGCCTTTTGAGCAACCTCCAATGCAATTTTCTTTTATTTCTTTCTTTGTTTTCAAAATGTTTTCTAATTTAATTTGTTTTTTTTTTTATTTTACATTTTTTTAAAAGTGTTTATTTTGTTGTTCGCTCTATGCGACTTTATTTTTTTCAGAATATCTGCACCTCATTCGAAACTCTCCGTACTTCGAAAAGAGTATTCTCAATGAGATGTCTGAGATGATGTCAATGTCCCTGGAACATGACGGCATTACCCATACAAGTGAGACATAATATTCCAGCACCATTCACCACTCGTCCGAACACTTCAGTGCGGTTTTGAATGAGGCTTTTTTACTCGGGTAGTACACAAGTAGAAATGACCTGGTACAAATTCGTTACAAACTCTAATTTCTCTAAGTGACTTTTTGAATATCTGCAAAGAGTGTGTGAAATTAACGTAACGTAATTTAGCATTATTTAAAGAACTAAAGATTGGTTTTGGAAATGTGTGCAAGTTCTCTCGATTTTACCATAAAAATGTTGCAGTCAAAATTTTCGAGACCTTTCGAATCGAACTGAAAAACTAAGTTAAATATGGGTCAATGGAAGTATGGGAAGATGTCGGTCCGATACTCTGAAATTCCCGAAAACGTTGAATTATATTTGAGATTTTTTTTAAAATCAGTTCTGCTTGCCTCCAAAATAGAACGTTATCACCTTTCTAGTGGCATTTCTAATTCATTGAAATTTTAATTTTATATGTCAATTTAAAACAGACACGTCGACGGCGCGCCGCCGCCGCCGATGTTTTGTAAACTTCGGCGCGCCGCCGCCGACTAAAAATTTATCACGCCGCCGCCGCCGATCAATTATATATCGGCGCACACCTCTATAAACGCATAAGACCCCTTTTTGTAGAACTTCGTTCTTCGTACGGGTCTAAAAAATTAGACCAAAATCCTGTCTCGTCGCATACGATGAGCCTATGATTCATCATTCCCCAGGCATTCATGGACGGGTCGGCGACAGGTAAAGCGACTGGAGCCGGGTTATATGACCCGAAGTCGTATACCGGCACCTGGGAAGATTATCCAACAGCTGCAGCTCTTTTGAGGGCTCGTGAAATGTCGCCAGAAGGGCTGGGGGTGCCGGCTCAACGACCATCACATACGGACTCGAACCTCACATACCCATCCCGAATTCGCTTTGCGGAAAGCGGTGAAACACACGATGAAGACGAAGCACAAGAAAAGCAGGACGGCGTACGAGGGAGGAAAGCATTCTAAAAGAGCGAGCTCCTGACGATGGGCCGGGATCGCACAAGGAGGGAGTGGGTGTGGCGTCTGGACATTGCATGCGCATTAAGCACCTAACTAAGATTCTCGATGACTCCAGAGTATTCCTGTGGCTTGGAAGAGGAAACGTACTTTCACGTTATATGTGGTGTGAATGCTCCAAATACCATCAGCTGAAATACAGGACGCTATGCGAATATGTCGTACAATCTTTAAAAGTGACCGAACTTAGACTTATCATATTAGATTTTCGTGCAACAAATGGGTCACAAGATCTGTGTTCCAGATCACGAAAGTGATCATCCCAAACTGATAAAATCTAAAAGAATCTATACCTACATGATGTACAGCCCATCGACAAATGTTTGCTTTTGAATTTGCATTTACGTTCCGGTAGCATGAAATTCCAGACGAATCTGTACCTAATTTGTTTTTCAGATAGGTTTACCAACGACATTGATCTAATAAAGAGCAACTGGAAAAATACGTATATAATTGGTAAAAATATATTTACAAGCATCAATGAATGACCGGTTTCATCGAAACCAGTAATTGAAATCGCAATTCTATGCAAGAGGCATATTATCATTTCGCTTCCGATCGTCCAAGAATAATGTTTCCAATAGTTTTCGGTTATTTTAGTTTTGTGAGGTAAATAAATGGAAACAAAAGGCAAAAAAAAAAACTACAGAATTTCTGCTTAAAGATTATTCCACAGATATAAGATTCTGGAGCATTTGGAACCAACTTCGTGTCAAATATTATCAACGGTCACAATTATTGTCACAACTACTTTACTATCCACAATTTACACATTTGTTATAGCTGATATCGTTTTTGCAACAGTGGCAATGGTGCTCTCATCTGCATTGCTTATAATGAAAAATGTGCTCGTTATGCGTTTGCTGATTATCGATACGGATATGATAGCTCCATTCTTCAGAAGCAAAGATCGGACTTATGAAAATTGGATGAAGCTCTGGTGTCAGTCGGTGGTTTACATTTTGCAATACATAGAGTTTGGTGCATTAGTGGTTTTGCTATCCGTGTCCTTGACATTTTTGTCCACATTGTTTGTACATTTAATGTTTGTTCGATATTTGTTTGTCACTATCGCATTCTTTAAACTGTTGCTGATAATGTTAAGATGGGCGATGATGGCGTTTACCACGACAATTTGTACATTCATCTTAGTAGAAATCTATGTGTTTGTAATGAGTTACGGTATCAATTCTTTGTACTTGCTTTGGAGGGATACGAAGAAAATGTTGAAAAGTGAAAAGTTTCTTATTTGAGATACGTTTTATACATAGAATAAATTTGTGATAACACCAATTCCATTTTTTTTAAATATTTGTCAGGTAAGTGGTAAATTTAGCTATTGCTAACTTTGATACAAGAGTAAGAAGACTCTACGTTCGTTGCATTCAACAATTCGTCATATGAGTGTTCATATAAAAAATGAGAGTGGGAGAATGGATATTTCCAAACATAGTATTCATATTATTATTGTTTTTAAAACTTGTTGCATTCATTAGTCTTTCTAATTCTTCCTAATCGTTATTTGTTAGAGGAATATGTTGAACTGATCACCTCAAATATTTGTCATCAGTCTCAGAAAATGATTTCTGTTCGCGTCCATGAATTTTAAAGCATTTATTGTCCAAAAGTGTTCGAAAGTGGATTTTCACATTGCATGCGGTTGCCTACAGATCTTTTTAAATTCTAAAACAAGGGTGACTATTGACATCCGGGTCTAATTGAAATTTCTTTCCCCCACTCGGATGCAAATAGCAAATTTGAAAATTCATGGGGGTAATCTGTGTAGGGATATACAAAATTCTTTTTGTGACATTGATGCCTAACTTTAAATTGGTAACACAATAATTCCATTGACAAAACGAATGCCGACGCTATCGCCATCAACCCAATCAATGGGACGTTTCCATAAAAACATTTTTTGTAGGAAATATTATTCTGAGCAAAAAATTGTTCGATATGCTATGGCAAAATTACGACGTTTTGTATTTTTAATTAATTATTTTCTGATTTCAAAGATTTGTCACACACGAAAATGACTATACTTGACGATATCTCTCTCTTTTCTTCGCATGTAATTTTTAGTGATTCTCTCACAAAAAATACTATTTTTGCTGGTCAAGTGCTGCTTAATACAAAATCCAAAATTGGAAAATGTACTGAAAACGCACTTTTGAAACTAAAATATAAAATCAGCAAAGAATTTTCGATGAATGTCGTAGAACAATTTTTTGTTCTAATTGTGTTTTTGATGATAATAATTTTATTGTCTAACTATACACTAGCTGACATGGAAAAAGAGTGACTATGACTGCTGTCATAGCCCTCGTTAAAAAACCATGAAAAACGTCATAATACTTATAAATAAATATAAAACATTTACATGTAGGAAAACACGTGAAAATTATACAAAATAAAAGGAAAATACAATATAAACAAAGAACGATGATCGATATGGATAAAGAGGAAATAGAGAAAAGTCGATAAAAAAGGTAATAAATAAAAATTTGCCAAAGCAGCATCGTCAAAGTGAATAATTAAATAAATCGTCAAAAGGTCAATAATGAAGAAGGTATATAAATAAAAAAAATTTGCCAAAGCATCGTCAAGTAAATAATCATCGTCGGGCATCGCAACGCGTCGTCAAATAGGTGAAGGCCAAACTTCAAAAAACGCAAGAAGGAGTCATCAAGATTAGCCACAGGCGTCGTCAAGATGAAATGAGGAAAAGTACAGCAAAAAATTGGCCACATGAAAAGAAATTGTGTTTTAGTTTTTTTTTAAACTTTTGAAAAATAGAAAAAGGTTAATCACCGGATTGGTGCTTCCGGTTTTAGTTGAAATAAAAGTGAAAAGAAAGCACCAAGCAAACACTATCCAACCATACCAAATGCGCCAAAAATCGAGTCGTCAAGCCCACGAACTTCATTCCTGAATGTAAGAGATGGTAGCGTCGGATCTACGTGAGCAGCAGCATCGTTTAAAAATAAATTTCGAAAATGCAAACGCTTATTTACGCACTCTTCGCTATCCATACTTAATTTTGCTAAAAATTCGAAATTTTTAAAAATATCCGACCTAATTTACCTAAACTTTGTGTTCTTGCAAACTGCTTATCATGGGCGCGCGGTAGCGATGCGCCCGTGACGCAAGTCCCCATACGAACAAAAAATTCGGAAAAAATTTTTTCGTAGACTTCGGAACCATATATACAGCTAAGTTTTGACTTCCCCCCCCCCCATTGCGTCGTATCCCCGGAAAATATTTTTCCTGGATTCTACGGAAAATTCTAAGGCGAAGTGTCTTTTCACTCATTAAAATCGGTTCGGTGGATCCGAAGATACGACCTTTAGAAAATGATCATTTCCTATACAAAAAGGGCTGTTTCATAGAAGCCAAAGTTAATGCAAACATCCTACGTTAGTTAGTTAGTAGGTTAGTTCCAGGGCCATTTGTATGAAAAACCGTGAAAAACCACTTTTTTGGCTTGTGCTCGAAAACGGCTCGATAACTTTTCTTGAAATTTTGCAGGGACCTTCGGGTGGGCATTCTACGTCATATGAGATTTTAAAAAAGGGGGGGTACCGGCTTCGTTTGGGCGCCAGGACTCTTAGAAGGCGCCATATAAAGCCCATATGTATGTGTTTGTGTGTGTAGTGTGTACACATAGTACATTTTGTATGAGGCAATGGTTGTGTGATCGAGATAGAGGTTTGGTGTCAAAGGGAAAGTTGTTGGGTTGGGTGTGTAACTGTGTAGTGTAGCGGGGACTCAAAAAAAATTTTTTTTGATATGTTGTAGAGGAAGTTGAGAGGATCATTTTCGACCATGGAAGTAGTAGCCGCCGCGCTTCGGTTTGGCGGCGGCGACGGCTCAAAAAAAAACTTTTGATATTTGTACACAAAGATGAGGGGATCATTTTCGCCCATGTAAGTAGTAGCCGCCGCGCTTCGGTTTGGAATGGATTATAGTGCCGGTTAAGTAAGTTACGTAACTTTCTATGAGATTATTAATTTCTGAATGCAATCGCTCAATTAGGCTCGTTATTGCATTATTCTCGCGTTGTTTAGCTCGCGTAAATATGTCATTTAAAAGGCTTCTTACCGTATGTGTGTGATTTTTGTAAACAAACGAATGAAATGAAGCTACGAGTTTTGTACCGTGAATCAATGCAAACAATTGATAGAAATAAAAGAAATGTTCGGTACGAGTAAGGGAATTTTTTTGGCAAAAATTTCGTAACAGTAGAGTCAATTGTTTGTGTTTTTTGGTAAAGGTAAAAAAGCATTGGCATTTGTATGTTGAGTTTTTTGTCGTAAATCCGCATGTACTGCAATAAATGTATTACTACTACTATGTTGTCGTAGGTACTCAAGGGACGTCCTCAAAATTTTTGTATTTTTGGATCACCTTCACTTTGTACCCTTTTTTACATTTAACGGGCCAAAAATGTAATGTGTCACAAAAATTGACCACCTTTGCTATTGTACCTTTTGTACAGAAAAATTAAATGAGCCACTCGAGACCGGTCGTTTTACAAAAAAAATTATACACTTTCGCTTGATCAATCAGCACTTTGTGTACTTAGGTGCCTTTAATATTTAAATAGAACTGGTCGACATGCACATAGATTTGGAAGTTTCCTTTCGGTGGAAGATCTTCAATTAATAATTTTGTAAGAAACGCCTTCAACAACAAATTGACGGCTTGCAGAATTTTGGAAAAACTGCGTTTTTCCATTAACAATTCCAAATTTACTAATTTTATATGTGCTGTAGCGCGAGGGCGAATTTAACTTTTGTATAGAACCATTTATAGGCGTATGTGCCCCAGAGCTCAGTGTAGAAAGGTATAGAAATGCAGCATACGAGTTCTCCTGTCGAGAAGTGAAATCGATCGACAAGAAAGATGGTAAGTTCTGGAGCCGAGAGATAGAAGGGTTGAGGAAATCAGCTCGGAAAGCCTCGGATAAAGCGATTAGACGTCGTTCGATTGAAACTGGAGCGCTTACAGAACAGCGCAAAAGATGTTCCCAAAGGCGGTAAAGTGGAAAGCGAGAGAGACGTGGAGGAGGTTCTGTGCTGAGATGGAACAAGTACCAGATTACGCCAGAATTCACAGAATCCTAGCCAAAGACTCAAAACTGCTACCTGGAACTCTGCAAAGACCAGATGGCAGTTTCATGTGTTCTACTAATGAAACGGTCGAACATCTTCTCGGCACACAGTTTCCAGGGTGCAGTATCACAAAGGTGTGGTGTAGTAAGGAGTGAGGAGGATTGGAATCTGGTTAACAGGATTGTTACTATGGAAAGGATAAAGTGGGCCATTGGTAAGTTCAAACCCTTCAAATCAGCAGGTGACGATGGGATATTTCCAGCTCCAGCTCCAGGAAAGCGGAGGGATCCTGATGGAACCGCTTTGCAAGGTATTACGTGGCTCGCTAATTCTGGGACGCATCCCGTCGTCCTGGGAAACCAACCATGTGAACCAACATGCTATCAGGTAGGAAAATCTACGGATTCTGCACTGCATAATCTAATGGCCAGCGTGGAAAGATCATTTGGGATTGTTGTAGTCGCGCTTCGCTGTTTTATGGACATCCAAGGTGCATTCGATAACACCAATTTCGGGGTCATTCGCCAGGCGCTGGAAGAGCGGGGGTGAATCAGATTGCGATTAGGTGGATCAGTAGCATGCTTAGCAGCAGAGAAGTGGAAGCTTCGATATGCGGCCAAAAAGCCTAATTCTGGGCAGCAAAAGGGTGCCCGCAAGTTGGAATACTCTCACCACTGCTGTGGTGTATGGTGGTAGACTCTCTCATTAGAGAGCTTAACGGCAAAGGTATCTACGCTCAAGAGTATTCTGACGACCTAACGATCTTAATCAGAGGGAAGTTTGAAGGTACCATTGGGGATTGCATCAGATATTCTATGAAAGTAGTAGAAGATTGGTGCAGATTAAAACACCTTAAAATTAACCCAGATAAAACTGATATACTTCTCTTCAGCAGAAGTCTCAACGGGTCATGAACTAATTGGGAAATTCAGGATGTTTGGAGACACCATCACTCTTGGAAACAAGGTGAAGTACTTGGGAGTCACGCTCGACAGCAAACTATACTGGACCGAGCATGTGAGAGAAAGAGCTAGTAAAGCTCTGACAGCGTTCTGGATATGTGGAAGTGCCTTTGGTAAAAATTAGGGCCTTCCATCCAAGGCCATACTGTGGATTTATGAAGCAGCAGTGAGACCTATGATCATCCACGGCTGCGTCGTTTGGTGGCCTAGGCTCAAAGTAGAGACCACGAGGAAGGAGTTGAGCGAGATTCAAAGACTGGTTTGCATCTGCATGAGCGGAGCTATGAAAACAACAGTAACGATAGCCATGGAAGCGCTGCTGTATATTGCACCCATCCAAACGATCATCAAGGTAAGAGCATTCACAAGTGCGGACAGACTCTTACTTAATGATCTTTGGATGAGGAACTTTAACACGGGTCATGGAAAAATCAGGGAGGCAATAGCCAATCCTATTTTTAACATGCCCAGGGACCGGATAAAACCGGAAATTACCTTTGTAAAGCACTACCAGGCTGTCATACCGGATAGACTAGAATGGCTGAGAGGTTGGCCAGACTGTCCACGGATAAACTCATTTGTTTCACAGATGGATCAAAAAACTCTAATGGAGTGGGGGCTGGGGTATTAACCCTGGAACCTATGACAGAAGAGAGCTTCCACTTAGGAAATTTTGCCAGTATATTTCAAGCAGAAACGTTCGCAGCGATGGAAGGATTGCGAAGTGCATTGAGACCGGAAACGGTAGGCGAAAGAGTCACAATCTTTTCCGATAGCGAAGAAATGATCAGAGCGATAATGTCGCCTGTAACCACATCCAAATTGATGAAGGAGTTCAAAAGCACACTGAACCAGCTGGGCCGGAGTAATCGGGTGGCGGTTGCTCGGGTGCCGGGGCACTCTGGAATAGATGGAAGCAAGAGAGCGGATGAACTGGCAAAGCTGGGAACTACATCTGCTCAATGTGGACCCGAACCATTCATTACTATACCACAGTCAGACAACGCTGTAAAGGAATGGATGCGTTCAGAGGGAATAAAGCGTTGATGTGAATATGGTGGGGCGAGGCACACAAAGCAGTTCCTACCAATACCCGACTGCAAGTGGACAAATGCACTGCTGAACATGGACCGGAGTCGCAAAAGAAGATTAGTGGGAGCGATTACCGGGCACTGTCGGCTAAGCAGTCATTTGTCAAAGATGAGAATCGTTAGCGATGCCGAATGCACAGATCTCGGGAACGAAACCGCATATCACGTAAATTGTGAGTATCCAAAAATTTCACAACTGAGACTCAGGACTCTGGGTGGTCATGTGATCAAGCCTCTGGATGTACTAAAGCTAGGACCAATTGTCCTCGACAAGTTCCTCGCTGGTACTGGTAGGTTTGAAGGATTTACGTGATGAACGGGAAAGGAACAAGATCAGCAGATCTGTGTTTTATGAATGGAAATGCACATAAACTAACAGTATCCGAAGAATATGCACATGAGGTAAATGAATATAGCCTTGAAAGAGTTTTAGACATTAAGTCTGTTAATACATTTGCGATGTATTTATGATTTCTTAATTTAGGAAAGTAAGTACAAAAGAACTGATAGCGGAGACAAGATTACTGCATTGCTTGTAAACGTTTTATTTTGAAGTATGAGTCGAATCGTGTGTTCAAACACTAATTTACAAACAAGTCTGGACCATAATGTTTAACATAATTCTGGCTATTCACAACAGCGTAGTAAATACGATTTATAACACGTTAGTAAGTAAAAATGAAAACAAACAATTCGGAAATATAATCGAGACGATCTTCAATATTTTTTTCAAATTAAAATGCAATTTACCGTATACAATATAAAAATAAATTGTTTTGGAAGTTTATGATCAAACATAACCAAAGACCCGTACGTATCAGAATAGATGTGACAAAGAGAATCAAACTTACCTAAATATACAAATATGCAAACAATCCAACATTTTCTGTTCTTTTATAACTGTAAGAATTTCAAAGATCCATAGAAATTACCCAAGGTAATGTCAAAGGCCCTACCGAAGTACGTCTCAGACCATTCAAATCTAGAAAAGCTTATATCCAAGGCCTAAGTCATTTTTCCCGAAAACTCTGAAATACGTGTTCTCTAAAATTTTATTCTCTACAACTTTGCCTTCGGAAGCAACTTTCTAACTCTCACAGTTCTGGAGATTCGGGTCATTCTGCCCAATAATGGAAGTGGCCAGCTGGCCATATACCACTCCATATACCATATACCATAGAGACACCATTCTGGGATATTTTTCAGTCCTACCCTAGGCCTACATTTCTCTTATATAAACAATGAGATACCTATGCAGAAATTTTCCAACGAGCTCCAACACTGCCGGCCACCACCTTGGCCTTTGAGTAAGACTCCACAGCTGCTGGGAGCCCAGAAGACCCTTTAGACATGTTCACCTTGTTTTCTGGACTGTGCTGATCTAAAATACCCAAACTTGCCTTAACATTCGCTTTCAAGATCGATCTGGAACATTAAATTTGTCTAAAGTGGACAAATCTGAAATTTCCTCCATTTTCGACGATTTTTTTCAGTTTTTCGATTTGAGCACTCCCTAAATCGCTTTTTTGAGCATCGGCCCCATAGAAACTTTTTCTCAAGGGAACATTTGGCACCGGTTTTCGGGCTAAGCCTACAACTTTTCGACACCAGAATTGGCCCATATTTCCCCAAAACCCTGAAACACGTTTCCGCTTAAATTTATTTCTTTACAACTTCGCCTTTCGAACCAACTTTCTAACTCTCATAGTTCTGGAGGTTCGGGACATCCTGCCCAATTATGGAAGTGCCCATATACCAGGATTGTGCCACATTTCCCCAAAACCCTGAAACACGTGTTTGCTTAAATATAATTCTCTACAACTTTGCCTTTGACAGCAAGTCTTCATATTGCATAATTAAGGAAATACAGACGAAAAACTGTTTTCGTATATGGCCAAGAAACTCAATTTCGTCCATTCCATTGGTCCCAGTGCCCAGACCCCTGACCCGATTCCCACAAAAAAAAATTCCCAGTTTTGTGACATCAAATGTTTTCATTTGACACCAAAATGAGGAATTTCCGTGTTATACTTGGGGAGATATTTGCGAAAAAGTTTCATCGACCCTCGAAAATTTCATGACCGAACTCCTTCGACCATATCTCCGAAACTACTTAGCCGATTTTGCTCATCTTCGAACTTGAATCATGGGAGGCATGTACCTTTCACGCTGATCGGTTGAGCCGTTTGAAAAAAAAAGTGGAGACGGACAGACAGACATTTTTTTGATTGCTGATTCGTCATCTCTAGACGATAATAGATGCATCCCCCCAAGTCCCACCTCGATCTACCCCATGTTACAATAAAATTGTTTGTAGTAAACGTATAGGACCTTTGTACTTCGTACGGGTCCAACTAGTGTTTATGTATCGTAACAACAGCGTCGTGCGTCGTTTGAAAAGAAATTTTGTTAAACTATACCTTTCCCCTAGCCCGTTACTTTTATTTGCATGATGTAATTAAGATTTCCAGTTTTTTAGACTTTGGTTGAGTTCAATTTCCACAAAATTTACGTTCGTAAATTGAAGAATTAACTGCAGTGATAAAAATCTTAATTAATTTTTATCAGAAAAAAGTACCTACTACTCTACGGTTCCGTGCTATCAATCATGTTTTATCAACACTCGTTTATACTTTTAAGTTCAACTACCCAATCTACCCGGTTTTTTTAAATATAGAAATACGTTAATAATTTCCAATAAAGCACACAAATCGGTTTTTCGGAATTAACAGCAAAATTGTAAATTTAAATAACTTATTCAGAATGAATTGGATTCGATATCGATTGGATCCGGTGCATACTATCCGGATCCGCAACGGATCTAATCGAGTTCATTTTTAATGCGGTTGCAGCATTTTATAACAACCCAAACGAATTAAAGTCACCGATGAAGTCTTCCATTAACAAATTAGCCTAATAATTACGACGTGATGGATGTGATAGATGTGCTACGTGCCACCTGAAAAGTTTTTTTTGTGCGAAAAATATTTTTTATCTACTGACGTTTATTTGTTTAACGCGCATTGATTCAAATCACATCACACGCAGCGACACAAATTATGCAATTCGGTCACAGGTTTTAAGCACATTTAATCCAAATTTAATATTTTTATGGCACCGAATGGAATCACAACAAGAAGTCTATCGTAAAACGTTGATAAAATTACCTTTTATCGTACACCGAAATCATAAAAAATATATTCTTTTCGGACTGCAACTTAGTACTTAAGTATACTAAGCATTTTGAATTGTTGATTGGAAATTTTGCGAATATGTTACTTTATAAATGACGAGGTTGTATATCAGTTTTGGTTCAACATTTGTTGTCAGGCTAATGAACCCATGAGGTGGTATTTCATCGGAATCTAGGGATCTGGATAGGTCAGTCTACGTGAAACCCGGAATCAGGTTGACTTGGACCTGATTCGATTTTGATTTCCGACGCTAAATCGACCTGACCTGGCCTTTCCACTTCATCTTTCCTGACAACTCAGGCCAGGTAGCAACAAAAAAGTTGCAGATTAACGTGTGTACGGTAGCAAAGCATAACCGTACATCCCCTTTGGCCTCGTCCTTGTGGATACCCCAATTATTGCAAGCCGAAGTTCTAACCAATTGAGACCACACATGCATGTGCACTTCTGGATAGGTGCCGATTTTAAATAACTGGATTCTATCGTCGCAACGCTTAACAGGATTGTAAAAATGCTATCCAACTCTGTTGAATTGATAATTTACTTTGCCATGGCTAATTCGACAGACATCAAGGAACGGGCTAGCAAGAAGTGTATCGCACTGTAAAGATGCAGAAGAGATGCATTCAAGTTGCCACAGCGCTCCTCTATTGACTTTATTAGAGTGTTCTGGCATCCTATACATATCTGTTCAAAAAAATCTTTGGGAATGCTAAATACATCTCTGATTTAATTCGTATCTTATCATTGTTTTCCACAAGTTGCTACAAATTCTTCCGGGTTTCTTTAAATTAGATCAAGTCAGAGATATCTCTGCGGAATACATGACAAGTTATGACATACGCAAAATATTTCGTTGAACCCGTTCGATGTCTTTAAGAAGTACATGATACCTGGATTTAATTTATCTCTTCCTTGTTCTGTTTTTTTTTTGATAAATTGATAATGGTTTCGCTATGAATAAAACTTATAGATGAATGGAAACCTGTCAGTCTTTTGTTGTGTCCATCGTATGTAAGATACCTCTAATCCAATTGATTCATATCGTGCCATGGTAAAGGAAATTTGCAAGTCGTCGTTGGTGTAAATTGTAATTCGAAATATTTTTTAAGGACTCGAAGGAAAGCAGTAATGGGTCAGATGGGAACGACTTTGAAGCTATTGATATGTTAGAGGCTAAACTGGCGTCATTGAAGCCAATTTTGGAGCCGGATGATATTTTACCAAACAAATTAGTTTATCAACCAACAACGATACCTCTACCTGAACCACAACCACCGAGTCCAGATCTATTCGATCAATTATTTGCTAAATTCGGAAAATGGCAACTTCGATCGATTCTCTCAGTTTTCGTTTACAAAATTCCCGCCGCTTGGTTTATGCATTGCATTCTATTCACAGCACCCGCTCCACGATATGGAGAATATTTTTGTCAAATACCACAGAATCTATCAAACGAAGTTAACTTATGGATTGACATGGCCCATCCTGCGGTTCCAGATGAGATAAGTGTTCAGGCTGGCAAAAAGTTTACTAGAGACCTTTGTTATGTGTTTAGTGATGCCAACTATAGGGCTGAGGTGCATACGACAGGCAATGTCTCTTGGATCTATGATAATTTTACGGATGCAATTGTACCATGTGAAGCACACACTCATATAGACTCATATGAGTCTATTGTCACAGAATTTGATTTAGTTTGTTCTCGTGAAATCCTAGTAGCAACCACACAATTCTTACATTTAGTTGGTGTTAGTTCTGGAGGTACATTGGCTGTGATTCTATTGAATTAGTGAGTATCGAGAGTAAGCGAAAAATGTAGGAGTGAAGTGAATTTAACAGAATGTGTTGATTTTAGCATCAGTCCAAAGAAATTAGCACTCGGTGGTATGTCGTGTATGCTACTCTTTGGCCCTTTAACCGGACTCGTTAATCGTTACGAGCTGCATGTAATATTTAGGTTGTTAGCGGCTATGTCAATTGCTCACATGGTTCAAGCAGCAACAGTAATCTGTAAGTTTGCTTTATGAAATGAGTAATAACGTCCGCTTTATTTGAACCGAGTGATAAGCGACTCCTAAAAATCGCGTGACAGAATTTTTTGAAATCAAAGATTTTTTATGGTTTTACTTTTATTTTCCGTTAAATTTAGATTTATTCGACTAATAATTGAGATTTTCTTTGAAAAATTTGCGAAATTATTGGACGATTTGAAGATTTTTCAATGACGTTTGTAACCGGCCGGATCGGGAGCCGGGAGGTGATGGGTTTTTCGATTTGGAATCTAAATAAGAGAAATCTGCAAAAAAAATCTTCTCCGTCCCTAGGTCCTAACGTGAGCCCCATTTTTTTTTTTTTTTTGCTGTGTTGTGAAGTAAATTATAGTTCCCTTGTCCATGTCTCCTAAGTGCTCTAGGTCTGTTTTAAGATCGGCCGCAGTGCAAAAAAAATTTTTTTTTTAAAATAGTTATTAATGCAACTCGTACTACATATGAACAATTTGGGCGGCGGCCCGTAGGCTTTACTCCAACCAATCACTATATTGGACATGGACATATGTAGTGCAAGATGGAATTTTTTATTATTCTTGACTAAATATGGTATTATCTCGTGCATGACCTGGAGGTTTCTGATATGAGGGTTCTTAGTAGTATAGCGAAAGTTAATCGGAGGGAGCAGTGGGATAATCACATTAGGAACGACGACATTAGGGAAAACTTGGGGGTTTCGTCAGTGGAAGAGGATGCAAGGGCTAGTCGTCTGCGCTGGTTCGGGCACGTTCAAAGGATGGGTAATAACAGGCTACCAAAAAGGATCTTAGGTGCACAGGTCCCGGGGGTTAGGACAAGGGGAAGGTTTATAGACTCTATTAAATCGGATGTAGAAGTTAGGGGACTTTCTCTGGGCGAACAAACAATCTCCTTGGCGGGCGATAGGAGTGCATGAAGGGGGGTGGTACACCTTCCTAGGGTTGTGTCATAAAGACCTCACACCGAAAGGTACTTAATGGTCTATAAAGTTTGATAATGATGACTAAATATGGAAAAACAATACAATTAAAGTACGAAAAGTACAAAAAATCTCTCATGAATCATTGATTCGAATTGAAGTACACCATGCCACGAAGTTCTTCGAAAAGGGGTCTTATGCGTTTACCACGACGTTTGTAACCACCCTAATTAGGACCCGGAAGTAGTCCTTAGATGACGAATCAGCGTCCGTCCGTCTGTCACCGAGATAACCTGAGTAAAACTCAACCGATTTTCAAAAACTTTTTATTCCTGAAAGGTAATCGAAAAATCTTTTATGGGATTGAATCTGGGCACTTTCGTCCCAAGGGCCGCCGAGCTAGGGCCATTTAAGTGGTTTCGGTCTTTTGCTCATAACTTGAGTAAATCTTTTCCGATTTTGATACATTTTTTTGTTTGAAGATGACTGTGAGTGATAATTAAAACAAACATATGAAGACTTTCCATGGTGATTTCATTCACGGTGACACAGGACATTTATTTTCGTTATTCACAATAACCTCGACTAATAAATCCACAATAGTCGAGTCTACCAATAATTGTACTAATGTTACTCTGTTTTCTAAATTTACATGGGACATATTGAGTCGAGAATGATAATTTTTTTTTGATTTTGGGGCTTTCAAAGTGTCTTTTCGACATTTTCCAATCCAATTTAAGACGTAATTATATTCGACGCGATAAAAATCGCTCGCGTAAGGGTTGTTTGAAAGCTCAACATGACAAAAATAAATTTTTTTTTATCAAGTTGAGCTTTCAAACAAACCTTACGCTAGCGATTTTTATCGCGTTCAATATAATTACTGCTTTAGTATTGACGAAATTTTAGACTTTTTGCAACATCTATTCTGCTTGTCATATCAATTCTGTTTCATACGGGTCCCTTGCATATGTTTCTACTTGTGACAAGATTTTCAAGAGTCGTTCACTCCTCGATATGAAAATTTTGGGTTTATTTTTATTGTTGGCGACTGAAATGAACAGGGCAACATTCAACGAATATAGACAGTGGCGTCACCTACAGAGCAAGTCAATCACTCATATTATCTACTATTTTGAAGTAAAGTGGCATAATTACCCACTGTATCTATTCGTTGATACAGTTGCATGTAAATCTTGATTAATTATTCGTGTTGATAAAATTGCATTAATCTAAATCCTCAGCACAAGATATAACGGTTGGAAAACATCGAATATTAGTAACAGCTCTCCATGAATTATTTTGGGGCGTTGGAGTCATACTCTTACCTGGATTAACTTTCTTTTTTACGTCATGGACTTATCTTTATTTTGCGATGACATCACCAGCACTAGTTTTGCTTTTGCTTTACAGGTAACATATATTTTCATTTGGTATTTTAATTCAATTAATCCACTAAAAGTAAAGGAATTCGCTGGCACTTGGTTGACACGTGAACTTTCTTAGAAAACTGAAAAATGTTTTATCAGTAAATTGGTAAATTTCTCATCGATAAATCCCGGAAATGGTGATTTCAGTAGAAATAAAATTCAATGAATCGTCAGTTCCTTCTCTTGAACTTTGACTCATTGATCAAAGCATTTCTATGTCCTCACTTCATGCTTGATGTTTACATTTGCAGATACGTACCCGACTCACCAAGATGGCATGCGGATCGTGGACACATCAATCGAGCTTTGAAAATCATTAATCGATTCATAGATGTAGATAAAAAGCATGACGACCCAAGGATTCCGAAAGACTTATGCGGTCGACTTCAGGACCATGCAAATAAAATGGAGAAAAAGGATCCCGGACCGAGCATTTGTGTCCAATTTCGTAACTTGTGGAAGGGGACTTTCATTTGGAAAAGGAACTTGGTTTGTGTTCATTTAGCGATTTCTTGTTATATTGTTTCCTACTTTGGAATGCTGTTGAATGCAAAAGCATTCGGTCGAGATCGACTTCAGATCAACACAATGTTGATGGGAGTCGCTGAGATCTGCGGAATTTTCATTGGCACTTACTTTATAATGAACAAAGGCAGATACAAGTGGAGGTACACAGCGATATTCAATATTGTGGCTGTCTGTATATCAATGTGTGCTTGGCTTGTACCCGAAACAAGTAAGAAATTTTCAGCTCTAATTTGAATCCTATTCAAGGTATTCTTTACAGTTCCCGAACAACAACGAATTTCAATTCTCGTTTACATTGCATTCATTCCAAAAACTGCAATTGCTTCATCACTTACAGTTCTAGTGACTTGTTCGACTGAAGTAGTCACAGCTGACAAGAAAAAAATTGCTGGTTTGTCTGTAGTCTCGTGCATGAGAATATTTCAAATGTCAACTCCGTATTGGGGTGCACTACTAATGTTTGGTCAACTAATTCCACAGACGTGCTTCGCTGTATTGGCAACGGTTGGGGCGATTGCGTGTCTGCTGGTGCGAGTACCTTGAATAATTAGATAGAAGAAATTTTTGATACAAAATAATTTTAATTGTTGGGAAATAAGGGAAATAATCGGTTTTATTGATTATTGATTAAAGAAAACACAGAGCAGAATAGATTTTCGTATTTCTTCTACTTCGACTCACACGTCATATTGAAGTCTAAAATAATCCCCCTGATATAATGCTCTGAGGAAATAAAAAACTATTTCTCTAAGCTGCTTTGAGTGGATTTTAAAATGTTTTGTGAATCTAGTGATTTTTTCGAATTGCAAAGAAAAACTCCTTGTGGGCCATTCGAAAAGTACACACCCTAAAAAACAGTTTCTTTATTCCCCTACCCCTCACACGCTTGTTTTCGTATGGGTTGTCCAAAAAAAAGTCTCAATTTTTCGGAGCATCGCCGGTTTTCGAGTGCTTGAGTTCTAAGAACATCATTTTCGAAAAACTTGTTGAACAAAAGTATCCATCTAGAAGTCGCGATTTTAGTATAAAATTGTCCCAACTTAGCTGAAAAGGGGGTTACATAAAGGCGTAAATAGTTCCCATAAATAAATGATAATTGTCCAATAAAAATAGTAAATTTACAATAAAAAAATAACCAAAGACCCGTACGTAATATACAAATAAGCAAACAATCCAACGTTTTCTGTTCTTTTATAACTGTAAGAATTTCAAAGATCCAAGGAAATTACCCAAGGTAATGTCAAAGGCCCTACCGAAGTACGTCTCAGACCATTCAAATCTAGAAAAGCTTATATCCAAGGACAAAGTTATTTTCTCCTAAAACCCTGAAATACGTGTTCTCTAAAACTTTATTCTTTACAACTTTGTCTTTGGAAGCAACTTTCTATCTCTCATAGTTCTGGAGATTCGGGTCATCCTTCCCAATTATGGAAGTGGCCATATGCCAGAATTCGGCCATATTTTCCCAAAACACTGAAACACGTGTTCGCTCAAATTTAATTCTCTACAACTTCGCCTTTGGAACCAACTTTCTAACTCTCATAGTTCTGAAGATGGATCATCCTGCCCAATTATGGAAGATGCCATATACTAGTATTGAGCCATATTTCACCAAAACCCTGAAACACATGTCCGCTTAAATTTAATTCTCTACAACTCCGCCTTTGGAACCAACTTCCCAACTCTTATAGTTCTAGAGATTCGGGTCATACTGCCTTATTATGGAAGAGGCCATATACCAGTATTGGGCCATATTTTCCCAAAACCCTGCAACACGTGTTCGCTTAAATTTAATTCTCTACAACTCCGCCTTTGGAACCAACTTCCCAACTCTTATAGTTCTAGAGATTCGGGTCATACTGCCTTATTATGGAAGAGGCCATATACCAGTATTGGGCCATATTTTCCCAAAACCCTGCAACACGTGTTCGCTTAAATTTAATTCTCTACAACTCCGCCTTTGGAACCAACTTCCCAACTCTTATAGTTCTAGAGATTCGGGTCATACTGCCTTATTATGGAAGAGGCCATATACCAGTATTGGGCCATATTTTCCCAAAACCCTGCAACACGTGTTCGCTTAAATTTAATTCTCTACAACTCCGCCTTTGGAACCAACTTCCCAACTCTTATAGTTCTAGAGATTCGGGTCATACTGCCTTATTATGGAAGAGGCCATATACCAGTATTGGGCCATATTTTCCCAAAACCCTGCAACACGTGTTCGCTTAAATTTAATTCTCTACAACTTCGCCATTGAAACCCACTTTCAAACTCTCATAGTTCTAGAGATTCGGGTCATACTGCCCAATTATGGAAGAGGCCATATACCAGTATTAAGCCATATTTCACCAAAACCCTGAAACACGCGTTCGCTTAAATTTAATTCTCTACAACTTCGCCTTTGGAACCAACCTCTCATAGTTCTGGAGATCTGGGTCATCCTGCCCAATTATGGAAGTGGCCATATACCAGGATTGGGCCATATTTCCCCGGACGGACGGGTTGGCACAGTGGTTAGCGTACTGGCCTTCCACCAAAACGATCCGGGTTCAAGTCCCGTGTCGGAAAAATTCTACATGGAATTTTTCTAGCAAGTGTAGCGCATTTATAACGTCCTAAAGTTCACTCAAGCTTCAAAAAGTTGGGTAGTTGTGGTGTGTTTGGTGCCCATAACGACGTACACACTGAATGAATCGTATGACGTAACCCATATACGACGAATTTGTGCACGAAATATCTAAGCCTACATTTAGGCGAGATAATAATCAAGCGCCTAACAATTCTTGGAGTAATTGCATGTTGGTTTGTTGACTTGGGTTATCGCGGCGATAACCCAAGTCAACAAACCAACATTTGATCATCCGGCAATTAAAATTAATAACTGGAGTAATTGCATAATAACAAAAGACGCTACATTCGCATTACTCTGAGACGTGGTTCGGAAGTCACGTTAAGCCGGTGGTCCAGACAACACTTGTTATTGGCTATAAAAAGCTGATAGCGGAGTCTCTAAAATACAAATACAAAACCCTGAAACACTAGTTCGCTTAAATTTAATTCTCTACAACTTTGCCTTTGACAGTAAATCTCCATATTGCATAGTTAAGGAAATATAGACGAAAAACTGTTTTCGTATATGGCCAAGAATCTCAATTTCGTCCATTCCATTGGTCCCAGTGCCCAGACGACTGTACCGATTCCCACAAATTTTTCTTCCCAGTGTTGTGACATCAAATGCTTGCATTTGACACCAAAATGAGGAATTTCCGTGCTATACTTGCTGAGATATTTGCAAAAAAGCTTCACCGACCTTCGAAAAACCATGTTTTTGGTCACTTCCTCGACCATATCTCCGGAACCACTTGATCGATTTTGCTCAACTTCGAACTTGAATCATGGGAGGCATGTACCTTTCAGGGAAAAAAAAGTTTAGGCTGATCGGTTGAGCCGTTTGGAAAAAAAAAGTGGAGACGGACAGACGGACGTACAGACGGACAGACGGACGGACGGACAGACGGACATTTTTTCTATTGCTGATTCGTCATCTCTAGACGATAATAGATGCATGCCCACCCCTCCCACCTCGATCTACCCCATGTTACAATAAAATTGTTTGTAGTAAACGTATAGGACCTTTGTACTTCGTACGGTCCAAATATAACAAATCTTATATTTTCGAAATTAATTCACTTAAGGAAAAATTCACTCACAGGAAAATCGAAAAATGGGTCTGTTCCACTTGCTGCGGGAATCAATAGTATCTGATTTTCCATAAGCCCTTCCTTCTCTTTAGGTATAATACTTTCCACGAATTTCCCCTGAAGGATTGGTTTCAATGCACGAGAGGACAGCAGCAGTAGATTAACAAATGGACGAACGTCCATTTTTTCTCTACTTTATGTGCTAAAGACTTTATTCATTAATAATTCCAAATTGTTGGATTTTCTGTTAATTGCAAATTGTAAAATGAAAATTGCAATTCGTATAAAATTAGATTTGTGGGATAAAAAAAAACTGAATAAAAAATGTAATTTGTTAGTTCGATTTTGTGAGATATAAAATTAAATCTTGCAAAATGAAAACGAATTAAAACAAATTCCAATTTGTCCGATGTACAAAAACGTATTGGATGTGCTGTGGTATAATACTCAATTTTGAATTTCAGTTCGTTTTTTTTTTCGCAGCCAGATTATAAGAAACTCATATAATTGAAAAATAAATTAATTATCATAAGTATACTGCAACACTATGTTACGTTACCATAACGTTATTTTCACATTTTAAAATGTTTGCGCTAACGAATCCCTTTGATGAAAAATAAAATCACGGGCAATGATGCGAATTAATACTTTACTAATTTAATACTTTAAAGCTTCGTCAATTTTCACCGTTTTTCAGTTTGAAAAGTATGTTTTATCCGCAGCTTTTTTCCGTTGTTAAGCTAGCTCTTCTCGCTTCACCCCTCACAAATGCTTTTTGCATCAGTAAAATACGCAATCGTATGAATACTTCATATACTATCATATACATAGATAGCTCGAGCTACAAACTCAAATTAGTAGATTACAGTGGGGGGGGGGGGTGCGGAAGTAAGTCATTGAGCCAAATGAGCCAAGCTCAAGAGGGTGTTTTTAAGCAAAAAGCTTTGAAAACTGTTTTTGGACGAGTGTAGAGTTTTTATCCCGAGCCGAAGGCGAGGTTTACAACTGCACGAGTCAAAAAACAGTTTTTAGTTGCTTAAAAATGCACGAATAAGTTTGCGAGTGTCACGAAATGATCCTGAATGGATGACTTACTAAGCACTCCCCACTGTATGCTATTTTAATTGGTGTCCCATCCGCAAATGCGTAATTACATGCAGATATACATGTAAGCCAAGCTAGACAAACTTTTCAACATTTTTAGAAAATATAAAAATTTCGCTCTTTTTAAACAGTTTCCACATTTCGGGTATTGTAATCATTTCCGAGGGGTGGCGCACTTTATTTTTTTCCATTTATTCCATTTATTCTTTTATTCCCAAAATTTTTGTTGTTGTTTTTGCGAAATATCTGAACCAAACACATCACAAGTTAGACAAATAAGTTCAAAAAAAGGTTTACACATATTATAAAGTATTTAAACCGTCTTGAGATTAATTTTTTTTTTTTTTTTGGGGAATAAATGGAATACATTTATTTATTCCATTTATTCAATTTTTCAACAAAAATTCTTTTAAGTTTTCAAAGGCGGGTTTTTTCACTTTTTGACACATTAGTATGGTTTGTTGTGTGCGTTGCCATCAAAATCAAGTCTATTTGAGGTTTTGACGAATTTGAAAAAATTATCATTTATTCCATTTATTCCAACATTTATTCCATTTATTCCCATTTATTCCATTTATTCCCATTTATTCCATTTATTCCATAAACCGCAGAAGTGCGTCACCCCTCGAATCATTTCTCACATTTCACGAAGTTCAAAAATTTTGAAATTTTACGACTTTTTTCCTATATTTAAAACATTCCCCAAATTTCAAACATTTCCCACGTTTTTCACTTTTCAAACATTTCACACATCTCGCAAATTTCAAACATTTCACACATTTCAAACAGATCTTACATTTCCCAACATTTTGCAATTTTCTGACTTTTCAATCAATTCGCAAGTAGCAAACGTTTTTCACTTTTCAAACTTGTTCATTTTTCTAACATTTCTCAGTATTCGCACATTTAGCTCTTTTCAATCATTTTATTGTTAATTTCATTAATTAGAAGAATAAATTCATCTAATTGACATAGTAAACGTACGAGTATGTCGAACTAAATGAACGTATTTGAATTTTAAAAAGCGCGCGTAAAAGAACAGAAGCGGTCGGTAATTATAAATGACAGAATGTCTAGCTTGACTTGTTTGAGTTGTTTCGCTGAAAAGTGAGTAGTTTAAAAAAAAACCCTCTGTAGAGTGATAAATGCGACATTACTGTTCAAGTTAGATAGACGATAGTTAGATAGTTAGTTAGACGAGCCTCTGAAAGTGAAGCCACTCCACAGCAAACAGCACGCTTATGTAGCTGGAAAATCAGTTGAATCGGCGACGCACAACGTAGTAAGCAAAATTGAGAAAGCGCTTGCACAAAAACAGCATGCCATTGGCGCATTTCTGGATATTGTAGGGACATTCAATATAGTGAGCTACGAGTCGATAAAGAATGCCGCAAGGCATTTTAATGTAGATGAATGTGTTATAAATTGGATCGAATTCTTTGGAATATGGTGATAGATAGTCTCCTGAGGCAACTCAATCATGCAGGGTACAATGCTGAAGGATTCGCGGATGACCCAGTTATACTGCTCATTGGTAAATTTGACAGCACCCTTAGTTCAATGATGACCACGGCTATGAACATAGTAAGCAAGTGGTGCTTGGTAAACGGTTTAGCGGTCAACCCGTAGAAGACCAAATTGGTACTTTTCTCCAATAAGAGAAAACTCGTGAATTTCAGGGAACCGAAGCTGAACGGTATTCACCTGAAGCTATCTGATGAAGTGAAATTCCTAGGAATCATACTAGACAAAAAGCTTAACTTTAACAAGCACATTGAGGAAAGAATCAAAAAGGCCACGAAGATCTATTGGGAATGCAGAGTTGCTTTTGGAAAAACTTGGGGCTTGAAACCAAGAGTAGTACATTGGTTGTACACTGCGATTATTCGCCCGATCCTGTTCTACGGATGCCACCTGTGGTATCATATAATCAGAACAAGTAAAATCATGTCCGATATGGAACACGTACAGAGAATGATCCTTATGGGGATCACCGGACTCATGAAGAGTACTCCTACAAAGGCTCTGGAAATACTAACTGACACTCTCCCAGTGCGAAATTGCGAAAATGCGAAAATTTTGAGAGAGAGCTCTGGCTCTATTCCAGAACTGGCAATGCATGCTGATAAATGTGCTCCTCAATATTTTTTTGGCAGAAAGTTCAAGGTTTCTATTCCACATAGAGACTCTAGGCTTAACGGAGATATCCTTAGTGATGCGGATTTGAACGTATTCACGGAAGGATCGAAAATGGAGCAAGGGACAGGAGCAGGCGTTTTTTCTTCAAACCTGCCAATTGCAGAATCTATTCCTTTAGACCGTTACGCGACGATTATGCAAACCGAAACGTTAGCCATAAACGAAGCGTGCAATGTCCTCATCTGTGAACATCTGCTTAGACAGCCAAGCGTGTCTCAGAGCACTCAATGGGCACTGTTTCACCTCCAAACTGTTGATTGAATGCTCCTATGCACTAAATGACCTGTCATTGGATAACCAGGTCACACTGACCTGGGTTCCAGGACACAGCGGCATTGAAGGCAATGAGAGGGCAGATAAACTTGCACGAGCAGGAAGCAATGCCTATTTCTACGGCCCAAGTCCCTCATGTGGGCTTTCATACTCTACTCAGAGGAGAGTCATACGAGAAGCTTTTAAATCCAAGCACGACCAACTGTGGAGGAACCTACCCAATTGTAAGCACAGTAGAACCATCATTGATGGCCGCAACAGCTGGAACTCCAACTATCTGTTAAATAAATCCAGAAAGGACCTCAGAATGCTAATCGGTGTCATCACGGGACACTGCACATATAATAGTCATCTTCGGAAGATGGGCCTATCAGAGGTGGCAACATGCAGGAGATGCGGGGAAGAGGAAGAGACCCCGATTCATTTGATGGTAGCATGCCCCGTGTTGACGAAGCAACGAACCAAACATTTCAACATGCACAACATGGAAGCTGCAGACCTGAAGAAGATCAAGCTGGACGCAATTTTAAAATTCTTTAAAGAGATACAATAGTTGAACACCAACAAATCGCAATTGGAGACAAAAGAGGCCCAGCCAAGTGGCCTAGTTGTTAGATCAATTTAAATTATTGTAACTATTGTTATAAAACTAACTAACTAGATAAATATTAAAAATTTAGTTTGTTTAAGTGGGCGGAGCTTAGACCTCCAACACCTAGGCCTCTAGTGGGCCTGTTGTACTTATAATTTAATAAAACATTATTATTTTGAGAGTAATGTACAACAAATGTATTGCGCTTGCACTCTAAAACTCGACTACGACTGCGCATTGAGATTTTACGCGTCGCAGTAATTCGCGGTCGAAATAATTTTACTGCACTTTCAGCTTCCACACCCCAAATGTTTGCTTTTACGGAATTTCTAAGGAAAATTTCTCGCTCGTTTTTTTGAACACAAAATACTATTTGTTTATCAAGTTGAAAACACCACATAAATTGATATCAGTTGTTGTTTTGGAGGAAGAAACAGGAAGTTGCATCACATAGCCTTTTTCAACAGGCCACTCAAAAGTTCATGTAGCCGGCTAGAAATTCTGCTATTTTGTAGATGGCCCTCATGCCTGGGCGTATCAAGCTCATCTCCAGAAACATACACCAAACGACAGTCATACAGATGCCAATGGAGGTAAATAATTATGGTTCTATGCGGCAATTTGGGCATTCGGGCAAAATAACCCCTGGCCAAAATAACCCCGGACGAAATACCCCCGGGACAAAATAACCCCGTACAAAATAACCCTGATAAAATAACCCCATAGCCCATAGCAGGGTTTGGGGTAGCGACCCATTCATTACAAAAATTCGGACAACCAAAAATCCGGATGACCAATAATCCTAATGACCAAATATCCAGAAAACCAAAAATCCGGATTATAACAAGCAAGGCGCCGCGCCGCAGGCCTGAAATGTAAAAATAAAAAAGCGGGGTCGAGGGGCGGCAGCCCCGCGATGGGGGGTTAAGGGGGTATCGCCCTAGCGGGGTTTGGGGCATAGCCTCATGCTTGTAAGGCCGCCTGCAGGGTGTATTGTAGCCCGTCGCAGGCGCGGGGGTTTAGGGGGCAGAGCCCCCTACATTATAAAAACAACATATGCAAACCATGCTTTGCGCGAAACTTGTCCGGATTCGTTTTAAACATTTCATAACTTCTTGAAACCGGGGGTTAAGGGGGTATTGCCCCCCTTGCGGGGTCTAAGGGGCGGAGCCCCTAGCAGGGTTTGGGGCAGAGCACCATGCTTGTAAGGCCGCCTGGAGGGCGTATTGTAGCCCTACATCATAAAAACAACATGTGGCACATTCCATCCGTCGGGGTTTGGGGCAGAGCCCCAAGCTTGTAAGGCCACCTGCAGGGCGTATTGTAGCCCGCCGCAGGCGCTGTGGTTTAGGTGATAGAGCCGCCTACATTATAAAAACGACATATTCAAACCATGCTTTGCGCGAAATTTGTCCGGATTCGTTTTAAACATTTCATTACTTCTTGAAACCGGACAAAATAACCCCTGGGGGTTATTTCGTCCGGGGTTATTTTGTCCGAGTTATTTCGTCCAGGGGTTTTTTGTCCGGGGGTTTTTTGTCCGGGGGTTTTTTGACCTAGAGCCGGCAATTTGTTGTCTTCTATCTCTATAATTTGCTGTACAATAGTTCCTCACTTTAAGAAAAAAAAAACCCTCCGTTTCTTCCATATATACATTGGATTTAATTTTTTAATTATACACTTTGACGCGTCTAGCAAGTTTGAAGTCAGTTAGAAATTTAAGTCGTATTGTACACCCCAACTTTCACCTTCTAGATTCATTACACTGATCGAAATACGAAACCACAAATAAAATGTTTTGTTTTTAACATTTAAGAAATGTTAGAAAAAATATGGAAAACATTTATGGGCGATCTTTTGACTTAGTTTCAATAGAAAAAAATTTAATGTTTCACATAGGTATAGCTTCCGGATTGACATCATATCATAACATTTTTTTGTCCCCAATGGCCCATTGGAAGGGTTATTGGATGTTGCATCCGATGTTGAAAAACATTAAAAGTTGGCGAAGGTCTTGAAGGAAAAGGAATATGAAAAATTTCAAAAGTACATTTCCGTAGAGATGAAATTTTTCGATGATAATGTTTTAGTTGCAAACTGTTTGAATTGATTGAACTGTTAACCACAAGAGAGCACGGATGTTTCTTTGAGCGATTTGAGTGTGTAACGTAATTCCTGAACGGCCTCTTTAGCAAGCACTAACCCCTAGAGACACAACAAGATAACAATCCAACATTAACTGCCTAATTGCCGGGGGAATCCTATATTCAACACAAAATGGATTTTGTTCCAAGCTAAGAAACATGAAAATATAAGGAATCAAAAGATAGAATTTTGTCAAAAATGTGAAATCCGTTTTCGGGTTAAAGAGACGGCAAAATCAAAACAAGCAAAATAGAATATTCAGTTTGATGCCAAGTGACATTTTGAGATAAAATATCGCTTTAACTCAATAAGAAAATATCTTGAAAGTTAGAAACATTGAACCATCAAACTGTTACATAAAACGTTAAAAATCTCTAAGGAAATAAAAAGCATCGTGTTTCTTAAAGAAGTAAAGTAATGTAACTGGAATGCTTTACAAAGTACAGTTTACATTTCCAATTTTCGAATTGAGGATTTAAAGTTTCCTTTTTATGAAGTATTCTGCGAGCGAAAAGAGCGCTAAACGTGAAATGAAATTTTATTCGTAATTTTAATTTAAATTGATATTTTTAAAGGGTGGCATTGACTGCCTTGATGTAGCATGCTTGAGCTCGGGATGAATATAGTGCAGGCGAAACTGAGATTTTGTATGTTGGTAAATTGAGGTGGTACTATGAAAGTACATAAAGGTAGGCCAAAGAGGAAGTACATCAAACAAACAAAGCAGCTGCCAAAAATCTAATCGGATAAGTTGCACCCTGTAAAGATTCTAATTTTAGCTAGGGCAAAAGGCTGAATGTCTGTGTAACACAATCTTAGACATCATCATCAAGAATAAGCTGGGAAGCTATTCGAAAGATCAATCTGATTGCCCTACAGAGAATAACATATTTTAACATCAACAGACCTTCAGTGTAACATCCAAAGAGATAACGAATTAATTGAAGAAAAAATTATCTGCTATCGCCGACATTATTTTCAAAGTTTTTCGAAACAGCCCTCCTCTTTGGAAAATTTTCTAAGTTTTTTTAAAAATATTGAAAAACATATGCAAAGACCCGTACGTAAAGCCTTCATGTGCGGAAAGCCTTCACGTGCGAAAAGCCTCGATATACAAAACTCTTACTTTTATCATAAATATAATGCGCATAGTCAAGTTCTTTTAGAACTATCAGAATTTAAACGACTCTCAGAAATTACCCAAAGTAATGTCGAAAGCCCTCCCGAAGTACATTTTCTGAACTCTGACACCAGTCACGCGTTCTCTAATGTTCTTCCCTCTGAGTTCTAGAAGTGGCTGAATCTCCGGAATGGGACATTTTTCGGGAAAACCCTGAAACACGTGTTCGATAACATTTAATTCGCTACAAATTTGCCTTTGGAAGCAATTTCTATCTGTCATAGTTCTTGATATATGAATCATCCCTACCAATTCCAGAAGTGGCTAAATCTCGGGATTCGGACGTTTCTGGGGAAAATCCTGAAACAGGTGTTCGTTTAATTCTCAACAACTTTGCTATTGGAAGCAACTTTCTTTCTGTCATAGTTCTTGAGATATGACTCATCCCTACCAATTCTAGAAATGGCTAAATCTCGGGATTGGGAGGTTTCTGGGGAGGACCCTGAAACACATGTTTGATAAAATTTATTTCTCTATAACTTAACCTTTCGGATCAACTTTCTATCTGTCGTAGTTCTTGATACATGAATCATCCCTACCATTTCTAGAAGTGGCTAAATCTCGGGATTGGGACGTTTCTGAGGAAAACACTGAAACTCGTGTTCGCTAAAATTTGATTCTTTACAACTTTGCCATTGGAAACAACTTTCCGTCTGTCATAGTTCTTGAGATATGGCTCATCCCTCCCAACTCTAGAAGTGGCTTGATCTCAGGATCGGGAAAACTCTAAAACACGTGTTCGCTAAAATTTGATTCTTTACAACTTTGCCTTTGAAAGCAACTTTCTGTCTATCATAGTTCTTGATATATGAACCATCCCTTCCAATTCTAGAAGTGATTAAATATCGGGATTGGGACGTTTCTGGGGAAAACCCTGAAATGCGTGTTCGCTAAAATTTAGTGCTCTACAGCTTTGTCCCAGAAAGTAGCTTTCTAACTGCCTTAATTCTAGAGATATCTGAGAAAAAGTCTCACCCACCCCCAAAAAACCATGTTTTTGGATACCTTTTCGACCATATTTCCGAAACTACCCGATCGAGTTTGCTCATCTTTGAACTGGAACCATGGGACATATCGTCGGTCTCATGACAAAGTGACGCAACTGCAACAAAATATATTCGCTTTTTTGCAGTTGCGTCACTTTGTCATGAGACCGACAATATGTACCTTTCAAAGAAAAAAAAGTTCAGGGTGATCGGTGCAGTCGTTTCGAAAAAAAAGTGGAGACGGGCAATTTTTTAAATATTGGATGTGTGGGAGCCCTGAATTTGTAGTAAACGTATAGGACCTTCGTACTTCGTACCGGTCCAAAAACTAGTTGATACGCTGTTTATTACATGAATTTTTTTTTTTTAGAAATTTGCGAAACTTGAAAGGTCTCTTCAATTTCGAAGTTCATGGTTCAGTAATATTGAGAGATGATTGAAGAATCCCAATTTATATTTACATTCTTTTGACTGTAATAGTGTTCGTGTCTGACAATAGGCGCGCGGTAGCATTGCGTCCGTGACGCAAGTCCCCATACGATCAAAAAAATCAGAAATTTTTTTTCGTAGACTGCGGAACAGATAAGTTTTGACTTTTTTCCCTTCGGATGGGCATTCTACGCCATCTAAGATTTAAAAAAAATGGAGCCACCGGCCTCGTTTGGGCGCTAAGGCTCCTGGAAGCTCCCATACAAATCCCATATAAAATAATGTGTGGTGAGTGTCACGGTTGGGTAAGTGAGGTATTCAACTTCCATTAGAGTTTTTGATATTTTTCGGTTATTCTCGACATGAGTGAGGTCATCCATTGGGGCTTGATAGGTTTATGGGATTCTTGTGGATTTCTCTAGCACTTTTCAACTTCTATCAGGTTTTTTTGATATTTTTGGGTTAATCGGTATCAATTGCTTCCAAAACTACTGATATCACAACAAAAACCCTTTTAAAAGGGAAATATGACGCAAGTCCTTGCGCCTTCTTCCAAAACAACTGATATCAATTGTCACGCAAGCTTAATGCTTCGAAACGCAAAAAAAACTTTCAAAATATTTTCACATTTGATTAAAAAAATGCGTCACAAATGCCGGACCCACCAGTGTTATAGTTTTTCTGTTCTTTCAGCTTTCACACCGCAAAAATTTGACTTGTACGTAGGAATGTATGTAGTATTTTTGTACAAGAAGTCAAATTTTTGCGTATAAAACTGAAAGAACAGAAAAACTATAACACTGGTGGGTTCAGCATTTGTGACGCATTTTTTTAAGAAAGAGACTATTTGCACATTGTGCAAATAGTCTCTTCTATATATTGTTGGCTATTTGCACATTGTGCAAATAGTCTCTTCTATATATTGTTGGCTATTTGCACATTGTGCAAATAGTCTCTTCTATATATTGTTGGCTATTTGCACTGTGTGCAATTAGCCGAAGGTATTTAGAAGAGACTATTTGCACAATGTGCAAATAGCCGACAATATATAGAAGAGACTATTTGCACACTTAGACGTAGTACTAATTCTAGTTTCCTTACCCAAAAACTTTTTGTGACATTTTGTGAAAGGAAAACTTCCTTACCTTCGTTACCTACCTAGCTTTGATAGCACTTTTTCGTGACATTTCGTAAAAGTACAAGTTTCCTAGCTTCGTTAGCCAACTAGCTCTTCGTTACGTTTCATTAAAGCGCAAATTCCCTAGTTTCGTAGGCCACCAAGTTTTCGTGACATTTCGTGAAAGGAAAAGTTTCCCAACTTTGTTAGCCACCTAGTTTTTGTGATATTTTGTAAAAGTAAAAGTTCCCTAGCTTCCTTAGCCAACTAGCTTTTCGTGACGTTTCATTAAAGCGCAAATTCCCTAGTTTCGTAGGCCACTTAGGTTTCGTGACATTTCTTAAAAGGAAAAGTTTCCCAACTTCGTTAGCCACCTAGTTTTTGTTATTATTTGTAAAAATAAAAGTTCCCTAGGTTCGTTAGCCAACTAGCTTTTCGTAACGTTTCACTAAAGCGCAAATGCCCTAGTTTCGTAGGCCACCTAGTTTTCGTGACATTTCGTAAAAGGAAAACTTTTCCATATACATGTACAAATACATATACATATCATGTACATATTATAAAGTTGATGAAAAATTACATTGAAAACTTTCTTCTTTGTGTAAGAGTTTTGGTTGAATGTTACGTCTTTCCATGTGCAAATAGTCTTTTCTATATATTGTTGGCTATTTGCACATTGTGCAAATAGTCTCTTCTATATACCTTCGGCACACAGTGCAAATAGCCAACAATATAGAAGAGACTATTTGCACAATGTGCAAGGAGTCTTTTCGTTTTTTTAATCAAATGTGAAAATATTTTGAAAGTTTTTTTTGCGTTTCGAAGCGTTAAGCGTCACCCAAATTGATATCAGTTGTTTTGGAAGAAGGGACAAGGACTTGCGTCACATTTTTTTAAAAGGGTTTTTGTTGTGATTTATTCATATCCACAAAAACGTTTTTCTACCGGCGAAGGGAAAGGATAGTAAGCTACATGTATGAACATTTTCTATGAATTCAAAGTTTAAATAAAACAAGAAACATTGGTACTTATAACACCAAAATAAGCAAAACTAATTAACTAGCTTTGGGTTCTATGTATATACATGCAAGTTATGTTTTCATTTCAAGCGATAGAAAATACACAGAGCAAAATGATAGAAAATTGCAAATGCACCTGCAATAACAACAAAAACTCATTATGAATAGTATCCTAAATATGTAAACTCCAGTAATTGTTGCTGCATTCATTAAGGGCAAGGACTTATGATAGCAGCATGATATGCATATACAAAAGAGAACGGTGACGAATTTCATCACCCTTCAATGGTCTATTGTGGCTACATTTACTTACTATTACAATGTTGTTTAATAGCAGATTTTATTTAAGAAGTTTGTGAAGAGTATTAGGAAATTATGTCGGTCGAGCATTGCTTGGAATGCTCTAACGTAAAAACTCTTGGGTTCTGGATTGTGGTGTATTGAAAACATTTGTTGAAGTTAGTTCATTTTGGATGTGTGTTGTGATTTGGTACTGATTTTCCCTTGAGTGGATAGTTTTGGTTATTATAAATCTCTTACCGAAGCCGCAACGGAATTATTTGCCCGACAGACAAACCAATATTTTGTCATTGAAATATGCATAAATTTCTACATTCATTGTCACACTGAGAGAACGAGGAATTATAACACTTGTCAAGTGAGGTATTTTAACACTGGGCAAACAAAATGAAATACTTTGTCCTATTTCGGGAAGTGTTGCGGACTTTTCGGCACTACGGAGTTTGAAGCATGGCCATCGAAACGATTCACCGGGCTGTAATGAAAATTATTGATGTGCAAAAAAGCGAAACTGAGCAAGCTCCTGACGACGTGAAGGATGCTTTTTACGAACAACTGGCTCAAACTTTGAACAATGTGAAGAAATCCGATATGCTGGTATTATTGGGTGATTTGAATGCACAAGTGGGGAGTTTGAATGTAAACTGGGAAAACGTGATGGGAACCCATGGTTTAGGAACAATGAATGATAATGGTGAGCGATTCGCAGAATTGTGTGGAAACTTTGACTTGGTCATAGGCGGAACATTATTTTGTCACCGAGACATTCACAAAGCTACATGGATCTCACCCGATCGTCGTACCAAAAATCAAATTGACCACATCGCAATCAGTGGGAAGTGGAAAAGTTCTCTCCTAGATGTGCGAAGTCGAAGAGGGGCGGATGTCTACAGTGACCACCACTTACTAACCGGACTCATTCGCATTAAACTATCGACCCATAGAAAACGAGAGCCCACTGCGCCAAGAAGGTTAGATATATCGAAGCTTAAGGACGGACAAATAGCGAGACGCTTCATACAGAACATACGCGAGGAAGTCACTTCTAGTCGTCAATATGAAGAAGACACTGCGGTCAAATGGAGCACGGTACAAAATGCTATGCAGAAATCGGGAGAGCAAATTCTGGGTTTTCGGAACAATGAGAGGAAGGAATGGATCTCTGATACCACATGGAGACTAATTGAGGAACGGAAAAAGTTGAAATTAATGCCTGGCGCGAGCCAAAATTACAACGAGTTGGAAAAGCAAATAAAGCGGAGTGCAAGAGCAGATAAACGTAAATGGATGAGTGATTTAGCTGATCAAGCTCAACGTGCAGCTGACAGTAATAACATGCGTGAAACTTATCGTCTTGCTCGACGCATATCAGGAAAACGAGCGGATGCAAACAAGCCATTACGGGCTGCTGATGGGAGTTTTATAACTTCGGATTTGGCGCAATGTGAAAGGTGGAGCACGTATTTTGAGGAACTTCTCAATAAACCGCCCGTAACTGCACCACAGAGTCCGACCGAACCAATTCGAATTCGAACATGTAATTTCAACTCGTCATCACCAACTTCACTGGATGTCAAGAATGCGATCAAGCAGCTAAAGAACGGAAAAGCACCTGGTGCTGACAACATTGCTGCCGAAATGCTGAAAGCTGATGTGGAGTTAATAAACGAGCTAATCCACCCAATAGTCTGTGAAGTGTGGGAATCAGGAAACGTTCCAGATGAGTTTATCGACGCTTTGATTGTAAAAGTGGCAAAGAAAGGCGATCTTACAATTTGTGGCAATTGGCGTGGCATCACACTTCTTAACACGATAAACAAGATTATTAGCATCATTATCCACGACCGAATATCAAAGGTCCTAGAACCAATTCTTCGCAAGCAGCAAGCTGGTTTTAGACCTCATCGATCATGTGTGGACAACATCAACACCTTGCGAATTATCATAGAACAGTCAGTGGAATTCAACACCCCGCTGTACTTGCTTTTCATTGATTTCAAGCAGGCATTCGACAGTTTGGACCGAGAAGTGATGTGGAAAATCTTGTCAAGTTACGGCATCCCTGTAAAGCTCCTGAACTTGATTAAAGGACTTTACCATCAAGGAAAATGTCGTGTGGTACATCGTGGCAAGCTGGGTCGGCGATTTATTGTTGAATCTGGTGTCAAACAAGGATGTGTGTTGTCGCCTCTTCTATTCATCATAGTCCTGGACTGGGTGATGCGGAAAGTGAATGCTGGTGGCAGAGGTATTCAGTGGACGCTGACAGAACGGTTGGAGGATATTGATTTCGCCGATGATTTAGCCCTCATGGCACAGAAAGCAAGCGACATGCAAGAATCGCTACGCCGACTCGTCAAGTATGCCGGACAAGTTGGACTTGAGGTAAACGTAGCGAAGACAAAACTGGTGCGCATCAACACAACAACGCCTTGCATGCTGACAATCGCTGGTGAAAAAATAGAAGAAACGGAGAGCTTCTGCTATCTAGGAAGTATCTTGGCAAAGGATGGAGGTGCCGACATTGACGTAAGAAGCCGCATACAGAAAGCGCGCCAAGCCTTCATTTCGCTAAACAACATTTGGAATTCAACGCAGCTGACAAGAAACCTGAAAATACGATTATTCAAGTCGAACTGCATCTCAGTATTGCTGTATGGTTGTGAAACTTGGAAAATGACTTCGACCATCGAAAACCAAATCCAAGTCTTCGTCAACAGATGCCTCAGGCGCATTCTGAGAATTTACTGGCCAAAAACGATAAGCAATGAAGAGCTGTGGAAACAAACCGGTGTTGAAAAAATGAAGGTCACAATCAAGCGTCGAAAGTGGAATTGGATCGGACATACATTAAGGCGACCTGTTGATGATATTCCAAGAACTGCGTTAGAATGGAATCCACAGGGAACCCGAAAACGTGGCCGACCAAAGATAACGTGGAGAAGAACCGTCGTCGATGAAGCGAGAGTAGCTGACAAAAAATGGAAGGAGGTCAAACTTCTCGCCCGGAACCGAGTACGATGGCGACGATTTGTGGACGCCCTATGCTCCCACGCGGAGTAGGGTTTCGATGATGATGAAAAAAGCGAAAAAATGCAGACGTTATTTGTGAATGCTCGCTAATTTGTGGACAGCCGATTATATCACCGCACTGACTGTACGACTTGATTGAGACCAATGTTCGTCACAGTTACGTATCGCTGGAAAAGTAAAAATGTGACCTCCATTGGAATGAACCATTTGCTGCGTGGACAATTTCAAATGGGTAGATTACTTACTTACTTTTTTGGCGCTACAGCCACTTGTGGGCCTTGGCCTGCTCGAGGATTCTGATCTAATTGCGTCTGTTCCTCGCCGTGTATTGCCAATTTTTTATTCCGAGCGTCCGAAGATCTTGTTCGACACCATCGATCTATTTAATTTTTGGGCAACCAACTCCTCTTCGTTCTTCTGGATCGTTACGGAATAATTTTGAGGGGGCTCTGTTTTTATCCATGCGTGCTTAATGCCCCGTCCACCTCAACCTTTGGACTATCACCACCGCCACTATATCCGGCTGGGTAGTTCAACGTTGACAATATTAACGTGTGCGTAGTAAAAATTGAGTTATGGTAAGAAAACGACTTGCGTACTTCGTGCACATCATCCAGTTTCCACATAAATAAATTACAAAAAAATGCCGTTTTCAAACCACATCATCTTTAGAATTCAAGTTTTAAAAATGACTTTGAATAAACTACCCTATCATTATAGATGTATTGAGGCAAAAACATTTTTGAAAGGAACGTAATTATGAAGTCGTAGCGCCCCAGGCATTTTGTTCCAATGCTTTTTACTAATAATTGAATTTCTTTAAGGAAAGAAATGCAAAACGTAAGTTTCGTACTGCTTTTCACAGCATTTTCATAAAAATTGTTGCTCATTGTTTCTGACTTCCAATATTTGATTTTCATTTTGAAATTCTAATAAAACATATGCTATGCGGACCCGCACGATTTTCTATAAAGCCGGCGTCCGATCCATGTGATGAAAATGAATGTAATCAAATTTCGCTATAATTTCGATTATTCCACTAAATTGCCCAAAAGGCACTAACTAGCACTACTGAAAAGCCCGTTCAATTTTCCCTATAGCAAAGCAATTTTTGGGATAGGGTAGTTAGATAAGGTAGCGCCTGATTGCATATGAGCGGAGTGTGGTAGTCCGTGTCATGTGCCAGGCGTGCAACTGTCTAACTATCAAGTGCTCTTTTTACGTCCACGTCCTAGTCACCGGGACCTCAATTCTCTTCGGAGTTTTGTGCTAAACTTAAGAGTGCTACCTGATGACTTGCCTACGGGTCATCGGGGAAACGGAAGTAGGTTGGGCGTTCGGTTAACCTCCAAACATCGGAAAAAATGGATACCGGTTATGAACTCAACAACACAGTCTCGGATCCGACAGGATAAACGGTGACGACTCAAGCAACGGTAAAAGGACAATGATTTAAAACTAGGAACATGGAATGTAAGATCTTTGTTGCGGCCAGGAGGATTGAGATCTCTCACAAGGTTTCATGGTTTTCGGCACAGCTAGAAACGCGGTGATTGGCTTCAATCCTGTTGGCGAGCGATTGTGCTCTCTACGGATAAGAGGAAATTTTTTCAACGCACCCACGGAGGAAAAAGACAACGAAGCGAAGGAGCTACTTTACGAGAAAATGGTGGAGATATATGATGGAGCGCCGAAACGTGACATTAAGATTCTGCTTGGAGATCTGAATGCCAAGATAGTTCGCGAAGTCTTCTATCGTCCCACAATTCGTAAAAACAGCCTCCATGTAGGGGTAGTTCATTTCGCAGCATCAAGAAACATGGTTGTGAGCAGTACGTATTTCGAACATAAAAACATCCACAAAGCGACATGGGTATCACCTGATGGACAAACCAAAAACCAGATTGATCACGTTTTGATAGATGGACGGCACTGTTCAAATGTATTGGATGTCAGGAGCTGTAGAGGACCAAATGTTGATTCTGACCACTACTTGGCTAAAGTGGTTGTTAGGTCTCGCATATCGGTCCAACATAACCGACAACAGGCATTGAAAAAGTGGGACGTTGAAAAATTGCAGAACGAAGACATCAAACAGAAATACGTGGATAGTTTGGAGAGAAAAATTATCGAAGAAATGGTCAGCGAGCAACACAGTATAGACGATGTGTGGAATCAAATCAGGCGGAATGTAGAGAGCGCCGCGGCAGAGACTTTGGGAACGAGAACGGGAAATAGAAGAAATAACTGGTTCGACGATGAATGCCGGAGAGCTCTGGAGAACAAAAATGCAACTCGACTAAAAACTCTGAGTCGATACACTCGAGCAGGCCAGGCAGAGTACCATTCGAAGAGAAATTTCGCTCGAAAACTGTTCCGAAACAAAAAACGGCTGCAGAATAGGAATGTCTTGATCGAAATTGATAAGTTAGGCAATAGGAAGGAAACTCGGAACTTCTATCGGAAAGTAAACGAATCCAAAAATGGTTACAGTCAACAACCTTTGCTGTGTAAGGACAAGAATGGATTTGCTTACAAGATATTTGCAAATATTCTTTACCAGCGCCTTCATCCATACATGGAAAACTCTGTAGGTGAATACCAAGGTGGTTTTCGTGTAGGTCGTTCAACATCGGACCAGCTGTTTAATATCAGACAGATTTTGGAAAAGTGCAAAGAGTACAACATTGAAACACACCATTTGTTCGTTGATTCTAAGGCAGCCTATGACAGTGTTAGAAGAAGTAAGCTATGGAGAGTAATGGACGAATTTGGAATCCCCAACAAACTGATCTCGCTAACCAAGTTAACACTGAACGGAGCTAATAGCCGAGTAAGGATCCGTAATCAAGTGTCACCCGAGCCGTCAAAACAATCAGTCTGTTTTCGTATCAGTCTGTGATTTTTTTTTAAATTGACTGTACAAATAATTGATTTTTTTGGACAAAAATTTTTGTGACGAGCAAAGTAGTCTCCGCCCTTCCGAACGACATCAACAAAGAGAAGGATTCCAGCCGCGGATTATAGATTTCGACTGGAAAAGACCACTTCGCTGAACATAACCTCACAATACGACATGACTATACAACATTGAGTGTTAGTTTTTCTGATAAAAGCAGTTACAACGAACCGTCAAAGGAAAAGTTTGTGGAAAAACTGACCCTCGCACCAACATAGTGATATAACTGCTTTGGCTGGATGATAATAGCTCCTACGCCCGGCCCGATAACGTTTTAATTCATCGAACATTTGAATTGAACCACAAAATATTATCACTTCGGCGCTGCACCTGTTCAACTGAACCTCACAGCGTTTACGTTTTTTGAAATCAACAAAATTCAAGAAAGACGAAGACACCTCTCACGGACACACATCAACAATATGCAACCAGCATTTATAAACATCCGTCGTATCATGAATGTGGCTGACGTCAACATTGAAGAAGCAAGAAAAATCTGAATATCTGGGTGGATTCGGCTCCGAAAACGACGTTAAAGTAATCGCCGTCCAAGAAACACACATCGCCGACTCATCCGAATTTCACACGAGAGGACACGTACCTGGATTTAGTTTACGGGATCGTGACATACGTTAAGTCCGGTATCAATGACTTTACTGTGTTACATGCCAGCCAAGAAGAAAACATTTCCCAAATCGTCATCGAGATCGCCGGGATCAAAATAGTTAATATATACAAACCGCCGAGCATACCATGGCCGAGAAATGTGCCACGACAAGAACTCCATCCTGCGATATATGTGGGCGATTTCAACTCTCATCACACCCTCTGGGGCTGCGAAAGGAACGACGATAATGGAGTTGAGCTACATAAATGGTCGCAGGCGTCAAACCTGTTCTTAGTACATGACTTGAAGGACCTTCCCACTTTCCATTCGGCTCGATGGGATAGAGGCTATAATCCTGACCTCTGTTTGGTTACGAGAGACGAACACCACGAACCCATCAAAGTCAATCGTAAAGTAATGAAGTCATTTCCCCGTAGCCAACATCGGCCAGTGATACTATCGTTGGGAACACAGATAGCTACCGTAAATTCTATGCCAAAGTCACGCTGGAACTTTCGGAAAGCGAATTGGGAAGGATTTGCCTCACGAATTGACTCTAGCATTCGATTCATTCCGTGCGAAATTGAAAACTACGAGCGAAAAAACATATTCCACGAGGATATCGGAACCGCTACATCCCGTGCTGGACGAAAGAAATGGACGATCTGTACCGACAATTTGAAGAAGATGGCGATGAAGAAATCTCTGACAAACTGCTCGAACTACTGCGCATCTTCCTGGTACAGAAGCAAAAACGTGGGAATTCTGGATACACAACTGAATATTGCTATGCGTACGATCACCGGCATCGTCGACTCTACACCAATACCGTGGCTACATGTCCTGGCAAATATTGCACCTCCAGAAATCCGAAGAAAATTGGCAGCACATAAAGAGTGGAAAAAATGTTGTGACGACCAGAGAGACTACATTCTTCCAATTAGAAACGAGCTGATTAATCATCCACCCCAACGAATGGTATCCCGAAATCCGATTTGGTCTGACACTGATATACAAACAAACTCTTTTGATGTCAGTCAGTCTTGGAAACGGTACTGGAACAATAGCCAATACTTTTCGAATAAACATCTGATCGACAACCCGGACCAAAAACTCGAAGGATTTGATTTGCCCAGAAGAGAATGGAAAATTCGAAATCGATTTCTCAGCGGCCACGGATGTTGCGGTGAACAAATGTTCCGCTGGAACTTTAATGACTCGCCGCTATGTGACTGTGACAATGGAGTAAACCAGTCCTTGAATCATATCCTGAATTATTGCCCGGTGCAAAGGTTCGAACATGGATTAGAGTCACTACAAGTTGCCTCTCCGGAAGCCATCGAATGGATGCGTGGTTTGGACATTGAAATTTGAATTTGAAACTCGTAGTTGTGGAATGTAAAGACTTTTGTTTGATTATTTTATTTTCCTTTTTCTTTACTGTAATCCTTTTTATGCACAAACTTGAAACGTAATTAAAGCCATACGATTAATAATTTATTTTTTTTTTATTTATTTATTTATTATTAAATTACAATTTCACCTTAATCTAATTTTAAGTTTCAGTGTGCTAGGCACTTTAAAGAAACATTAATTAATTTTCATAATTTTAATTTTAACTTTAATTTAATTTTTGATTTTTGGTTCTAATTTAATTGTTTTCAGTTTTGTCCAATTAAATTTAATGAGAAAAAAAAAGGAAAAGTATTAACTTAGACGAATATTAAATTTAGCATCGTAAAAGCAAATAACATTGTAAATAATGGTAGCGAAGAATGGCATGTGAGCGATTTGTTTTTATACAATTAACTTAAAATTTGCAAAGCTGAGGGCAATGTTTTTACTGACTTGGAGACGCCAATGGCGAGCGTGACCGAAATAATGTAAAATTTCATATACTTCCTATTTCATATACTTCCTATCTCTCATTTCACCTGATAAACAATTAAAGAAAATTTTTTTAAAAAGAAAAAAAAAAATTTTTACCCCCAATTACCATGAGTCGACTTTTCTTTACGGAGCTGCTCAGAGGAGCAAGAGATGCAAAAGTTTAGCCCGGGTACTGATGTTCCGACAGCCATTCCTTTAGCTTTCTCTTGAACAAATACGCGTTGGAACTCCTGATCGCCGCCGGAAGGGAGCTATACATAGTACTACCAGCAATAGTCAGTGCCCCTTCCCCTAGTTTAGTGCGTGTAACAGCGCAGTATAGAGGTTTCCGATTTCGCGTTTCGTATCTGTGCGTAACCTCTTTGAAATTGATTGTACTATGCGATTGCTTTCGGATCGAATCATGAACGAAGCTACAAATGCTCTGTTTGTATAGGCTACTAATATTCAAAACACCCGGACACTGAACCTTGAACAAATCAACAGTAGGGTGGCGCTGCGGTAGCTTGCATACGTGTTTCAAACACCTCTTTTGCAGGATCTGCAGTTGGCGAATACACCTCTTGCTTGCCTGTCCCCAAATACCTGTGAGATAAACAAGATGGGAATGTGCGAGGGCGAAGTACACCTTTAAGAGAACAGATTTTGGAAGAATCCTCTTAACCTTGTTGAGCACTCCACTAACAGAGGCTAGCTTTTTGCACAATCTCGTAATGTGTGGCCCCCATTTCAAGTTTTCGTCTATCATGAGGCCTAAGTATTTATAGACAGTAACCACTTCTAATTCTTCACTATTCAGTACGACTGTTTGAGTTATAAGCTGATCTCTCATACTCCTGCGGAAGTGCATTACTTTGGTTTTAGTTACATTCAGAGACAGTTTATTCACTTGGAAGAATTCATACAGTAAAGCTAAGTCATGATTGATGTCTGAAACGTTTTGGTCATAAGTGATGTTAGAACAAAAGTCACCCGTGTCGTCTGCAAACAAGAGGATTACCCCTTTCAACGGAAGCCGAAAGATATCATTGACATAAACCAGGAACAGAAGTGGGCCAAGCACACTACCCTGGGGTACACCCACGCTCACGTCAGCAAGTGGACTCTGGATGTCGCCAAGAGACACACATTGCTTGCGATTACCAAGGTAACTTCTAAACAAACTCAAAGCAATTCCGCGGACGCCTGCACTCTCCAGTTTCCTCAGAAGAATACCATGGTCTACACAATCAAAAGCTTTCATGAGGTCCAAGAAGACTGCACTGACAACTTTCCCCCTATCAATGTCCAACAGCATTTTATTTAGCAGCTCAAATGTAGCCGCGTGGGTTCCTGACTTCTTTCGAAACCCGAATTGCTTTTTATAGAAGAAATCACTTGCCTCAAGGAAAGAGGTCAGGCGCCTGTGCAGGACTGATTCAAAAATTTTATTTAGCACTGGCAAGACCGATATTGGTCGATAATTTGAAGGATCAGTTTTCAATTCTGATTTATGTACAGGAGATACGCGAGCAATTTTAAGCTTATCAGGATAAATACCAGTGAAAATAGAAAGATTTACAATGCAAGTTATAATCGGTGTTATCTCATTCGCACACACCTTCAGACTCAAGGACGTTATCTCGTCGAAACCCGCACTCTTATTAACGTCTAAGCTTAGTAACATACTAAGAATTTCGCTTTCACTGGTTGGCTCAAGGAAAATGCTATGTGGATTGCTACGCATAGTAGAAAGCTCATTAATATCTCGTTGTCTCGTAATTTTTTCGGCTATTTTATGGCCTATTTTGGAGAAGAACGAATTAAATACAGTCGCTTTTTGCAGATCATCCGTGATAGACTCCCCATCTACGACTAGTTTATCAACCGACTCCTTTTTAGCTTTTTTCCTACCTAAGATTCCATTAATGTTTCTCCACGTTCTTTTTAAGCTACTCATATCACTAAACATTTCCTCAAATATTTCCTCATAATAGAATAATAATAAAAGTCAACTGTCAGAGATTTTTGACATCTGTGATCAGACCGGTGGTTACGAATGGTTCGGAGCCGTGGTGCTTGACACAAAGAGACGAACAATCGCTGCACATGTTCGAAAGAAAAGTACTGCGAACAATATTTGGACCAGTATTCGATCAAAGGCAGAACCGATGGCGCAGGCGATTCAATCATGAGCTTAGTCAGCTTTATAGAGAGCCGGACATAGTCAGAACTACCAAAATAAACCGACTGCGTTGGCTCGGTCATGTACAACGAATGAAAGATCACCGTATTCCGAAAAAAATCCTTAAAACCAGACCGGAGGGCAAGAGTGGTGCAGGGTGTCCAAAATCCAGATGGTATGACGCAGCTCTTGCCGACCTAAAAACTGTGGGAGTATCCAGCTAGGAGACGTTAGCTGCGGATAGGTCCGGTTGGAGAAGCATGTTTCAGAAGGCCAAGACCCTTAATGGGTTGTAGTGCCAGTTAAGTAAGTAAGTAAAGCAATTTTTTTGTGCTAGGGCCTACCCTAGTACCACTAAGGCTTTAGGAATTGAGTTAAAATTCCCCCACAACATTTATTTATTTATAACTCAATAACAATTTCTAATTGAATAAGAGTTTCCTATTTTTTTTTAAGTTTCCTTAGGCGAAATCGCTTTCACCCATCGTCTCCAAAAACAATTTTCAAATTCTTCAATAGTCTTCCCTAGTGTTCCTGAATTCCGTTTTCCGTCGTTATATATCCATACATATACAATTTTCGACAATTGGTTGTTGTTATAAGCAAAAACCAAAGTCTAACAGCCATAACGACTTAAATGGCCAGCCCAATTCCATTTTAGGCCTTTCACGGTTTCCTTTATGACTTTTACTTTCGTTGTTTTTCGTATTCTTTTGTTGGTCATTGAGAAAATATTCATGAAATACCACCAACTGTGTCGTGTAGAGTTAAGCTTTGGAGCC
>CM055404.1:102298917-102328788 GCA_029228625.1 Pseudolycoriella hygida | reverse complement strand
TTCCGAAAAATTCCCTAAATTTCCCAAAAATAATAAAAAAATTTTCAAATAATTTTTCAATGTTTTTATTTAAGCGAAAAAAAAAGACTGCTCACAATGGCGCAGCCAGTAAAAAAACGATCTTTTCAACAACAAATTACAATAAATAAATTTCATCTACTCTACTTTTCCCTAATGTTGCCAGGATGCATGCCGCATTGCCTCTTTGAATTGCAACTGAAATCTTCTGTAATAGGAAATCTTCCGAGCGTGATTCCCCAGGAGCTGTCCTTATCAATGACCCTAATTTGCCTATAAATTTCTTCGTTTCTGGGCCCATACAACCTAGAGTTTCGAAAGCAACAGGAGTTAATAAATAATTCTCTTTTAAACGAATATAATGATTATGCTTAAATCTTTCCGCTTTATCGGCTCTTGAACGCGCTTTCTTGGAAGATTCATTGACATAAGAAGGAGCTAACGTGTCTCGAACAGTCACGTCCCAGAGAAGAGACTTTCCATGACTCCACGGAATTAGAGTCATGCCATCAGGTCGTTTACCATCATCCCTAGAAATTCCTGGTGGTTGTATTATATTTGGAAATCCTGCGGAAGACAATGCGTGAGAAATAATTTTATTAACTTCATCGTGCCTAGAAATTATCCCTGATTTCTTCTTGCAAGACAAACCATGTAGGCCGTCCTTTTTAACCATAGCACCACAGATGCATTTATGTTCTTCACATAATTGAGAACCTAAACGAAGACCAACAGCAATTCTCGCGGAATTGTTATCTAATAGTAAACCCGTATTACTCGATGGGACCACCTGCAGCCACTTTGAAGATTCATTAGTAGATGACGCAAGTAGTCTGGCTCGAGCAACAGGTTCACTAGAATCAAACATCCTAGAAAACTTGCTGTTGATCCTCGGAAGATCCCAATTTTTCTGCTCCTTTCTCTTCTCATAACCTGGAATAAAATCTTGAGGAATTTCCTCAACTAACTCTAAAATGTAATTATCGATTATTTGCAAATTAAATTTTTCTAATAATAATTTTAGATTAAACTTTATGATGGAAGGCATCTCTTTCCAGACAAGTTGAAAATTCGAAATTTTGAATTGTCTGCTCAGCAAAAGTTTTATTTTTAAATTTCAATCTTTATTAGGCTCCAATACGAGGGGTGACGCACTTCATTTATTCCATTTATGCTTTTATTCCATTTAACCTTTTATTTCATTTATTCCATTTATTCCCAAAATTTTTGTTGTTGTATTTGCGAAATATCTGAACCAAACACATCACAAGTTAGACATATAAGTTCAAAAAAAGGTTTGCACAAATTATGAAGCATTTAAACCATCTTGAGATTGAATTTTATTTTTTTTGGAGTAAATTTATTTATTCCATTTTCAGCAAAAAATCTTTTCAGTTCACTTTTTGACACATTAGTCTGGTTTGTTGTGTGCGTTGCCATCAAAATCAAGTCTATTTGAGGTTTTGACGAATTTCCAATATTTATTCCATTTATTCCAAAAACCGCAGAAGTGCGTCACCCCTCGCTCCAATACCTTCATTTTGGCACTAATTTGTATTTTCTGCGAAGTGTGCTGAGATATGCACTAGGGCTACCTTCGTAAAGGCCCTTCTTGCGCTCAACAAGAAAGGAGTGGAACAAATGTTTTTCGTATCGGATAATGTAACACAATGGCATTATTTTCAACCGGTTATGAGCGTTGTGAGGGATTGAAATTAAAATTTACCAAAAAAGTATAAAAAAATTCCCAAATAATAGTCTCTGGTATTAATGGTATTAATGGGGGAACGGGTTAGCTCAGTGGTAACGTACTGGCTTCCCACCAAGAATACCCGGGTTCAATCCCGGCGATGACAAAATTCTGCATAGGATTTTTCTTCAACTTGTAGCGTGATAGTATCGTTTGTTAGCATACCCAAGCTTCCAAATATGGGTAGTTGTGGTGTTTGGTGTCCATAAAAAACCGTATATAGAAGAATGACATACATGACGTCACCCACGTACGATGAATGTTGTGTACAGCGTGGTGGCGAACCAACATTCTAAGACCTACTAGTTTCCGCACCTAGTTCTTCGTAGATGACACTAGGTTTGTGTGCAATTTACCACTGACACAGTAAAAAAATGAGGTAACGAAAGGATCTGTAAGAAGAATCCATCTGATTTATAAAAATTTGCGGGAGTAGTAAATTAAAAAATTATCCAGCCTCTGACCCGGAGAGGTTGGTACGCCGGATTATTATTATTAATGGGTATTAATGAGTTCTAATGGGTGTTATTGCGGGTATAAATGAAGTGAATTAGCCTAGCTCCGACTTAGTGCCTGTAATAGTATATTATATAACTTGGAGCAAAAGTTTTTTTTATTTCGAACCGTTTTATTGACTGCGTGTGTTATATATACTATTTTATGAGCAGACGGACAAAAAGACACATTCCGAAGGAAAAATTAAAGTTTAATGGTCACATCTGGGGGGGGGGGGTTAAGCCGGATGATGGAAATGACTTGGGACCACTCCCCATCAGTACTCAATTGGCGGCAGTCACACCAGAGGGGGGGGGGGCGCGTTCAAAAAGTAAAAAAAAATTCTATGTATTTTTCGGTATTAGAAAGTGTTGTAGAAGGGTACAGGAAGAGTGCAGGTCCTCGTGACAGTATTTGGCGCTTTAAAGAGGCTACGTAAATAATGTTGAGCGCTTTATAGGAGCCAACACGAAGGATTTTGAGCGCTTTAAAGACGCAATACGAAACAAAATTATCGTTTTCTATACAAATCTGTGGCCCTGAATTTGAACTTAGAATCAATCTTAGGATACAACTCATTACGTATTACTTTTACTATGAACGTTCATAGTCAAAGTAATACGTATTACAATTAAGTATTACTTCGACTATGAACGTTCATAAATCTGATGATGAGTTGTATCCTAAGATTGATTTCAAGTTTGCGGGCTTTAATCTGTAGAGATTTGTAAAGTGTCGAAATTCTCTGAATATGAGCTCTTAGATAATCAAAAATTAATCTACTTCAATCACAAGACAATTTTTGTTTCATTTCAAAGATTTCAAAGATTTTTACTGCGTTCTTTACATTTTATTTATTTGAATATCAAAAACGCTAACGTGAGTTTCAATTCATTTCACGTAACAACCACACAATTGCTTTTCTTGTATGTTGAATTGAAACAGGAAAAGTATGACAAATCAAACGATGTGTTTTTGGTAACATAGAAACACCGGTTTTTCCATACACGACCTTTACTTTTTATTCCTGGAAAGCTCCGAAGCAATCGAACAGAGAATGTCTAGAATTGGATATAAAAAATCGATCTTCATCCAATGTATGAAAAGCTATGACATTTTAAAGCCTATAAAAATGTTTTATGAATATATTTTTAGACGTATATTTACATTTTCACAGTTACTACTAAGAACACATCATTTCTCTTGAACTCAATTTTCGTTACGCTTGTTATATATGAAGTACATAAGTTGTTTTGCAACAGCCTGGCCGATTCACAAATATGTTTGTGTTATCTCATGAATTTATAATAAAATAGAAAATTTGATCTGAGACATGGGTTTAGTTCCTGGGCTGTATCCGATTTTCGTAAAGGGAAAAATTTATGTTGCTTACCATAAACGATAATGGCTATGATCAAGTAATCATATATGCTGTTCGAACCACAATCAATGTGAAATGGACAATATTTTGAAGTATGGATTTGGTGAGATTGATTTATTAAGTTGAAAAAAAAAAATGTATTTCCACCAATAATTTTTCACGATAAAATCATTTCTGCTTAATGTGTTGGAACTTCACGTTAAGAAATTCAACGATTCTTTTACGATTAGTTTTCTTCTATCATAGTTCTTCATTTTGTTTTCATACATAGATTACAGTAACTTACGCAATCGGAGGAAATCTTTTTGAGATACGTAATAAAAACATATGCCAGGCGAACCAGTATGAATTCCGTAACGTGGCGAGGAATACCAGGAATGTAATAATATTTTATTAAAATCTGAATGATGGAAGGAATGGTACAAAAAATGTTTAAAACTCATTCAACTGAAAAATCCAATTTGACCCATTCGTCCATACAAACATATGCAAGGAACCCGTACGTATCAGAATAGATGTGGCAAACAGAGTAGATGTTACAAAAAGGCTCGAAAGTATCTAAGTAAATATTGTCTTAACTCTTAAGTATCATGGGTGCGCGGTAGCATTGCGCCCGTGACGCAAGTCTCCATACGATCAAAAAAATCAGAAATGTTTTTTCGTAGACTGCGGAACCATATATACAGCTAAGTTTTACTTTCTTCCCTTGCGTCGTACCCCCCTGAGACCTAGTTTTGGGGATTCTACGTAACTTGTACGTAGGAATTAATTAATGGTAATAAACGACCGATAAAACAATTCAACTTTACCGATAAAAAATAATAAATGACCGATAATTATTTACCGATAAATTTTTAAACGTATATTCAAAGCATGATTAAAGCGCGAATATTTGGAGTAGTGTCCAAAACACCTGATAACATTTTGTAAAAGGAAAAATTCCCAAGAGAAGTGACTGAAATGAAGGTATCGGTAAAAAGTTATCGATCATTTATTATTTTTTATCGGTAAAGTTGAATTATTTTATCGGTCGAATATAATATCCCATTTTGAAATGCCTGGGGGTGTCATCGATCCAGAATTACCCTCTGATTTTGATTCAAGCGATAGTTTTTTTTTTTTAAAGTTCAATTTGACCGTGCGGGAACCGAAAAACCCCTAAAGGTCGATGTTTTCGTACCTAGCGACATATGCCGAAATACCCTGCAAGACATGAAAACTGGAATTCATCGAATAAGCATGGTAATGAATCCTGGGATCTGTAGCTACAATTTGGCGTATAGATGCGTTCAAAAAACATCGACTTACCTACCAAAAAATATCGAAAAGTGTTCACGACCTTTTCAAGTTAATTTTCACAATTCGAAGGTCCGTATATCCTATGAATTATGGGTAAAAAAATCGTGTTATAGCTTGTTTTGTAGAGGGTTTCACGGGCTTTCTAACGCATATAATAATGATACATAACTGGTCAGTTTGAGCAGATAGTCACCAAATTCCTTCGAACTAGATTTTCTCAAAATTTCATGTTCAACGTATTTTCAACAACATTTGTTAACAAAAACTTTTGATGACAACTGCTTTTGATAGAAAAAATCCTGGAGAGTCCCTATTGTCTTATAAGAAATGTGTGTGTATTCTAAAATAGCAAAATAGCGGGACTTTCGATCGATTCCAGGCATTTCAAAATTAAATAATTTTCGAAAAACGCTACACCCTACTAGGAATGTATGTAGTATTTTTGTACAGGAAGTCAAATTTTTGCGTATAAAACTTAAAGAACAGAAAAACTATAACACTGGTGGGTCCGGCATTTGTGACGCATTTTTTTAATCAAATGTGAAAATATTTTGAAAGATTTTTTTGCGTTTCGAAGCGTTAAGCGTCACCCAAATTGATATCAGTTTTTTTGGAAGAAGGAACAAGGACTTGCGTCACATTTCCCTTTTAAAAGGCTTTTTGTTGTGATGTGCATTTACGTCCTCATCGAATTGGATTGTAAATTGTCGAAAGAGCAATATTGAAAAACGCGTCCGAAGATGAAGATGATGATCTCTCCAAACCCTTAAAATGAGACTAGAATTTAGAACCGACCTCGGACACTTATCAGAGGTCTCTGACCCATACCCTCAAGGACAAAAAGTTCGCCTCTTCTTTCTCTACAACACTGCACAAAAAACCTCATTAGCAAATGAATATTCACGAAAAAAACCAAATATCCTATTGGGTCGCGTAGCGTGATTTGCGCTCACACTATAGCCCGAACCACTAGACAGATTTTTACTAATTTAACTTTCGTGATTTTCTGATGTCCACATATTTCATTCAAAACCTTGGAGAGCGATTTCCATTCTAACTTCGCAGAGATATAAGTGAAAAAGTTCCACCAACCTTCAAAAAACCACGTTTTTCACCACTTTTTCGACCGTAACTTCGAAAGCTTTTCACTGATTCTACCCAAATTCGATCCCGTAATCAGTTTTCTGATTACCTTTCAGGAAAAAAAAGAGATTTCGAAAATCGTATGAGATTTACCCGATTTATGTAGAAATAAAAAGTTGTGCCCTAGTAGAGACTTAGTTTTAGGGCCCTGCTTGAGTCCAAAAGCTCAAAATCAAAAACGTTTCTTCCATTAGTTGTGAGGCAAAAAAAACTTATGAAAATCGGAAAAGATTTACTCGAGCTATGTACAAAAGACCAAAAACCACTTAAATGGCCCTAGCTCATTGGCTCTGTTCCAGTTCCTATGAACTGTAATTCACGTTAATGAATAAAATAAAAACTTTAATAAAATTAATTGATTGATAATTCAGAATGCACTTCTTGTGTGTAGTGTGGTTAGATGCCGAATGAATTAGTTAGCAAATGAGATACGTCTCTAGATTAATCTCTAGATTAATCTCTAGATTTTAGTACACATAAAACACTTCCTTTCCGTTTCGATGTGGAGTTAGATTCTCAACATCCTCCCGCCATAACCCCTGGGTTATAATTATTTCACCACTAATAGGCATTTCCTCCGATTGTGCAATCACGTTTTGTTTTAGCAGCGCGTGATACTCGCTGCTCGATGAAGTGTGGTGAATTAAATATTTTCCTCAGAGGAATCTCTAGATTTCGAGAGGATCATTTGATGGTAAAGGGCACAACTTCACAATTGGACACTTCAGCGTTGAATTCCGAGTACGTAAAGTTTAGTACCCTACCCAAACCATCGACGCCAGGATGGATTTCTTCGATTCGTCCGAGTAACCATTTCAGTGGAGGCAAATTGTTTTGACGGATGATTACTAGTTGACCAACCGCCAAATTAATTTCAGGTCTTTGCCATCTCGAACGATGTTGTAACGATGATAGGTATTCGGATGACCATATAGTCCAGAAATTTCGCATAATTTTTTCCATCAATTGCCACCGTGTTAATCTGATTTCATTGACACCAAGTAGCGTTGGCTCGGGAACCGACATTGGTGCTGAACCCATTAAAAAATGTCCAGGTGTTAGAACTACGAAATCAGAAAACTCATCTGTTAGAGAAGAAACGGGACGTGAATTTAAAACCCCTTCAATTTGACACAAAACAGTATAAAATTCTTTTATAAGTGAGGTATGCCGAGCCCAAAATTCGACGTTAATGATACTTTACTGAACGAACACCAGCCTCCGCTAGACCATTTAAATGGGGAGCACTGGTGGGACTGAAATGCCAGGTAATACCGTCATTTGCTAACAATCCAGGGAATGATAGCTTCTGATCTATTACTGCTTGTCTGAGACTTTCTGACATGATTGGACCCGTACGAAGTACAAAGGCCCTCTACGTTTACTACAAACAATTTTATTGTAACATGAAACAGATCGAGATGGGAGGGGGGATGCATCTATTATCGTCTAGAGATGACGAATCAGCAATAAAAAAATGTCCGTCTGTCTGTTTGTCCGTCTCCACTTTTTTTCAAACGGCTCAACCGATCAGCCTAGCCTTTTTTCCCCCTGGAAGGTACATGCCTCATGTGATTCAATTTAGAAGATGAGCAAAATCGGTCAAGTAGTTCCGGAGATATGATCGAAGAAGCGGAGGCCGGACACGAAATTTTCGAGGGTCGATGAAACTTTTTCGCAAATATCTCCCCAAGTATAGCGCAGAAATTCCTCAAACTGGGAAAAAATGTTTGTGGGAATCGGGTCAGGGGTCTGGGCACTGCGACCAATGGAATTGACGACATTGAGATTCTTGGCCATATACGAAAACAGTTTTTCGTCCATATTTCCTTTAATATGATATATGGAGATTTACTGCCAAAGGCAGAGTTGTAGAGAATTAAATTTGAGCGAACACGTGTTTCAGGATTTTGGGGAAATATGGCCCAATCGTGGCATATGGCCACTTCCATAATTGGGCAGGATGACCCGAATCTCCAGAAATATGAGAGGTAGAAAGTTGCTTCCAAAGGAAATGTTGTAGAAAATGACATTTTAGAGAACCCGTATTTCAGGCTTTTGGGTAAAAATGCCGTAATCCTGGGATATGACCACTTCTAGAATTAGGAGGGATGACCCATATCTCCAGAAATATGAGAGGTAGAAAGTTGCTTCCAAAGGCAAAGTTGTTGAGAATAAAATGTTAGAGAACACTTGTATCAGGGTTTTAGGGGAAAATAGCCCAGTCCTTGGATATAAGCTTTTCTAGATTTGAATGGTTTGAGACATACTTCGGTAGGGCCGTTGGCATTACCTTGGGTAATTTCTATGGATCTTTGAAATTCTTACAGTTATAAAAGAACAGAAAACGTTGGATATTCTGATACGTACGAGTCTTTGGTTATGTTTTCATTAGCAGCCACAAAATTTCACCCGTCGTCACTGTAGACGTCTATTACGTGGCCCCGACGACTAGTGAACCTCTTGAAAACCGATATAAATGCATCGGCAGTCAACGCTCCGACCAACTCCAAATGGAAAGTTCTAGTGGCCATGCAAACGAAAATTGAATTGTACCCTTTGGATATAACCGGTTTACCTGGTCCCTTGAGAAAATGGACGGGAGTTATCCTTGGTGAAGGTATATTTCCCATCAATAAGAATATCTGAATTTTGGGGTAACTTAACTCGTCACCATCGTCTAAGGAATCAATCTCATTTTTAAAGTGAATCGATTGAGTTACCTTGATCCAGTAATTTGAGGCTGTGGGGTGCAAGATGTTACCATTTTCTATCACCATAAAAAGCTCTACAAGCTGCGCACTAATACTTACAGTTTGATTAAAGCGCCTGGACTAAAACAAAAGTGCATTGATTTAATACATGCAGGCATAAAGATGCGGAAAGATGGTACGAATGTTATGTGTAACGAACCTTTCGCTTTGAGAAAGCTCGCGAAACAATGTCATACAAAATATATTAACTCAATAGAAAAATGTTAAAAGTCGTCACATATATCTTGCGTGACGTAACGCACCACTAGACCCCTCCCTGCTTGTCACGCTCTGTTTCGTAAGTCGCAGACCCCCCCCTCCCCCCTCTTGAATGATCCCTTATTATCAACTTGGGATCAGCCTCCTCCCTGACTGCTTATTGTAGATAAGGTACTGAATTTGTATGGGAGCTGGTTACAAAATTCTGCTTGAGCCAAACAAAAGGAGTTAATGTAAAGTAGCATTTCACTTATTCTCAACTTGACACCGGCCTGCCTCCTTGTGTTCTAGCTCAAGGAATGAAAAATCAGTATGGTAGCTATGAGGAGGCAGACTGGTGTCAAAAATCTGTTTGTCCTCAATGAAAGGTATTAGTGCAAAACAACGTTTGCATAGTCATGAACTTGACACCAGCCTGCCTCCTTAGTTGCTAACTCAAAGAGTATTTTTTCTCTATTGGACCTACAAGAAGGCAGGCTTGTGCTATTATTCTGATTGGGACCAATGAAATGCACAACTGTTAATTGGCATTTCCATAAATATGAATTTAACACCAGGCCTGGTCTTACAATTCAAGCGAATGAGTAAAAATAAGTTAGGAAAATATATGAAAAAGAAATTCAAAATCACAAACTCTCATCAAGTATGGACAAAAAAGTTACCGCTCAATTTTGACAGTTGCAATAGAACGTCTTTCGATCCCAACAACAGTACATTACTTTAAGCCTTGCGAAATTAATTCATTACATGACGACACAATTTTGTGATAAGAGCCGAACTCATGAGTGTTTTTTGGCAACAATCTTTAGAAACTATTATTTTGACGAATCGGTTGCTTATCGGAGCCGAATGCGAGGTATGCAACTGTAGGGCTCAAAATAACCGTTTCCAAAGCGAGTGGTTCAAAATATACCAGTGAGTTTACGAGTTCATATAATTATTTCCAAAGTAATGAATTATGTAGCAGCAGAGATGACGTTGTAGAGCTTAGGTGTCTTCAGCAAAACATTAGATATTAATTAGAGGAATCATTTTTGAAGGTGTTAGCGATCGGCTGCACACAAAATCAAAAGTTACAGCTCGGCTAAGGTCGTTTTTTCGCATTTTTGTTAAAATATGGCTATAACTTGCTATAACTTTTAATTTTGTATCACCTTCAAAAAATGATTCCTCTAATTAATATCTGTTTTGCTGAAGACACCTAAGCTCTACAACGTCATCTTCAACCCAAGCCGAGGCTTCAGCCGACTTGAAAAAATACTTGGCTGTCATCTCTGTGTAGCAGGGACCAATGTACGAGTATAATGTTTTATTGTCTCCCATTCGAAAGTTGAATTTTCTAAAAATTTACGAAAAATCGACCGAGAGTGTACCACCATGTAATGGATCATTTTCGCATGGCCTCATATGGACCAGGAACCTTCCATATTTCCTCTGGAGGAAAAATTTGCATGTAAAGTAACTTTTCGCATAGGGCGGGCAATAAAATACATTTCGCTTGAAACAGTTTCGCTTAGATAAACCAGGGAATGTGAGTATAAATTCCACATGAAAATGCCATGTTATAACGGGAAAACTTGACCCAAAAATGTACATACCTTGTGGAAATCTGTTGCTTTAAGTCATTTAAATTCGTATTACATTTCTCACACTTGAATGTTCATCCCTTTAATAATCGTATATCACTCGTAAAATTGTGGAAGAAAACCTTTCTTGTCATCAGGATTTTTATATCGCATCAACATTGAAAAGGTATAATTGGAATTCGTGTCTCAATATTTTTTTCTCACATAATAAAATGACGACGAAGAAAGCTGTATATTTGAGCTACATGTGACACATGATAAGGGCAGAGCGTTTCATGCATACTTAATGCCGAAAATGAACGTATTGAATATTGTCACACTGCCTTGAGATAATATAATTGAAAATTTCATTTGAATTGCAAAAGCTTTTTCCATTCATTACGTTCGATGATCCGGTAATGTTGTCGTTTAATATTCAATCTCTTGTGACGAAAATACGTACACCTCGGTGATCGAATGAGTATTAAGTTACTTGAACAAAAGCGCAAATAGTTTATGGTAACGACATCATTTCTGAAGATATCAAGTTTCCGTTGTAAATTTTTATTGCACCTAGCTTCCATTTCCTTGAACACAACCGAACAATTGATTGAGAACAGTAACGGCATATAATTCTGTCGCATTTTATTATCCCTCGACTTGTGTAGCTCTGTTTGCACAATAGTCGTTTAAATGAACTAAATCAATTCCGAGTGGAATCCAATCAGTTTAAAATGGAAACAATTTACTTGAGGTTTACTTTTATATGTTCATTCCTACATTCCTTCACCGACTTAATGATGGAAAACGATTGTCTTTAATTTACGGCCATGACCGAATAGAATTGATTATCGCATATAAAATCTTTCAACCGAGATACTCAATTACTTTGCATAAAAGGTGCAGCTTCTGGAATAGATTTTTTTTGTTTCGTTTCAAATCATAGATAGTGTCATTAGTTTTCTACTGAACCGTATTCATCCATGAAACAATGTTGGCGCTACTGAATAAGGACGACTCAGCTTTTGTGTAAATATATGGAAAAAGGTCGCACTCATCAAAATAGGAATGTTTTCTGATGAAAATTGATGCCTGATGATCAGATGAATCTTCCACTGTCATTTCTACTGCCCTCTGTATGCAGCAGCAGCCCAGTGCCAAATTGAAATAATAGGGTGTAGCGTTTTTGCAAATGTATTTTTTTTTCGGAAGGCCTCCCCCTATTGGAGATCCAGCATGGTCTTCTGATTATTAAACAGGCAAAATATTTTTTTAAATGTAATTAAAGGTTGCCACAAAGTCAAAAACTGATTTTTTCGGCTTTTATAATTTCGCTTCATATAAAAGCTTCGTGTGACCCATCTACAGACACTTAAATTACTGTTAAAGTCGCTAAATTTTCAGGAGATGTTGGGCAACAATTTAACATAAATTAATGTTTGTTAATGTTTAATTAAGGTACATCAGTAGAACGAAAAGTATTCCCGGATTTTACATTTTGATAAAATTTTACCACTTTTGGAAGCTCTAGGTCGTAAGATAAAAGGTGAAAAAAATATTTTGATGCTGGTATTGGTAGAGGACGTCAAGAGCTTTCCAACAAAAAAAAGATATTCGAAAAATATTTGCTGCAAGCGGACCCATTCAGTTTTATGTGATGTTGTACATAATACCGGGAAAAGACAATTTTGTACAATTGTTGCCAGAAACTGATGTGGTCTAGGCCTTGGCCTCAGAGGGGTACGAAGCAGGGGGAAAGTTCAAAGGTAGATGTATGTATATCGCAGTCTACGAAAAAAATTCTTAATTTTTTGTTCGTATGTGAACTTGCATCACGGGCGCAATGTACGCCCATGATTTCCTGTCAATGCTTCTGTTTCTCCTTAGGAAAAAAGAACCATCAAATTTGAATGTTATTCTTGCTGTCAGTCGTGTGGAATGAATGGAAGAATATTACTTTGTAAACTTTGTTACAAAGTGAAATGCACCAACACTTCAAACATCAAAATTCATAAAAAATATCTCAAACAGTCAATTCCACTTGAAGATTCATCTTTCATCGAAGTTGCTTAATTTTTGTTATAAGACAATTTTTTTTCCAATGAAGAACGAGTTTTTCTTCGAAACTCTTTGTAATCTAACTTACTTGTTGTAGGTCCTTCTGCTAATTCACACTTGAAACCTGTATAACAGGTATTTCAGAATGGGGTTCTATAGTCGGTATATAAATGTTTGTGCTGCCTGACGAATAATATATAGTTTCATATGCATTCTCCATATTAAGGGTCTTTATTATTGTTGGTGGCTCGTTAAATCTAATAAATATGTGGCAGACGTGTGAGACCCTGAAAAAACCGCAACTGGTAGGTTAGTATGGCAGTACAAGTTAAAAAAATAAGTTTTACTCAAATTATACGACTAGATTTTCTGATCGAGGCGCACACGCACTACGGGCCCGGACATTACGATACATCTTATAGCCTCCGACTTAACTATAGTTATATCACAACAGAAACCTCTTAAAAGGTAAAGTGTGACGCAGTCTGAAAGTCCGCTTCCAAAATTAATGATATTGCTTGAGGTGACGCTATCGCTGATAATACGCAGAAGTTTGTTTGAATGGAACCTTGTGTTCAAAGTTTTAATTTCCTGAAAAAATTACAGCGCTTTTTTTAAAACAAAATTACGTTGTGTCAAAAAAACTGCGTCACAAATGCCGGACCCACCAGCGGAATGATTTTTCAATACTTTCAACTTTTACACGCAAAAATTTAAATTTGCCTTCAACAATCTACGCAATAACAAGCAAAAGTCAAATTTTTGCAGCGCAAAAACTGAAGGTTCAGAAAAATTATTTCGTCGTTGGGTCCGGCATTTGTGACGCAATTTTTTTAACACAACGTAATTTTGTTTTAAAAAAAGCGCTGTAATTTGTTCAGGAAATTAAAACTTTGAACACAAGATTCCTTCAAACAAACTTCTGCGTATTATCAGCGATAGCGTCACCTCAAGCGATATTATTAATTTTGGAAGCGGACTTTCGGACTGCGTCACACTTTACCTTTTAAGAGGTTTTTGTTGTGATATCAGTCGTTTTGGAAGTTTTCAATTGTTGAAAAAATTTCTATTTTTTGAAAAAAATTTTCTTCGAAAAAAATTGTCTTCGAAAAAAAATTGTTCTCCAACACCTTCGGCTACCATCGGAACACTTCGTATCGTTCGGAATACTTTGTGTCACCTTCGCCTTCCTTCGAAACACTTCGTGTCACTTTCGGCTACCTTCGGAACACTTCATGTCACCTTCGGCTACCTTCGGAACACTTCATGTCACCTTCGGCTACCTTCGGAACACTTCGTGTCACCAATTCTACCCACTGATTCATATAACTTTCCTGAAGAAACCAACTGTCTAGGTATTCTTATACAGAATTTAGCAAAAAATCCAAGATGGCATCACTTTGACAGTTGACAGCCATTTTCTAATGATCCCAAAAAATTCTCCTGATTAAACTCTAACTTTCTAGGAGAAACAATCTCTCTAAGTAGTGTCATTCCGGAGCTAAAATTCGAAAACTGAAAAAGCATAAACGAAAATCCAAGATGGCGTCGCTATGACAGCTGGCAGCCATTTGCTCAAGATACAAAAAAATTTTCCTGACCAAACTCTCTAACTTTCCCGAAGAAACCATTTCTCTAGCTATTGTCACTCCGAAGCTAAAATTCGAAAACTCCGAGCATTACCTAAAAAACCCTTAAAATTGACCACTTTTACAAATGCCACGGCTTTTCCATAATTTTCCCGGAAAAGTGGCATGGGGTCGTCCCTAAATTACGTAACGCTCGAGGGGGGAGGGGCAGTATTGCTCTAGCGTTACGGAAAGTTACGAGGGGGAGGGAGGGGGTCTAGCATCGGCGTTACGTAACGCTCGAACCTCAACATTTTTCTTCCTATATGAAAATATCGAACATAAAACCGTTAATTTCAATTCCTTTTGGCACCGCAGATTTTTTCATTTACTTTTGACGAATTTTTTATATTTTAACTAGTTAACAAAAATGACAGTAATGAAATAACTTGCGGAAATTCATATCGTTCAGTCTTCCCTTGCACTTCGCTCGATCTCGAAGCACTGTCGCGTTATGATTGTGGATCGTTACAGTGGATAGTGAATAACACAAGACCAGTTTTGTACTTATATCAGTCTTTATTCTTTCTACGTTGCTTCAAAAATATGTTTTGTTACGTTACGTAACGAAGGGGGAGGGGGTTTCGGCCAACGTTACGGTGTGTTACGACATGGGGGGAGGGGGGAGTCTAGACCGCAAAATTAGCGTTACGTAATTTAGGGATGACCCCCATATGAAATTTTTCATTAGGGGCCGAGACTGACGTTCACTGAAAATTTCAGGAAGATCGGCTGTCTAGTTCTCGATATCGAAAATTATTAATAAATAGATAGATAGATAGAACATAGAAACCGACAGGTCAGAAAAAAAGTTTCCATAATGATGAGAACAATAGAAAAATCGATTCTCCATACAAAAATGTCATTTTCAAACCTCGATATCTCAGCCAATTTTCAGCCGATTTTGATGAGTGAGGGCTTGTTTGAAAGCTGCTGCGATGTAGTTTTTTATTTTAAATAACTTGGAGGGGGAGGCGGGCGAGGGGAAAATACTCAAAAGTTCGCCTATATATGGCTCCTTGTCCCAAAGGTTTTTGTATGGAGTTTTTTTGGGTTTGTGGACGTTTTTTTTGGGGTGTGAGGACTGCGTCACGCCTTCCGCTACCGCTGCGGGCATGATAATTATAGATGCTTATTCTAAACGAGCCCGTAAATGCGGTGTATCACACACCAGCAAGATACCTTGTTCTAGGGCATTTGTATGAGCAACCATTATTCTTTTGTTGGACAGCAATCTGTTTTTTGTACCACATGCTTAACGTGAATTCCGAACCACGCCTACACATTGTAGCTATACATAGAATTTCATATGGTGTTCATTATATATCTTCGCCTCAAGATAGACTCAGATAATTCAAGTACATGGGTGACGTCATACATGTCATTCTTCCGTGTACGGTTCGTTATGGACACCAAACACCATAACTACCCATGTTTAGAAGCTTAGGAACGATATTTTCATGCTGCAAGTTAAAGAAAAATCCTAAACAGAATTTGTCCTTACCGGGATTAAACCCGGGTATTCTTGGTGGAAAGCGAGTACTTACCACTGAGCTACCCGTACCCAACAAATTCTACGGTACTATCATACTCCTGCAGCGGGATTGACTGGACTATTAAATTTTCAGTGGTAACTGCTGATTTTTTACTGAAATTTTCAGCAGTGATAGCACGTCTAGCGCACAACTCAATTTAGAACCAGTCAAAGTAAGGTGCAGCTTCTTAAAATTTTAGGTCTATCAAAACGACCGAAAGGCTAATTTTATCTCAGTTTTACCCTTGTGTATTCTTTATAAATCACTCTTAAGTTAAGGCAATGTTTACACTACAGTCGTCTAAGGCAATGTTTACAGTACAATCGTCATAAAATAATCTTTCCTTTAAATATATAGTACATTTCGTTGGTTGCGGCGAAAAGTATGTATATCATTAAGGATCAATTTTGTGATACGAGCCGAAACGACGTGTGTTTTTAAGCAACGAGATTTGAAAAATCTGTTAAATCTGTTATTTTGACAAGAGTAGTGTTCGCATATCCGAGCCGAAGGCGAGGTATGCAGCTACACGCGTCAAAATAATAGACTTTTCAAATCGAGTTGCATAAAAACACACGAGTGAGTTCGCGAGTACCCCAAATTTATCCCGAATTATATGCATACTTTTCAAGCAACCAACGGAAGTTATTTTTTTGCCTATCCCCTCCAGAAAGTGATCGTAACATGTATGTTTACCCCCTGCGAACAATGAACATTGAATAATTTCTCGATGTTCCACTAAAAACCTACCTCATTTGATTCCATGGTTGAACTCTTAGAGTACTTATTGACAGCTCATATTTAGGAAAGAAATAAAGTCAAAATATTACTTTCGATTGTGTCGGTACTTTTATCATTTTGTTCTTATTTCGAAAGTCGCGCAAAATAATTAATTATGTTGGCTCACATCAAATGGCATTTCATACATTCTCACCATATCAAAAGGGATACTTTTATTCATTAAGCGAGTAGTTGCAATAGTTTTATTTTGAGATCGAAGTGTGCTTTGAGAAGAACAATTTTAATTGAATTTTGTTATTGAAAATAAATTGTCGCTTTGTGTTACGCAATAATTACCATCTCTCTCTGCCGCTCACTTTTCGTCAAAAATGTTGATCCCTTTTATAAATCTTAACGACGTCCACGATGTCCTATGACACTGTTAATTTTTTTTGTTTACAAATTTTATAGAAATTCAAGTTTTCAAAATTTAATGTGTGATGCGAATAGTTTTCGTTGTTATAGTGATTATATATACAGTGGGATTCTTTTGAAAAACAGCCTGCCGAAATCGGACGCATCTCCCAGCGGATTTTTTTATACTTTCCTGAATAGGTACTGATCCCTAGAAGCCAAAAATATTTTTTAAAAAAATCATCGATGTTTGTGTGGCTATTGAGATGTGTTCAAAAACCGAAAACATGCACTTTTCTTACAGAAATTTCTCCGGCTAGAAGAAGCGTACAAGGTCCATTGGTCCCATTACATTGGTGGGTCCGGCATTTGTGACGCATAGTTTTAATCAAAAATGAAAATATTCCAAAAGAATTTTTGCGTTTCAAAGCTTTAAGCGTCACCCCAAATTGATATCAGTTGTTTTGGAAGGAGGACGAAGGACTTGCGTCACATTTCCCTTTTAAAAGGGTTTTTGTTGTGATATCAGTAGTTTTGGAAGAAGAAACAAGAGGACTTGCGTCACATTCCCCTTTTTAAAGAGTTTTTGTTGTGATATCAGTACTTTTGGAAGTTTCGGCTACTACTTCCATGGGCGAAAATGATCACCTCAACTTCCTTTACAACATATCAAAAGATTTTTTTTGAGCCCCCGCCGCCGCCGCCAAACCGAGCCGCGGCGGCTACTACTTCCATGGGCGAAAATGATCACCTCAACTTCCTCTACAACATATCAAAAGTTTTTTTTGAGCCGCCGCCGCCGCCAAACCGAGTCGCGGCGGCTACTACTTTCATGGGCGAAAATGATCACCTCAACTTACTCTACAATATATCAAAAGTTTTTTTTGAGCCGCCGCCGCCGCCGCCAAACCGAGCCGCGGCGGCTACTACTTCCATGGGGGAAAATGATCACCTCAACTTCCTCTACAACATATCAACAGTTTTTTTTGAGTCGCCGCCGCCGCCAAACCGAGCCGTGGCGGCTACCACTTTCATGGGCGAAAATGATCCCCTCAACTTCCTCTACAACATATCAAAAGTTTTTTTTTGAGCCGCCGCCGCCGCCTAACCGAGCCGCGGCGGCTACTACTTTCATGAGCGAAAATGATCCCCTCAACTTCCTCTACAACATATCAAAAGTTTTTTTTTGAGCCGCCGCCGCCGCCAAACCGAGCCGCGGCGGCTACTACTTTCATGGGCGAAAATGATCCCCTCAACTTCCTCTACAACATATCAAAAGTTTTTTTTTTGAGCCCCCGGCCCATTTTCCACATTTTGGCGGTCACCTCTATACACTACACACCCAACCCAACATCTTTCCCTTTGACACCAAACCTGTATCTCGAACACCCAACCATGTCTTATACAAAATATGCTTCCGTACACACACACACAAACACATACATATGGGCTTTATATGGCGCCTTCTAAGAGCCCTGGCGCCCAAACGAGGCCGGTACCCCCCTTTTTTAAAATCTCATATGGGGTAGAATGCCCAGCCGAAGATGCCTGCAAAATTTCAAGAAGAGATATCGAGCCGTTTTCGAGAAAACTCCAAAAAAGTGGGTTTTCATACAAATGGCTCTGGAACTAAGTAACTAACTAACGTAGGATGTTTTCATTATCTCAGGTCCCTTGTATACTGTAAAAATTGCACTGAAAATCCAATTTTCAAAAGGTCATATCTCCGGAACCTCTGGACCGATTTTGATGATCAAAAAGTCGATCTCAATCAGAATTTTACGTAGAATCCGAAGAACTGGGCCTCAAGGGGGTACGACGCAAGGCAAAAAAGTCAAAATCTAGCTGTATATATGGTTCCGAAGTCTACGAAAAAAAAATTTCTGAATTTTTTGGTCGTATGGGGACTTGCGTCACGGGCGCATTGCTACCGCGCGCCCATGATTTATTATTATTATTTATTTAAATTTTTTTTTTTTTTTAATTTATGTTTTTATTATTATTTTAGTTACATTTTTAAATTTTTAGCCAACAGTTCATAAATATTTTGGAAGAATGGATAAGAAAGATTTTTTTTTATATTTAAGCGAATAAACTAATAAGAATCCGTATTTCAAGTTTGGAGCCATTATAGTATATTATAGGCTGACAGAAAGAGTGCCCGAAAGGTGGGGGCAACATGCGTCACTGATATCTCATCCCTCTCAGGTAAAAAGCCTGCCCCATTGGACACCATGAATCGACGTAACAATTAATAAGAACCTTAGGATCGTGTCCATCTTTACCAATTTATCTCATTCTAAGCTAAATTCTCTCGAAAATTAGAGAAGAGGAAAAATACATCAGTTTGAGTTCTTAAGGCCCAGGGTATTGTCTTTTGGACAGCCATTCCTTGAGCTTACTCCTGAATAGGAACGTTCGTGAGGCAGTGATCTCAACCGGTAAGGAATTGTACAGGACACTACCCATAATACTCAGAGCTCTTTCTCCCGTCTTAGTGCGAGTGGCAGCTCGGTATAAAGGCTTGCGTTTTCTCGTTTCGTATCTATGTGTTGTCTTTTTAAATTCGATCGCATTGTGTATATTCCCGGAGATCGCGTTGTGAATATAAGTACATATACTGTGCTCGTAGAGGCTATTCACATTCAGGACTCCTGGACAATGCACTTTAAACAAGTCCAGCGTGGAGTGTCTCTGCCACTCACATTTACAAGCGTGTTTCAAACAGCGTTTTTGCAAGGTTTGCAGTTGATCTATACACCTCTTACTAGCATTGCCCCATATTCCAGTTAGGTATACTAGGTGTGAATGTGCTAAGGCATAGTATATTTTCATTAGGATATGTTTCGGCAAGAAGCGCTTTAGTTTGTTAAGTATACCACTTACTGATGCTAGCTTCTTGCAAAGCTTTGTTATGTGAGCCCTCCCCCCCCCCATTTCAGATCTTCATCAATTAGGAGGCCTAGATATTTGTATGTAGACACAACTTCTATCTCCTGTCCATCCATTATAACTCATATATAACATCATGGGAAAGCTTTTAGCCCGCCTGCGGAAATGCATTATTTTAGTCTTCTTCACGTTGATTGGCAGCTTGTTGATTCTAAAGTATTCACACAGAAGTGCCAGATCGTGGTTAATATCTAATACATTCCGATCAAAAGAGATGTTGGAGCAAAAGTCACCCGTATCGTCCGCAAATAGGAGAATCTCCCCTTTAAGCTGAAGCCTAAAGACATCATTTATGTAAACAAGAAAAAGAAGCGGTCCAAGAACACTTCCCTGAGGAACACCAATTCCTATGCTGAGCAAGGAGCTGTGCTGGTTACATACTGTAACACATTGTTCCCGGTGGCTTAGATAGCTTTTGAGCAAATCCAGTGCAATACCCCGTATTCCTGCTATTTCTAGTTTCCTCAAGAGTATTCTGTGATCTACACAATCAAATGCTTTCATAAGGTCCAAAAAAATAGCACTAACCACCTTACCCTTATCTATGTCCAACATCATTTTGTTCAATAGTTGAAATGTTGCTGTATGAGTACCTGACTTTTTCCTAAAGCCGAATTGTTTCTTGTAGAAGAAGAGATTCTTCTCAAGGAAAGATGTTATTCTTTTGTGTAAAACGATTTCGAATACTTCGTTCAGCACTGGTAGGATTGAAATAGGTCGGTAGGGTCACTTTTCGATTCAGACTTGTGAACCGGTGATACTCGTGCAAATGTGTAGTGTAGATGTTGAAATTTTCGCTGCAACAAATATGGCTGACATTTTTTTCGTGATATTTCGGAAAATATTTTGGGAATACTATTCCGCTATCGCGCTATCATAGTCAACCAAATCATAATCATTGCAAAGTCTTATAGTTTTTGACACTGAAGCAACGAAAATGCAGCAATTTATCACTTTTCATGATTTCAGAAACAACATTTACATTTTATATTACCTCCTTCACTTGGGACGAAAACCGCTTTTCGTCCCTAGGTAAGAAAAATGTTTTTCTTCACAGTTTCATCTGCCAAAAAATATCCCAAATATCCCTATGCGGAAATACACTTTTCGCGGGGGGTAAACATACATGTTACGATCACTTTCCGGAGGGGATAGGCAAAAAAATACATAACTTTTTTTATGATATACCCTATTTTCGGTGTGTTGAGTGCAACTAATGTGATGCAGCATTTTTTTTTAATACTTAAGACGATCCCAAAGGCATGTATGTCTGGTTTACCTGTTTTCTATTTATGTTATTTATTTTTCTACAACATAACGACGCAATTATCGTATACAAGTTATTCGGGGAAAATGAGATAAATCATGTACCCTTATAGCGTTTTTAGAAAATAGAAATCGAAATTCAATTTTAGTCTGGCTTCAAATTTGGTGAACGAAGGACGTACAGTTTTTTGAGGGTATATTTCTGTTGAAATAACGTTTGTGTTACATCATAAGAAAATCATAGAATGTGAAAATGGCCGTCGAAAAACGATTTTCGAAAGTAGCATCTTTAACTGATTTGAACTTTGATTGCATACTAGAAGTGTTCCGATGGCTCAGTTTAAAGGATGCCATGAATTTGGCGGAAACATGTAATGATATGCAGGATGTAGCCGATTACGTTTTCAAGAAAACAGTTACTGAGTTAGAAATGGACTTCGGAGTAGATATGAAACAAGCTCTACACCAAGTGGGATCTTATTTGACAGCAATAACGTTAGTCATGGACAAATGTGAAATTACTGAGAAACAATTTGTGGAAATTAGTGAGCGTTGCAAAAATGTGCGAAGCGTTACGCTGATAGCTTTTAAGAGAAATCTAATAAATCCAACGGCTTTTTTTACAAATCTTAGTGGCCTAGACAATGTAACGCTAACTGATAGTTGCTTGGCAAGAGACGAGGATTTTTTCAAACCTCTTACAAAACTCAAGTCGGTGAATATCAAAAAGTGCTCCGAAAGAGAGAGACTTGCTTTAATTAAGTGTTTCGAACAAAACAGAAACATTACAAGTTTCACATGCACCTCACTGTGTGCATCCATAGTACCGATGGTTCCGAATTTAGAAAGACTAAGCATGAACTTCTGCCCAGAGAGGGCTCTTCACATAAACCATATCGAAAATTTTGAGCACCTACGATATCTAACGATGCACAGCCTTGAAGGAAACCCATGTCCCATTTTGACTATTTTGGCGGAAAGAGGAATTTTGGAAGAATTGGTCATCATTAATGTGATAGCCACCGAACAAATGTTCAGAGTGATAAAAAAGTTTAACAAATTAAAGTTCCTAGGCATAGGAAAACAAATTCAATGTGCACCACCGGAAGTACTTCCGCCACAATTAGAGGTTTTGAAATTGGGCGGTTTTCGCTTTTCGAAAAACACAATGTCCAATATGGTGAAGCATCACAAACGATTAAAATATATTAATTTGGAAAATTGTTTCGTGTACGAGGGTGGCTGTTATTGTGATTACTTCAAAGCATTGGCTAGTTTTACCCTTGTAGAACTTATGCCTTACAAAGATCGAGAAATTCACGTGTCGATTGTATCTACGGACTATTCTCCGCCCCCGGTAAATAAGCAACACCCAATCCGCTAACAAAAAACTTAAGTAACTTATTTCTCGCATTTTACAGGTGATCATCACGACGGCTCACGATTTGTGGATTCGAAATTTCATGGAAGATTTTAAAATGTTCGAAATCTCTTACCCTGGATTGGACAGAGTGGAATTTGGTTTCATATGATTGAAAAAAAAACATGTTTTTAGTTCGTAAGGCTGCAATGTATATTTAAATAGATAATAATAAATAACAACATTCATAAAGATCAGTTTACAGTCTTCAGACCCGTACGAAATAGTAGGAGCTTATAAGTTTAACACAACGTATCGAAGATCTTAGAAGAAATTCGGGACGGAGACGTCTCGTTTGGTCCCCAAGCCCAAGAAAATTTTTGCTGGAGAAACATTTCTGCCCATGGAAGTATGGAACCGAGGCCTACTCTCAGAGCCAAAGGTTGGTCCTAACTCCGGACGTTTTTAGACCCGTTTGAAGAATGAAGTTCTTCGAAAAGGGGTCTTATGCGTTCACCACGACGTTTGTAACCACCCCAATTACGACCAGGGAGTAGGGGGGGGAGCAACGATCATTGTCCTTAGATGACGAATCAGCCATAAAAAAACGTCCCTCCGTCCGTCCGTCCGTCACCGTGATAACTTGAGAAAAGCTCAAAAACCTTCTTTTTTCCTAAAAGGTAATCAAAATATCTTTTATGAGATTGAATCTGGGCGCTGTCGGCTCAAGGGCCGCCGAGCTAGGACTGTTTAAGTGGGTTTTGGTCATTTGTACATAACTTGAGCAAATCTTTTCCGATTGTCATAATTGTTTTTTTTAATCGACAGGTCTATGAAAGCCCAACAATTTGTAGAAGAAACTTTTTTGAGATTGGGCCTTATGATAACTAGGGCAATAAAAACGAGTTTCTGCTAGCGCTCTACACGTGTTTTGTACATAAATCGAGTAAATCTCTTTCGATTTTCAAATTTCTCTAATTTTATGGAAGAAATATTTTTTATTAGAAACTCTTGGACTCAGTCAGGACCCTAAAACTGAGTTTCTACTAGGGCCCGACGTGTATGTTTACATAAGTTGGATAAGTCCTAACTGATGTCGTTGATTCTTTTTCTATTTGAGAGTTAATCGAGTATCGAAATATATTGAAAAACAAAATTTGGACACGGTGCCTGTGCTTAAGGCTGAAGTGGCCTCAGGTCTGTCCTAAGGTCCAAACCAAACCACAAAAAAACCAAATTGTTTTTGCTATGTTGCAGAGCAAATTGAGGGAAACATTTTTTGTCTATGGGATTATGTGTCCGAGGCATTTCCTTATAGCCCTAGGTCGGTCCTAAGGTCTTCTCTAGACAAAAAATGGTTTTTCACTATGTTGTAGAGAAAATGGAGTGAAAAATTTTTGTCTATGTGAGTGTTTGCCCGAGGCCTCTATTGAGGACCCTAGGTCGGTCCTAAGATCAGCCGTAACAAAAAATGGTTTTTTGCTATGTTGTAGAAAAAATTAAGATGAACATTTTTGTCTGTATGGGGGTCAATTTTGTACTTTCGGAAGGCCCTTTTTACGCCGTTTCTTCGGACGGCGTAATTGCCTTCTCGGCAATTTTCAATACAACTTAATGTGGACGCGATTTCATACACTTAAGAGTTAAGGCAATATTTAATTAAATACGTTCGTGTTTTTTCGTAACATCAACTCTGTTTGCCACATCTGTTCTGATACGTACGGGTCCCCTGCATATGTTTTAGGTATACAGGCTAGTCTTAAGATCGGCACTAGTTGGGAGAAGTTTAAGGTGAGTATAAGGCTTTGGGATAGAGGCTTTTAACATCGTTGCATAGGACAGCTTTTTCAAAATATTTTCCAATTCCGACTGTTTCAGTAGAGTGGGTCTGACTCGGTTCTTCATAACTATTTCATTAGTTATCAAGATTTAGGTGGGGTTCGGGAGAAATATTATGTGGAGGGTTAGCAGTGGTATTATCGATAGCCTTACGTTGCTTATGCTTTTTACGGTATATGAAGAGTCTGATTAGACATAACCATTTTAAATTGTTACTTGTATAGAATCATCGTTCAAAGACATTTTCTGCGTTAGCTGATATCTTAGAAATAATAAATTTTGCTTCCACGTGGGAAACCACAAGTGATGCAAACATGAAAACACGTAATTTTTGTAGAATATATACATCGCACACCAACACATGCACAATTCCCTCCGATTTTATCCGCTAGAATTACGTAATCCACCTAAATTCACAAACACAGCATCATCATCGAACTTTATAGACCGTTTATACCTTTTGGTGCCAAGGAGATAATTTGTTCGCCCAGTGAAAGCCCTCTAACTTCTAAATATGATTCAATCGAGTCTATAAACCTTGCCCTACCCATAGGGCGCACACAATAATCATCCTCTGAACATGCTCGTACCATCGCACACGGCTTGCCCTTGCCACCTCTTCCTCTGAAGTAACTCCTAAATTTTCCCTGATGTCGTCGTTCCTGATATGATTGTTCCACTGTTCACCCAGCTTTCACTACCATAAAATCGTTGGCCTAAAGATCGATCTTTGAATAGCTAACTTTGTGTCGCTATTTGATATTGAACACAAGCGACCTCAACTGACTGGCCAATGCGTTTCTCATTTTCCTCCTTTCTTCAAATTCCTTAACTAACTTGCCATCCTCTGAGAAAAAAGTGGGTCTCGCAACTATCCTCCAAGCAAATGCATTCTAAATATTTAAACTTCTTGATTTGTTTTGTTCTCCAAAGGAAACCACTGAAGCTCAATTCAAAATTATTTTATTTATTGCCAAATATTTCGCGCGTCAACTAGGGAATGCAATATCGTATCGTTTTTACAATACCGGTATTTTCGATATTTACAAGACTATATGAAATTACTTATTATTTAATGAAAAAGTTGATATCTAGGAAGAAAATTTAAGCCAATTTCAAAAATTTATTGTCATTTCGTTGGAAATATTACATAAGTTCTTATTTAGTTTAAATAAAAGCTTTCGAATCCTACACACACATTAGTCATGACGTTAGAGAACGTCAATCTGATCTTTGTAACATGCTCTCAAAAGGATAAATGTTGCAGCGCTTCATAATTCATTTGAAAACGGATTTTGCTATTAAGGTATCCGCAAGCAGAAAATTTCCATTCTGACTCTATGCTAGCTGGCGTTACTTTCATAGCTAGCAGATATGCGTTAAAGCTCTATAAATACGAAGAATGTAGATGGTTGATTGGTTGTTTTTTTTTCTTAAGTAGCTGTAATCGAATACATTACAATTTACACCTCATTTACAATTTAACAATTATGCTATGATTATCCTAATTGGAAGCCGTCAACCAAGCTGGACGCTGGAGCCATCTCTCTTTCCCTTACGGTCTCATTCATCGGGTGGTTTCAGCCATTTGCTGTCTGTGACAGAACGTTAGTCGGTGGAACCTTCCGGAATTCCTCCATTATGAGGTAAAAGTCACGTAGGACTTCGTCCTCAGTCGTGACAGGGCTGCGCATTGGCACAAAAAGTTCTTCGCTGTTTCCGCTACGTTTCCGCACCCTCTACAGTTCGGGTAGCTGCTAAGTCCTTTTTGTTCGAATGGTATCTCAAGTAGTTGTGTCCCGTCAACACTCCCACCAACAGCCTCTGCCGTGTTTTTTCTATGCCCAAGAGATGTTTCGTAGTCTGCGAATTGCATCCAAATAAAAATTCTTTTGCCTGTCTACAAGCATCCAGTTGCTCCCAGGATCTTTGGTGCTTGTCCCTGTCCTATCCCTGAAGAGTTTCGGTATCAAACCAGCATGAACGCTGAGTGCTGATTCTGGTCCCATGAACTCATTCTCGCTCGCTTTCCTTGCTAGCTCATCTGTCCTTTTTTAAAAGAACTTAAGATAAGGTCAGACTATCTTTCTTTGATTCGACTTCCCAAGGCTGCTAACAATTTCTTCAAGGCACTTTGATGCAATTGATCGAAAGCGCAAATGTGACTAAAACGCTTCAACTGCAATGATGATTTAGGCCATACTGTTAGTTTCAATCTTAAATTTTCCATTTCTTTACTTTTGACTTTTCGATATTAATAATGGTATTTTTTTGTCAAAACCGGTATTCGATATTGGGATTTTCCGATATTGATACAGATATTGCATTCCCTAGCGTCAACAACGGACCGCATTATCAATGGCTGAAAGTTATACATAATTCTAGAAGTCTAACATTTACAATTATATTAATAGTATATTACAGAGGAACACTGTTATGAGTAATATTACAGGTGTGCGATGTTTACGGTAACGAGCCCCGGAGTATAACTATATCAAAACAAACACGTCGCATAAAATTTACCGACTACTCTGACTACACGTACGTTATGAGCCATTTACCTATCGCATCGCACACTGTGTAAATCAACTTACCGAGTGGGTACACGTTAAATTCGTTTACCTTCGTCAATACTTAAAATTTATAGTATATTACCTCCGGGGCTCGTTACCGTAAACATCGCACACTTGTAATATTACTCATAAACAGTGTTCCTCTGTACTATGTTTTAACGTGTACCCACAAGGTAAGTTGAAATCTACAAAACTACAAAACATCTTATTTCATAAAAACCAATTCAAGTTTCAAATGTTGTTATGTTCACTCTACGAACGAATCAAAGTTGCCGCGTGCCAATTCATTTATGTTTCTCTGAAATTACTTTAATTTGTTATCGGTTAAATTTTTGTTTAGTATCGAGATTCAATTCGAGTTTTTCATCTTTATTGAGAACTTTTAGGCGGCTTTAGGGAACAAATGTTTTGCCGAGAATTGAGTAATGTCATAGGAAGGACATTCGTTTCCGTAAAATCCCACAAATTTAAGAAATTTGAGGATCACAAACTTTTACTATATCAAAACAAACACATCGCATAAGATTTACCGACTACTCTGACTACGCGTATGTAAAAAAAAAAAAAATAACCGAAACAAACTCACAATTCTTTTACTTCCAAATTGTTAAAACGAAATGACATGCATCCAATCGTAGGATCTGGATTGTATAAAAGGCGAGTTGGCATAGTCTGGGTATCATTCTATGACCATCGTTGCTGATATACACATGGTCTTAAGACAAGGTGTACTGATGAGTCGTAAACGACGAAATCAGCACTTTTAGTTTTTCGATTTTTGTTGAACAATTGGAAGTAGGATAAAGAATTGTGAGTGGCTTTTAAATGTTACACGTATGTTGTGAGTTATTTACCTATCGCATCGCACACCTGTTATATCAACTTACCGAGTGGGTACTAGGGTGTCCGATTGATGAAGGAAAAGACGTTTATAAAATCCACGGTGTGGCATCGAAAATACATGATTGGATGACAAATATTCGCTATAGCAGTATTTTGTAAAATGCTTCGTAGGACTCCCCGGCTCAATTTTTTACTACATCAAAACCTTGGTTTTTACACATTTTCAGTGGCTGAAATTTAAGTGAAATGACTAAAATCTGACTCTAATTGAAAGTTGGCCTATTTAAACGACTTGCCGACACATCCAGGAATCAACAAATCGCAATTCGCATAAAAGCTATGTTATAAAACGATCATAAGGCCGATGCTTTGCTATGCATCATCGGTTTGGGTAAATCCTTCACTAACGTCTTCAGCTCAAACGGGTCCGACTATCGGAAAGAAAAAATTTTACGTTGGGCCACAAATGCTCGAAGAAAACGCGGTTGTTACGTTTTCGCAAATAACTCGACGTTACACCGAAGAGCAGATACTTCAAGGATAGACAAATTCATCGCAGACAAATCACTAAAATTCATAGAACGATGTGCAAACAGCGAAGACCCTTCAATCATATCAATTGCGAATGTAAATCTCCTTTCCAATCCAAAATATTTGCCCGTTTCGTGTTGCCAGACGAGCAATTACTGAAAAACAACAATTTGCTCATTTTCAACAGGAGGAGATTTAAATCGCACAGTATACAACACGAACCAGTGAGGAAATTTTGGTTAAGAATTCTGTGTTTTCATAACTTGTCCTTCTCTGTTTCGTTTCTACGTTCGCGTTAATATTAAAAATTTGTGTTTTTTCATTTCATTTCCCTTTTTTGCCATTTTCCTTTTCTTCACGTCTTCTATGTGTAATATTTTATCACAACAAAAACCTCTTAAAAGGTAAATTGTGACGCAGTTCTAATGTCCACTTCCAAAATTAGTGATATCGTTTGAGGTGACGCTATCGCTGATAATACGCAGAAATTTGTTTGAATTAAATGTTAGTTTGTGGTTAAAGTTTTCTTCTTTGAAAAAATTGCATCACTTTTTTCTGAGTTCAAGTCAAGATGGCGGCAGATATGGACGTGTTTGTTTTGCTCTGAGTAAGTTTCGTTTATTTTTTGCCCTCTTCGCGTTTTAAATCACAGTTTCTCGTAAATAAGTTAAGTTAAATTAGTGTGTGTTTTTGTAACTTTTTTAGATATCAATTAAAATCTGCATTTTCTTTTCAAGCAACGTAGTGCTCACATAACCTCAAAGTTACAGCGTTTTTCGGGTGTTTGTTTTGTTTTCTTCATGCAAAACAATCGGCGTTTTGTGTTTGTGATTTTGGTATAGAATTTCAAGTAGGTGTTTGTCTACGGTTACGGTTAACTTCTTCGCTATTCATATAGCAATTCTTTTTTGGCAAAAATAAATGAGCTTGCGCTTAGCATCTCAGGCACGTGTGTGATGTCCCCATTGAGGCTTGAACTTCCAGTGCGGTTCGGCTTACCAGGCCGTCCCACTGTATTCATTATTGGTAAAAACGGTCATAGGCAGCCTCGGACGAGTGTTGGTCACGGGGTACGACCAATGCGGGACTCGAACGGTACCCCATCGTTGACGATCAGGCAATGTAAAAAGGTTGATGGTTTGTTTATTGGAAGTCTAAACGTTAATGGGGGTTTTAGGGGTCGCGAGGGTGAGTTGGTGGACTTGGCAATGGATTATGGTGTAGATATATTAGCGTTGAGCGACATTAGGACGAAAGGGCAGCGCGAAGAACTGGTGGGCGGTTATAAAGTGTTTTCGTCTGGTGTTCAGTCTGGTAGGGCGAACTGGGGAGTTGCAATGGCTATCAAAAGGGAATTAGAAAAGTTTGTTTTGAACGTGCGGTATGTAAGTGAAAGGATCATGTGGGTCTCCATTAAGCTGACAGGAGGTATTTATCGGCTGGTTAGTGTTTATAGCCCGTGCGAGGGTAGCAGTGCTGGCGATCTTGACACCTTTTACGAGCCGTTAGGGGAGGTTGTCAGCAAAAAA
>CM055404.1:102166821-102298417 GCA_029228625.1 Pseudolycoriella hygida | reverse complement strand
AAGGCAGGAAAATCCGCAGGTATAGACGAAATTAGGACAGAATTTATTAAGAATAGCGGGCCGGGTGGGGTTCAATTGCTTTGTAGGATTTTCAATTTAGCATTGAAGTCCTCAGTAGTACCCGCTGACTGGAGCTTCGGTGTTATTGCTCCGATCTTCAAGAAGGGTAACCGCAAAGTCCTTACCAACTACAGGGGGATTTCACTCTTGAGCGTCGTCGGAAAGGTTTATACAAGTGTGCTAGTAGACAGGGTTAGGGTTATAGTGGAAGATGTTCTTGACGAGGTTCAGAGTGGTTTCAGACCTCTGAGAGGTTGTCAGGATCAGATCTTTTGTCTCAGGCAGGCTATAGAAAAGCTCTCGGAGAGAAATATTGATTTATACTTGTGCATCATCGACCTAGTAAAGGCATTCGATCGGGTACCGAGGCAAAAGCTGTTCGAGGTACTTGGCGAATACGGGGTTAATGGAAGTTTATTGGGCGCTATCAAAAGCATCGACTCAGGGAGCAAGGCTGCGGTAAGGATAGATGGTGAAATTAGTGAGGCTTTCGAAGTTAATGAGGGAGTTCGTCAGGGTTGTTGTCTCTCCCCTCTTCTGTTCATAATTTTTATGGACAAGATTATCAGGCAAGCGAATTTGCAAGGGAATGTGAAGGTGGGGAAGTAATCATGAAAATCCTGGCCTATGCGGATGACTTAACTCTATTAGCAGATAATGCCAAGGATTTGCAGGAGAATTTAGACTGCCTGAATGCTGCATGTGAGGAATACGGCATGAAAATAAGTGTCAGTAAAACTAAAGTTATGCATATTGGCACATCCCGGAAGGATGTAGTTTGCAGTTTAAATGGGGAGCAGTTGGAACAGGTCTCTGAGTTTAAATATTTAGGAGCCATTTTTTCGGAGAATGGCAAGTTAGTTAGGGAATTTGAAGAAAGGAGAAGAAGGGGGAATGCAGTGGCCAGTCAGTTGAGGTCGTATGTGTTCAACAAAAAGGAGTTAAGTAGTGGCACAAAGCTAGCTATTCACAGGTCAATCTTCAGACCAACGATTTTATACGGTAGTGAAAGTTGGGTGGACTGCGGATACCTTGTGCATGACCTGGAGGTTTCTGATCTGAGGGTTCTTAGGAGCATAGCAAGAGTAAATCGGAGGGAACAGTGGGACAATCATATTAGGAACGACGACATCAGGGAAAACTTAGGGGTTACATCAGTGGAAGAGGCGGCAAGGATTAGTCGTCTGCGGTGGTACGGGCACGTTCAGAGGCTGGGTAATAGCAGGCTACCAAAGAGGATCTTGGATGCTCAAGTCCCGGGTGTGCGTCCCAGGGGTAGGCCAAGGAGAAGTTTATAGACTCAATTAAATCCGATTTAGAAGTTAGGGGACTTTCTCTAGGCGAACAAACCATCTCCTTGGCACAGGATAGGGGGGTATGGAGAAGGGTGGTCCATGATCAGTAGTAAAGACCTCACACCGAAAGGTACATACGGTCTATAAAGTGTGATGATGATGATGATGATGATTTTTTCTGAACCACAATTGCGTTCAAAAAATTGCGTCACAAATGCCAGAGCAAACAACGAAATAATTTTTCTGTATTTTCAATTTCTACACTGCAGAAATTTAACTATTGTTTCGTTGTACGAAGATTGTTTTGTTTTGCAACACTTAAGATACCAAAAAATTATCCTGAATAAACTCCAAAACTTTTCGGAAGAAACCAACTCTCTAAGTTTTGTCATTCCGGAGCTAAATTTCGAAAACTCCAAGCATTACCTGAAAAACCGTCAAAATTGACAAATTTTCCACATGCCACGAGTTTTCCAGAGTTTTCCCGGAAAAGCAACATATGAAATTTTTCATTTGAGGCCGAAGCTGAGACGTTGCCTGAAAATTTCATCAAAATTGATTGTCTAGTTCTCGAGATCGAAAAGTATTAATAGTTTGGACATAGATAGACTATAGAAACCGACAGATCAGAAAAAATCTTTAGAATTAATGAGAACAATAGAAAAATCGATTATCCATACAAAAATTTCCTTTTTAAAATAATTTAGAGGGGAAGAGGGGGCAGGGGAAAAATGTCAAGAGTTCCCCTACACATAGTGCCTTATACCAAAGGTTTTTGTATGGCGTTTTTTTGAGTTTGCGGACTTCTTTTTTGAGGTGTCGGGACTGCGTCACGCCCTCCGCTACCGCAGCGGGCATAATAGTGATGTTGTACCAACAGAAAATAGCAGGACTATACTTAATGTGTCATTGAGACGAATAATTGAACTACTACAGAATCTGAGTTTTCCAACTGTTGGAATTTTCCACATTCTAAATATTTATTTATTTTATTTATTTATTTCGACAAAAATCCTGACTACTTACATTATTTTAGAAAATAGAAGCTAACAGCAAAACAATATTAAAAAAAGAAATGAAAACAGTTCTTGAAATTTTAAATTAAAGAGAACGTCTCTAAATAAATTATAAAACCAAACATTGGCTCATGTGTCGAAAGCTAATCTGCGCCTCTCTAGCGGAGTGGGTCAGTACCAATTCCCCTGGTTCCACCTGAAAAAACGTTAGTTTTTTGTGACCTGTCACGGTCACGTAGACTGCGTGAACAGAAGCCAATTAGGCTTTGAATAATTCACAAACCAAACCGACTAGGATTGGTCGAGTGAGAACCAATTTACATTGGAACAGTTAAACCAATTTACATTGGCCAAATGAGCTTTCGCTTTAAAGGTAGTCTATTTACTCCATTAAGTTTGATTTCGAGCTGCTAAGCTTTTACCTTTTTACGAAATATTTCTCGAGACATTGAGCTGTCGTATAATTTAGCAAATTTGTTAAATAGCAAACAGACGTTGTTCATAGGTTCATAGTGTCCATAGTCAGTCATGTGACTTTGAACCACAAGATGCTGAGACTTACGATTGGCGTTCTGCCGTAAAATCCTTGCAGGCTGATTGACTGTTAACTTTGACAATAATTCCGGAGCATCCAAGCGCATACTCAATATGTCAAACGCGAAGAAAGCACAAGCGTTTATCCGATATTTTGCTAAGACCTCTTAATCAATCGACTTAGACCTGCTGTCGTAAGGCGGAAGCACGTAGTTTTCTTCACGGGAAACTGTTCGTCTTAATGCATAAATCAAAAACTTCTTTGGAATGAACTCAATTTTGTCAATGTAGATTTCATGATATGGATGTCACACTACAGAAGCGTGTTCAAGATATGAGCGAACATTAGCGAAATGGACACTTTTGAGGGCATTTATGTCCCGAAAGTCCTTGCAGATCCTCCTCACAAATCCAAGCATACGAAGAATACGATTTTGCGATAATATTCTTAACGTGACAAGGAAATGTTAATTTCTTATCCATTTAAACGCCCAAATCACGAATAACTTCAACGCGTTTAAGCGAACTATTGTCAATCTTATAATCGAATTCGAACGTTGACATCTTGCGAGTGAAAGATATTATTCGACATTCATCAGTATTTAGATAGAGTTCATTGTTATTACACCAAATGACAAGATTCTCTAGGAAACTTATCGCATTTCATGGTTAATTTTACTTTTTAAATACATTTCAGGGCATGTTTAAAGACAAGTCCAAGTACCCAACTTTAACACGCATGTCGTATTGTCAGTGCCGACTAAAATTGGTCTTCGCAAGCATATTTCGTCAGTTCGGTTGGAAGCACATTGCATTGATATTGGATCGATCTGACTTGTTTTCGTTGACAGTCGGTAAGTTATTAGCAGTTTTTTACGTAACAAGTAAGAAGATCATCAAGAGTTATGAATATTTCAGAATCATTCACAATTCCCACAAACAAAATAATGACATTTTTGCACTTTTTGCGATTTTAAGTGTTTTCAATCATTTTCGCGAGCTTCTAGTGTCACGCAAGCAGGGTGACAGGGTGAGGGGGGGGGGGTGGTCCAAATTTCGGGTTATGTTATTTCTGAATATCCTCTAATGTGTTATACAAAAGCGTGGAATTCAGAGGGCACGCAACAAGCCAGCACAAAATTCAACAACTGTAATGTAACTCTTCAGTCAGTCTTTTTCTTTCATTAGCACTTAATATCACTTAGTCAGTCTGCAGAACTCAATTTCGTAAAAAATAGATATTTGGTATTTATATGTAGTTTCGTGATACGCATGTCGAACGGTACTTTCGAGATTAGGTATTAGTACTATTTTCCTCGTGCAAAATCATCCTTACTTACTTTATCTTACTCTCACCGATTTTACCGTCCAAATGTGTATTACGAAATTACGTAAATACCAAATATCGATTTTTCACGAAATTCTATAGTGTAGTCCATGACGTCACGTGACATCATGTAGCAAAACAAGAAAGGGAAACGCTCCTACTGGAATGCTGCTAATAAGTGGTCAGTGACTGCAAAGTGGAAAGATGCCAAGCCTATTTGAAGAAACATAATTTTACTCCTTAAGAGTGTCTGACGAAAGGTAAATCCTTGCGAACTAAGGCAGCCTGGTGCTGAAATTCTGATTACATTTAAGGAGGAAGTGAAGTCGGCACCAGGCTGGGTACTTAGGACCTGAATCTGAGAATAAAGACAGCAGTCTGGTGCTGAACATCTGTTTTTACCAAAGTAAGTAAGTGACGGTTAGATCTAAATACCACTTACACTTCGGTATAAACAGATGTTCAGCACCAGGCTGCCTGCTTTATTCGCAGGTACAGGGCTCAAGTACGCAGCCAGCTGCCAAATTATAAGCTGATACGATGTAATGTACTCGCTGCTTCCTTAATTTTGGCGTCTTCAAATGTGCTGATGGCTGAAAGTCCAGACCTATCTTCTAACGTAAAGTTTGTTAAAAATACGAAGCAATCTCAAAAAAGTAGCCCAACTATTAGATGTACCTTACCCTAAAATGATGGGAATCACTAGTGCGTCTATCAAACTTAAATAAAACTAAACTAATATGGGTACCTGGACACAGTGGGGTGGAAGACATTGAAAGAGCCGATGCACTAGCTAGAAACGGTGCTCTTACCGCGGCTAACCCTATGGCAGAGTCTCTCTCCCACTATCAATCGATAAGCGTGAAATAAACAGGTTCAAATATTCGGAGTTTAACGAATACTTTCACATTCAAGAAGGCTGTAGACAGTCGAAAAGCAATGAACAGTTTAAATTCCTAATAAACTTGAGTAGAGTCAGGTTGAAAGTCTATACGAATGATGACAGGACACTTTGATTTCAATAAGCACCTCATGACAATCGGAAAACGACAAAACTTAGGTTGTGATCTTTGTGAAGCGGATACTGACTCAGCCGACCATTATCTGTGCCAATGCGCAGCATATATTTCGTCAAGACGTAAATGCCTGGGTAACTTTGTTCTCAAGCCCGGCGCGGCCGGCGGCGGTATCAAAACGTTACACCCAAAGGATATCCTAGCCTACATTCGTAGTACAGGAAGATTCCAAGGAAAATACGGTGTGTAACATTATGGCAAACTAAAAAAAAACAATGGACCCACAAGCGGCCTACGTGCAAGCCTTGTCTCAAGAATTTGTGAAGGCGCCTTATTTAACAATAATAATAGGCAGATGGAAAAAAAACAAATTTACGTAGCTATTGAGGTGATTTTTTGAAATTGTCAATATTTAGACCCGTACGAAGAACGAAGTTTTTCGAAAAGGGGTCCTATGCCACATAAGTTGTGCGTTTACCACGACGTTTGTAACTACCACAATTTCGACCCCGGAGTAGGGGGGGGGGAGCATCGATTATGGTCCTTAGATGACGAAACTTTTTTTCCCTAAAGAGTAAGTTTTTGGCAATATTTACGTGGACTCTGTTTGTAACATCTGTTCTCTTTGTCACATATATTCTGATGCGTATGGGTCCTTTGCATATGTTTTGTAACAAAAGTTAGTCTGGAAAAACATCTTTTTTAACGGACACGGTCCTAAACACTACGCTAACATGTTGTGTAATTCTTTGTACTAATTTTTAGGTAAAAACTTAGAATATGGTCTGAAGCAGGAAGGATTACTGAGTTTTGTGCGGGAATTAAATGGGAACGAAGAAGAAAATTACGATAGTTACTTAAAAGACGCTAGCATGTATGCTAGAGGTAAAAAATTTCATTGCAATATTTCAATTAATAATTCTTTTTCTCACGAAAAAAAAATAGTTGTGATACTTTCCGTACGTGGCCTTTTAGTGAGGAAATTCATGCTTGCTGCACATGACTTAGGTATGACGAAAGGCGATTGGACTTTTTTCGATGTGGAAATATTTCAGGTAATCCAAAATGTAATCTCACAACGATGTAGACGTGTTGTATAGGTGAGTGTTTCATAATGTATATGTATACGAACATTCTTTTCCCTTAAAAAACCTTCACACTTCGTTATACATTTAATTTTAAAATTTTCTACAAACATCGAGTTGAATATCCTTGGTGGGATCAACTTACGTGGATATACTTTTTATTATAAATTACGTTTTACTGCAGGTCATATTCTACATAATTTTTCTTTGAAACAGAGTTCATACTGGGGTGACCATGGTTGGAAAATTGGAGACTCTGATGATCATAAGGCAAGAACCGCTTACGAGTCTTTGTTGAGGTGATGATTGAAAAGTTGTATGCAAATCAATATGTCGAAATTGAAATTGTATGATTCTCGCAGAGTCTCTTTACTACAACCAACGAGTCCCAAATTTCAAGATTTCGCCGAACAAGTAAAGGAACGTGCCTTAACCGACTATAATTACACATTTAGCGAAAACGAAGAGGTAATTCGAGAGTAATTTAACTTTCCATTGTCCCGTCATTGTTGTATAGAAATAGGAATAAATAATTTTAATTTCTTTATCGACATATAACATTGAAGGTTCATTTTCTATAAAATCCGACCAACATTGCAGAACGTTGATGATTAATTACACCTGTTGAATTAATTCCATTCGCACATTGCTTGTAGGTGAACTGTTTTATTGGGAACTTTTACGATGGTGTGTATTTACTTGGTTTGGTACTTAACGAAACTTTAACGGAAGGCAATGATATAACAGATGGTCTAAGTATGACAAGAAAAATGTGGAACCGAGATTTTCATGGTGAGTTTTTATGTTTCGGTACATTCAATAATAACTGTCAATGGTTTCATGGTGGAGCTTAACACAGGATGTAGGTGTAGGAGTTTCATTCATTTATCATTGTAGAAAATAAAATGATAAGGAGGCGAACTTCGTGAATATATCGATTAAGCCCATACACAGTGCTTATGTATTACGACTTAACTTGAATGTTTGTTTATGCGAAATGCGAAAAGCTTTCGCACTGTTAGATGAATAGTTAAATGCAGAAAGGGGGTATGTCACATTAGTCCAATAAGTCTTTGAGTCATTCAAGGATGAGTGAAAATATGATTATTTCGTCTATGCACACGGCGTCCAATGAGATCCTTCCCCACGTACCTATACGAGAAATTCGATTTTTTCACCGTAGAGTTGATTCTTTTAAAAAAAATTTCGATTTCTTCAGACTTTCCCCGCTGAAAAGTTAAAAGTTTCGAATTTTTCGAAACGGATCTAGTGATCGCGTAATCGCAGAATGTGCTTTTTTGGCCATTTTGGAGAGTTTTTGGCCACTAACTCTCACAAAATCAATCAAATCGGCTTTACGCTATTTTTAATGTAAAGCCACATTAATTTCCTTTCCAACGACGGACGCCCCACATGAGATATTTGATAAAGAATTGGATTTTTGCGTCGATCTTGGAAAGCAACGTCCTTAACCTTTCCAACGACACCCGATATGAGACATTTGGTGATGAATTGGATTTTTGGTGACCGTTAGTGTCGGAGAACTTTTCACGTCTTTACCTCCAATTTTAAAGTTTTACGACCTCCAGACTTCAGTCGTAAGCAGTAAATGTCCTTACTGAATTTTTCCTGGAAAGCCACTGTCACGCTACCTTTCCAACGACACTCCACTTGAGAAATTTGTTGAAAATTTGAATTTACGACGACCATTTGAGTGGAGGTGATGGTTAGAGCACCAAAATAATAGGAAAAAGTAACTTCACTTAAATAGCTGCCGTAAATTCAATTTGCTTTAGGACATTATTTTTTCCGACTGAAGTCTGGAGGTCGTAAAACTTTAAAATTTTCGGTAAGGACGTGGAAAGTGTCTCATATCGGGTGTCGTTGGAAAGGTAAAGAAGGTTGCTCTCCAGGAATAATTGTTACTTGAAGTTTCCATTTAACGTGTGCAGCGACTGAAAAGTAGCAAAAATCATCAAACTGTTATCGACGCCAAAAATCCAATTCTTTATCAAATAGCTCATGTGGGGCGTCGTTAGAAAGGAAAATGTGACATTACATTAAAAATATCGTAAAGCCGATTTGATTGATTTTGTGAGAGTTAGTGGCCAAAAAATCTCCGAAATAGCCAAAAAAGCACATTCTGCGATTGCGCGATCTTTAGATTCCTTTCGAAAAATTCCAAAAATTTTTTTCCAAGTTTCTCTAATGGTAGAAACTTTTCAGTGGGGAAAATCTGAAGAGATCGAAAAAATTTTTAAAGAAAGTCAACCCTACGGGTGAAAAAAAAAATCGAATTTCTCGTATAGGTACATGGGGAAGGATCTGATTGGAACCCATCCCGGTCTGTTTCGAACTGCCAATGAGTCCCTCTTTCCAAAACAAGAAACTTTTCTTGGGTGCCTTTTCATCAAAAATTTTTTCCCCTTCAGGGACACCGTGTGCAATAGGCCATCGCCAAAAATGAAGCTGTTTTAGCCGGTAAGCCGGTCGAGCTGTCAGCTTTTTTAATGGAAAGTTTCTGCTTATAGTATGGAATGAGAGGCATCCTCATTGATATTCCGACACTTACTGTTGAGAAACTGAAGGGCCAGTGAAGGGTTTGGGAAAACAATTTTTTTTGCTCAGTTGTAGTTTAGAAAAACTAAAGGGAAAATGGTCTATTCCTGTTACTACGGCATTTGTAACCAGTACATTTGAGGAGTGTAGGAGGGGGTGGAAGCATCGATCATGGTGTAGCTTCTTTAAGGTCATTGAGACTATTTGACTTATATATCTACGAAATTAGCACGGAAATCGGTCTTTTAAGTTTTAAATGGAAGAAATGGACCTCAGGAAATCACAAAAAGAAAATTAGTACAAATCGGTTAAGTGGTTCGGGCTTTAAAGTCCTTAGTGTCTATACAATATAAGGACTCCCTGCTGTGCTTAACTATCCCCTTGTAACCATTATGTGCATATTTTTTTTACTTTGGTATTTGGTATATAAAATAGCAATTTGTGTTCTCCTTATATATTACACTAAGACGTACAGAAAATGAGGTCTTCAAAGTGACACATTCGTACTTAATAATACAACAGAATTATGTAAATGTTTTCTGGAAAATATGACACTTCGATATCAGTTCTTTATATGGCAAAAGAGAAAAAAAATTTATTTCAAAAGTTAGTTCGAACTTTCAGTTTTATTTTTAAGATACGGTAAGCCAAAAGAAAAATCCATTGTTTTTGGAAAGCCTCCTTCAAATCTATAAAATTGCATTTTCTCAGGAATTTCACTGGTTCCATGAGGATCATTCAAAGTAAATATTATTATTCAGAGTGGTACGGAAAAACAGGAAAATCAAAAAGTTGTCAAATGTTATAAAACTGAACTACAACACCAATTATAAATGAATTTTTAAACATTTGTTGGTTAACATCTTAGTAGTATCTTAGAAAACATTCAAAATCAGAGAAAATACTTGTTTTATTAGTCAATTCCCCCATCTTCCGCACTAGCGTCTATGGGAGTCGACGAAATTCATTCAACTCGACTATATACGAAACGATATGGTTTTTCCTCAATATTTAGAACGGCAGATTGGTACAAGTTCACCTCGAAGTTCACTTACACGAAATAAGTAAAAGTGTGCAAAAATGTATAGCTAAAACATAACCAAACACCCTCACGTATCAGAAAACATGAAGGGGCCGGTACGTATCAGAATAGATGTGGTAAACAGAGTTGATGTTACGAAAAGACTCAAACGTTTAAGTAAATATTGCCGTAACTCTTAAGTGTATGAAATTACGTCCACATCAAAATGTACTGGAAATTGCCGAGAGGGCAATATTGAAAAACTCGTCCGAAGAAACGGTGTAAAAAAGGCCTTCCTAAAGTACAAAATTGACCCCCAAACAGACAAAAATGTTCATCTCTATTTTTTCTACAACATAGCAGAAACCCATTTTTTTGTCTACCTAGGGTCCTCAGTAGAGGCCTAGCACAAATACTTACATAGACAAAAATATTTCCTCCCATTTTCTCTACAAAATAGTGAAAAACTATTTTTTTGTCTAGGGCAGACCTTATGACCGACCTATGTCCGTAGACAAAAATGTTTCCCTCAATTTGCTCTGCAACATAGCAAAAAAAAGTTTTTTGGTTACGGCCGACCTTAGGACAAGCGTAAGGCCCACTCAGTTTTAGGGTCCTGACTGAGTCCAAGGATTTCTAATCAAACAAATTTCTTCCATAAAACGGGAGATAATCCTAGACCTTTCGATCAAGAAAAAATTTAAAAATCGGAAGATATTTCCTCAAGTTATGTACAAAAATCATTGAAGAGCTCTAGCAGAAGCTCGTTTATAGTGTTTCAGCTGAAAAAAATCTTCTACAAATTGTTGAGCTTTCATACACCTGTCGATTAAAAAAACAATTATGACAATCGGAAACAGAGATGACAGCGGAGATATTGTTTCAAGTCGGCTGAAGTCTCGGCTTCAAAAAATGATTCCTCTAATTAATATCTAATGTTTTGCTGAAGACACCTAAGCTCTACAACGCCATCTTCACACCAAGCCGAGGCTTCAGCCGACTTGAAAAAATATATCGGCTGTCATGTCTGATCGGAAAAGATTTACTCGAGTTATGTACAAAAAACACGTATGGCCCTAGCATAGACTCGGTTTTAGTGCCCTAGCTAAGTCCAAGGACTCAAATTTGAAAAAAATTTCTTCCATAAATTGTCGGCCATGCCCAGATCTTTCAAACATAAAAAAATTTATGAAAATCGGAAATGATTTACTCGAGTTATGTACAAAAGACCAAAAACCACTTCAGCGGCCCTAGCTCGACGGCCCTTGGGCTGTCAGTGCTCAGATTCAATCCCATAAGAGATATTTACCTTTCGTTAAACAAAGGCTCTTACTTACTACTTGCAGTGCCACGATCGTAAGAATTTTTGGTGTTTCTAACTTTCGCAACCTAATTGGGGGATGGAGAAATGTGGAGAAATTATAACAAAGTAAGTTGTCTACACAGAAGATGTCGTTTTTTAAGGGTAAAATTCACGTAAAGTTCGCGAAGTTTTAATAATAATAATAATTGTTTTTTGAGAATATCTTATATATTACTCGAGCTTTGCTTGATCGTGGAACAATTAAACTGAAACGTGAAAATTTTACTTTAATTTTCGATCACATAGACAAGTAACAGAAGGTCACAGGTTGAGAATTTTTATTTTGAATTATTTTGTCATTGTAATGACGCTCAGATTGAACTCAACTAGGACAGTTGTGTTCTTGAACATATTAGAAGCATCAACATTTCGGCATCCAGTGCCAATCATCAGTCAAGTCATGCACCTTGATATGCTGATATGGGGTATATACCTATATATGGGGTATATACGGCGGTGAACAAGTCCTCGGGCTCCGCTGCGCTCCGCCCTCTGACATGTTCACCACCTTGGTCTAATAAACTTGTTAAAATAACAGCTTTTTCAAACCTTGGCGCTTAACAACACACTAGTAATTTCGGCTCGTATCACAAAATTGATCCCTCGATGTAATGAATTATCTTCAAGGGACCCATTGTAATCTACTATTTTTACTTTGGGAGAGGTTTCGACAATACATTGGTTAACTCGTTCATGCTTTTGCAATAAATGTATTCTGATACGTACAGTCCTTAGATTATGTTTTAAGCTAATTTAAGATAAGATGAGAGATGCCTCCTGTACATTGATGTCACTGGAACCGTAAAGACAACGAAATTAAATTAACGTTGAAAAATGTCACTTAATATATAGTTGAAGGTTCAACTCAATCGAACTTCTCAGTCTTGTTGTTCAAACATCCCATTCAAGCAATCAAGAAAACCAATTTGTTGATTCAATTACTTAATGTGCATATCTTTAAGGAATTACCGGCCATGTTCGGATTGATGGTCAGTATATTTGTAATTAAATAGCTTTAAGTTAAATTAAAAACATTCCAATTTAAAGACAACGGCGATCGTGACGCTGATTATTCAATAATTGATTTGGACCCAATTACGGGACGGTTTGAAGTAGTAGCTCATTATTACGGATTACACAGGTTTGCGTGTGTTTAATTTTCACCTCGAATTAGATTAACATTTATTCTACAACAGACGCTATTCACCAGTTAGGGGAAAGAAGATTCACTGGCCAGGTGGAAGGCAAGGTACATGAACAATTTGTAAGATTTGAGGATCTGTCGAAAAGTACGTTTTTTTTGTGTTGAAAGGTCCTCCTCCCGACGTACCGAAATGCGGATTTTTGGGCAATTCCCCCGAGTGTCATGGACAAGGTAATTAATTATTATTATATTATTATTATTATATTATTATATTATATTATTATATTATATTATTATTATTATATTAATTTTCAATTTTGTTTTTCTTATTAATTTTATTGCCTTGCAACTACAGTTTTGAAATGAACACAAATTTGTTCACCAAATGGAATTTTAAATTTGATTTTCCATATTTTCTTTTACGCTGCTCGACCTTGTTGAATATTAAACGGTGCAGAGGCCATCATTTTATACGGTTCATTTGCGTTTATAATATTTCTAGCATTTGGCGGACTTGTGACATATCTCATGTGCAAGTAAGTTTTCCGTTTTTATTCGTCAAATTGATAATTTTTGTACGTTAAAAGACAAATGAAACTTAACAACGAGCTGAATAACATGTCTTGGCGAGTACGACCCGACGAGGTGCTGTTGGAAGTTGGTCGTTTGTATGGTAGTAAAATGGGGCTACAAAAATTAAACGTTGAGGTATTCCATACTTTACAAATAATCGTAAATTCTTATTTCTGTTGAATCATAAAACATTCACTTTGATCCAATAGCATCAGAGTTTATAGCGATGTTTGAATTTATCTGCCGGTTTTTTTTATTTTCATACACGCAGAATTTTTCGTTACAACAGTTTGGTGTGGGTTCAGGTAGAGCATCGATTGGTAGCTGTACATCTCTACCACCCACTCAAGTGTTTACAACCATTGGCATTTACAAAGGGGAACGGGTAGCAATAAAAAAAATTGCAAAGAAGAAGGTATTTTATGTCTGTTTTGTTGTACCTTAAAGAGTGTCTTTCTATTAGTATCTTCATCTTGTCGTGAAAATGTATTTATTGCAGATTATCCGAACGTAACAATTCGGGAGTCTGTGTGTGTGTGTGTAGTTCCTTCCAATTAGGAATGTTAGATATTTTCGTAATTAGATCGTTACATACAAAAACATCAAGCGACGAATAAACTGCAAAACAAATATTTGATTACGTCTGGTAGTGGTGCGGATTCGTTGACCCTACAACTTTAAAATATTTCTCGAGCATATGGATGAAATCCTAGTATTATGCCAAGATGACCTTGAGTGTTCGGTCCGGTTGAGATAGAAGCGTTTAAAAGTCGACGAATCGTTACTTTCCTACCATCCACAATTCATTATTTATAAAAATAGCATAATCCTTTCGAATCATCGGAAGAGCTTTAAAATACCATGTAACGACCGCCGTACACAAATAGCCTTAACGATGAACATTAGCAAATGCACGTAATAAATCAATTAAACGCAGTCCTTACACCCCAAAAAAACTCAACGAACCTAAAAAGACGCCATTCGAAAACCTTTTTCGAGAACTAGTCAGCCGATTTTCCTGTTTTAAGGATTTTCTTTTATTGCTCATCAAAGTTTTCCATACTACTGTACAGAATACGGAAATATCTCAAAAACAATACCTAGACAGTTGGTTTCTTCGGGCAATTCACAGAGAAAATTTATCGTTTGAAGTGACGCTTTTGAGGGTAGTGGGTCTGGCATTTCTGACAAAATTTTTTGAACTCAACGTAATTTTGTTTAGAAAGGTGGTTTAATTGTTAAACGAATAAAACTTTGAACAAAAGATAACATTCTTTCAAACGAGCTTTTGCGTATTATCAGTGAAAGCCTCAATACAAACGATATCATTAATTTTGTACGTGGACACACTTAACCTTTTAAGAGGTTTTTGTATGCTATAAAATTTTGATTTTACGATTTCCGTGTGTATGTCTGTTCTTGTGTCACACTTCGCATATAGAGCACTAAGTTGTTGGTTCATTTTGATTTTGTAATGAAAATTTGATAGTTGAACTGTCAGCTTGTTGACTTATATTCGATAGTTGATATCTTGCGAATTTCAGTGGTAGTTAAACGCAGATAGTTTTTTGCGCAATACATTGAGTATGTTGGTGGCAAAAATCACAAAGAATTATTACAATATGTTGTAGTTTTATTCTTTAAACAAAATGACCATAGAACCTGAAAAAGCAATTTCGTGTCAGTCTATTATATGTTTAGAGTTAGTTTTCTATCGTTTATACACGCAAGCAATTGACAGAACTAATCATGGGCGCGATAGCAATGCGTCCGTGACGCAAGTCCATATACGAACGAAAAATGAAGAATTTTTTCGGTAGGCCGCGGAACTATATAGCACAAAAAACCTCTTACAGAGGAGGTGTGACGCAAGTCCTTATGCCTGCTGACGAAAGTTCTGAAATCAGAAAAGGGTGACGCACTGGTGAGGAATACGCAGAGAAACTAAATCGAAGTTACCCCAATTAACCAAATTCTTTCGCGGAAATTCGTTCGGACAAAGGACAATGATAGCTTTCAAAATCTTCTTTTGTTCAATGTCCGAAGAATTTGGTTAATTGGGTACGTTGCGTTTTTAAAAAAATGCGTCACAAATGCCAGACCCTGCAACGAAATAATTTTTCTATGCTTTTACACTGGTGGGTCTGGCATTTGTGACGCAATTTTTCAAAAGCACAGCATAACTTCGGTTTAATTTATTTGCGTATCCTTCACCAATGCGTCATCCTTTTCTGATTGCAGAACTTTTGTAAGCAGACATAAAGACTTGCTTCACACCCCCCTGAAAGAGGTTTTTTGTGCGGACATCAGTACTTTTGTAAGTTTATCTATCTACAAATAAACAAAATCTACAAAAAAATGTTGAAGTTGAAAATTGCTAGAGAAAGCCACCTTCATCACAAAACCCTAGCAAGCCTTATTGGATGACCTCACGCTTGTCGAGAATAACCAAAAAATATCAAAAAACTTGAGAGTTTGAGAGTACCAGAGAAATCCACAATAATCTCATAATCCCATAAGCCATAAACGTCGCAAGTGGTAGAAATCAAAAAGTTCCTGTATATATGTTCCTTACATACATACATACATACATATTCAGCCGTATTAACCCAACTGGGTTTTGGCTGTCAGCACCACAGTTCGCCATTGCTGTCGATCTTCAGCTACCCTTTTCCAATTGCTGATTCGTAGCTTTTTGACGTCCTCTTCAACATTTTCGATCCATCTCTTGCGCGGTCTTCCTCTGGCTCTGGTTCCAATCGTTTCACAGTTTGTTATTAGCGTTCTTTTTACTGCTCTATCGTTGTCCATTCTTATTACATGTCCTGCCCATCTAAGTCTGGAAGATTTTACCGCTCCAACAATAGTTTCGCAGCCAAATAGTTCGCTCAACTCCCTGTTGTTTCTTGCTCTCCAAACGTTGTTTTCCTGGATGGGACCACAGATTTTCCGTAACATTTTTCTCTTAAATACATTGAGTACGTTTTCGTGTCTATTTGTCAGTGTCCATGTCTCACATCCGTATAAAACGATTGGTCTCACCATTGTCCTATAGAGTTTGAATTTTGTCGCCCTGCTCAGCAGAGAGCTTTTGAACAGGTGTTTTAGTGCATAGAAGCACATATTTCCTTGAGATAATCTCGTTTGGATTTCTTCTTCTATATCGTTGGTGGTGTTGACTATCGAACCGAGGTACTTAAACGACTGAACCACTTCGAAGTTGAATATGTTCCTTAGTCTACGAAAACATTTCTTGTGAATTTTTTGGCGTGTAAGACTTGCGTCACGGCCCCTTACTACCGTAGAGCCATGATACAGGGAGTTGCGGGAATTGTGAAAAGTTAACACAGCGCTGTGTCTGCAATCCGTCCAATGGATCAATGCAGAAATATTACGAATAATAATGTCTACGATATTTAATAGTATGAAACTGTATTATTCAGTGTCTAATACGCAACTCGTCGTATGTCCTGTAAATTTATGCAACTCGCTGTAACTGAACCCAACCTCTCACATACAATTCCAAATTTATGTTTCGTGTATTTTACGTGAGGCCGTTTAGGATGCGTGTAGGCTCAAAAAGAATTTCGTCGACGTATTATGTGATCCGTATTTTTTTGTGTTTTTTTTTTAATTTACGTACGCTTTTATATATTTTTTTAAGTACTGAGCTGTATTTCTTGCACAATTGCCACATTTGTTGAGCCAGTCTGCTTTTTTTTAACGAAAAAGTCGTTCTGAGTCGAGAAATGTGGACATGTGTTTTCACATTTCCACATTTGTTCTCACATATGTGAGTCACATTTGCCTCGCAAATGTGAAATTTTATTTTTTTCAAGTAGCACATTTGTCGTTCCCGTCGCACATTTGCCATGGGTCAATGCACATCTGAAAACTTTGACAGTAAATGTGTCGAGATGTGCTCGAGAACGCTACATACAGGTTAGGGAAGTGGTCACATTTGGTTTTCAACACTCAAATGCGACTACTTCACCAACCTGTATCTGGCGTTCTCGAGCACATCTCCGCATATACTGTCAAAAATTTCAGATGTGCATTGACCCATGGCAAATGTGCGACGAGAACGACAAATGTACCACTTGAAAAAAATAAAATTTCACATTTGCGAGGCAAATGTGACTCACATATGTGAAAACAAATGTGGAAATGTGAAAACACATGTCCACATTTCTCGACTCAGAACGAATTTTTCGATGAAAAAAGCAGACTGGCACAACAAATGTGGCAAATGTGCAAGAAATACAGCTCAGTACTTAAAAGAATATATAAAAGCGTACGTAAATTTGAAAAAAAAAACACAAAAAAAATACGGATCACTTAATACGTCGACGAAATTCTTTTTGAGCCTAAACGGCCGTACGTAAAATTCACGAAACATAAATTTGGAAATGTATGTGAGAGATTGGAATCGACATAGCGATAAAATTTTCAAAATTTCGCAGATTGGTTGTGAAATAATGAGTTCAGACAAACATACCCGCTGAAAAGAGAACGTTTCCACACATTTGTATTTTCGAAAAACTTTTTCAAATGTAGACGATATTAATGAACTGACAAAGTTCAATAGTATTTTCATTGAAAAGTAGCATTTCCCGCAACTCCCAGTTAAGGCGAAGTGTCTTCACTCATTAAAATCGGTTCAGTGGATCTGGAGATATGACCTTTAGAAAATGATCATTTTCAATACAAAGTGCATTTTCATAGAAGCCAAAGTTAATGAAAACATATGCATCAGAATAGATGTGGCAAACAGAATAGGTGTTGCAAAAAGATTCGAACATATATCTAAGTAAATGTCGTCTTAACTCTTAAGTGTATGAATTTACGTAGACGGCTTGGAAGTTGCCGAAAGGACAATATTGAAAAACCGGAAGAAACGGCGCGAAAAACATCTCCAATCTTTAAAAAAGCCCAAAATTCAAAAAAATGGAAAACATTTGAAAAAAAATTGCACTAGGCCCGATCTTAGAACCGACCAGACCTAGACCTCTTAGGAGAGGCCTCTAATCCATACTTCTGAACAAAAAAGTTCGCCTCTTTCTTCTCTGCAACACTGCACAAAAAACCATTAAAATCATTAAAGAAATACTCACTAATTTAATTTTCGCGATTTTCCACATCTTTCATTCAAAACCTTGAAGAGCGATTTCCGTTCTAATTTCGCAGAAACATAAGTGAAAAAGTTCCACCAATCTTGAAAAAACCACGTTTTTGACCGTAACTTCGAAAATTTTCGACCGATTTTGCTCAAATTCAATCCCGTAATCTTTGATTATCTTTCAGGAAAAAAAAGTTTTTAAAAATCGGATAAGATTTACCCGATTTATGTAGAAAACACATGTTGGGCCTTAGTGAATGTTCAGTTTTAGGGCCCTGGCTGAGCCCAAAAGCTCCAAATCAAAAAAAAGTTTCTTCCATAAAATCTTATGCGTTTACCACGACGTTGGTAACCACCCCAATTTCGACCTGGGAGTAGGGATCATGGTCCTTAGATAACGAATCAACAATAAACAGCCTGCCGAAATCGGATGCATCTCCCAGCGGATTTTTTTATACTTTCCTGAATAGGTACTGATCCCTAGAAGCCAAAAATATTTTTTAAAAAAATCATCGATGTTTGTGTGGCTGTTGAGATGTGTTCAAAAACCGAAAACATTCACTTTTCTTACAGAAATTTCTCCGGCTAGAAGAAGCGTACAAGGTCGAGTGGGGGCTCGTTGGAAAGGTAATTGCACCAAAAATTTGGTGTAGAAGAACTTAGCGTAATATTTACACCTTAAAAGCAGACCCAGCGCGACAGTATCCATATAAGTTTGGTATTATTGGAAAGCTGGCACCAGTAGCCACCAGGAAAAACAGTTTTTCAATGTTTTAGACGCCTTACGGATGCGCAGGAATGGTTTGAAGTTAGTCGAAATAATCAAAGTTTTACCCCTACTTTCAACAGCTCATCACTCATTGTGGATGAATTTTAAGCCCAACAAGACCCTTTTGGCCCAAAACTACGTGCAATTACCTTTCCAACGAGCCCCCACTCGACCTTGTACGCTTCTTCTAGCCGGAGAAATTTCTGTAAGAAAAGTGCATGTTTTCGGTTTTTGAACACATCTCAATAGCCACACAAACATCGATGATTTAAAAAAAAAAAAAAAATTGGCTTCTAGGGACCAGTACCTATCCAGGAAAGTATAAAAAAACCGCTGCGAGATGCATCCGATTTCGGCAGGCTCTTTTTCAAAAGAATCCCTTATCCGATTTTCAAAAACTTTCTTTTCTTAAAAGATAATCAAAAAATTGATCACATGATTGAATTTGGACAAAATCGGTCGAAAACTTGGTAAAAAAACGTAGTTTTTTGAAGGTTGGTGGAACTTTTTCACTTATACATCGGCGAAATTAGAACGGAAGTCGTTCTTCAATGTTTTTAATGAAAGATGTGAGCATCAGAAAATCACGAAAATTAAATTGGTGGAAATCTGTTGAGTGGTTCGGTCTGTAGTGTCCTTAATGTTAGCCAAACTCACGCTACGCGACCCTACACGATATTTGGTGGTTTTTCGTGAATATTTGGCTAATTCCATCGGTAACCCTTACATTGTCGCTACCATGTGACCTGGGGAACGATTATGTTTTGTCTCATGTTAATATAAATCACATTGAAAGAGTGAAAGAGATAAAATTCGTTACCCAGGTGACGGTAGCGATGGAATTAGCCATTTCTTTAATGATTAGTTTTCTTTGCTGCGTTGTAGAGAAGAAAGAAGAGAACTTTTTGTTTATGGAAGTATGGGGCAGAGACCTCTCCTAAGTGCTCTACGTCTTTTCTAAATTCTTAGCTTATTTTGAGGGTTTGGTGTGGTATTTCCTGTCGTTGCTTAGTACGGGTTTTTCAATGTTGTCCGTTCGGCAATTTCCAGTCCAACTTAATGTGAACGTAATTGTATATACTTAAAAGTTAAGGCAATATCTATTCTGTTTGCCATATCAATTCTGATATGTACGGGTCCCTTGCATGTTTTAATCAAAAGTGAAAACATTTTAACAGAATTTTTTGCGTTCCGAAGCTTTAAGCGTCACCCAAGTTCATATCAGTTGTTTTGGAAGAAGGGATTAGGACTTGCGTCACATTTACCTTTTAGAAGGGGTTTTTGTTGTGATGTTATATGCTTTGAAGTTTACAGCATTAATTTTGGTTTGGGTCGTGTTCCTCGTCAATAAAGTATAGGTCTTATAGACTAAAGGCACTGATGAAGTGAAAGAAAACTAAGTTTTTCCCTATCCCTCTCAAGATATTTACGTGTCACAATGAAATAATTCCTTTTGAACGCTTTTAAGTTTTGATAGCTACTCCACCATGTCTATTTTATAGGTGGACATTACGTCAACTTTATTATGGGAAATTAAACAAGCAAGAGACGTTAGCCATGAAAATACTGTGCGCTTTGTTGGTTTGTACTGTGCTGTTTTTTTTGTGCCAACAAATTAAGCATTCGTTGTGTTCTTTCAGGCGCATGTATTGATTTACCGAGACCAACGGTTCTCATATTAACCGAGTATTGTCCGAAAGGTATGTAACTTTCACTTTTCATAGTTAAAAAATGAAACTTATGTATTTCATGTCTAGGAAGCTTAAAAGATGTCCTGGAAAATGAAGCAATTCAGTTGGATTGGAATTTCAGAATGTCTTTAATTCATGATATCGTTAAGGTTCGTTGGATATGTTTCGACTGCGAAGAACTATGTTGCTAAAATGTTGATTGTTTCAATTAGGGAATGGCGTATTTGCACAACAGCGACGTATCAGTTCATGGAAAATTGAGGTCATGTAATTGCCTTATCGACGGGAGATTCGTGTTGAAAATATCAGATTTTGGACTGAGAACATTGACGACACCGTCCGAATTTATCAAAGATCAAAATTTCTTTAACAGTGAGTTGTTTCTTAGTTGGTGTTTCATGTCTTCATCATTGTTAACTTCTTCCATAAATTTCGCTAGAGCTGTTGTGGGTTGCACCGGAACTTTTGCCTATGACTTTCATACCGGGAACCCCCGCAACGCAGAAAGGTATGTTAAGTGAAATGTAAATGAAATTATTTGGCACATTCCAGCGTTACCTAGGTTACATTTGACTTTCTTTCCGTAATATCTTCGAAATTGTGTATGACTCCAAGAAACAAAGTCAAAGACAGATTTTATTCAGTATGTTCCTGTGAGCCACGTCAGAGGTGTGCGGGCCGACCTTTTTTGGAAGCCCGACCCGAACCGAGCCCGACATTAAATTGAAACACGAAGTCCGACCGCCCGGAAAACGCTGGCAGCTCAACCCGACCCGAACCGAAACCGTTCCGAAATTAAAACCCGACCGACCGAAAGTGATTCGGGTTGAATTTTGTTACCCGAAAAAATTCAGATCGAGTTCGACTCAGTTAAACTCAAGCATCAAAGGAGAAAATGCAGTAAAAACCGATAAAACTGTTTCTGTTGTTTTTTTTCTCGCATTTTTCACATTTTTTTTCATGTTCTGCGCAGGAGGTGTGTACTCGCTTCGGAAGTCATTCAACCAGATTCTCACTTGTTGTTCTTTATTTGCCGTGAAACTAAAGATTTTTTACTTATTGCCGCATTAGCCCGAGAAGCAAAACAAAACATTCAACTAGATTCAACTAGTAAATGATCACAAAAGAACATTTCGTCTTACCTCATACACTTTGTTGTGTATTATCACAAGGTGATCATTCTGTAAATCATGCCCGCAGCGGTAGCGGAAACGTCTACAAACCAAAAAACGCCATACAAAAACCTTTGCTACAAGTCGCAATATATACTCGAACTTTTGAGTTTTTACCCCTCGCCCTCGCCCCTTCTAAATTTTTAAAGAAAAAAACTACATCGCAGCGGCTTTACAACGAGCCCAGACTCATTAAAATCGGTTGAAAATTAGCTGAGATGTCGAGGCTTGAAATTGACATTTTTGTATGGAGAATCAATTTTTCTATTGTTCTCATCATTATGAAAACTTTTTTTCTGATCTGTCGGTTGTTCTATGTTCTATCCATCTATGTTCTATATATTAAGAATTTTCGATCTCGAGAACTAGGGAGCCGATCTTCCTGAAATTTTCAGGGAACGTCAGTCTCGGCTCCAAATGTATAATTTCATATGTCGCTTTTCCGGGAAAATTCTGGAGATGCTGTGGCATGTGGAAAAGTGGTCAATTTTGGGAGTTTTTCAAGTGATGCTCGGAGTTTTCGAATTTCAGCTCCGGAGTGACAATAGCTAGAGAATTGGTTTCTTCGGGAAAGTTATAGAGTTTTAGAGTTATAGAGCATTTTATGAAAATGACTGCCAGCTGTCAAAGTGACACCATCTTGGATTTTTTGCTAAATTCTGAATAAGAATACCTAGACAGTTGATTTCTTCAGGAAAGTTATATGAATCGCTGAGAAGAATTGGTGACACGAAGTGTTCAGAAGGTAGCCGAAGGTGACACGAAGTGTTCAGAAGGTAGCCGAAGGTGACACGAGGTGTTCCGATGGTAGCCGAAGGTGACACGAAGTGTTCCGAAGGAAGTCGAAGGTGGCACGAAGTGATCCGAAGGCAGCCGAAGGTGACACGAAGTGTTCCGAAGACAGCCGAAGGTGGCACGAAGTGTTCTTAAGGTAGCCGAAGGTGTTGAAGAACAATTTTTTTCGGAAAGAAATTTTTTTTAAGAAAAACTTTTTTTTGGAGAAAAATTTTTTTGGAGAAATTTTTTTTCGAGGAAAATTTTTTTTAGGAGCCAAAATTTTTGTTGAAAGAAAACTTTTTTCCCTGAGGAAAAAACGTTTTGCTGGGAATGAAAATTTTTCGGAGAAATGTTTTTTTTTGAGAAAAAATTTTTTCTTGGAAGAAAAATTTTTTGTTGGAAAACTTTTCGGAGACAATTTTTTTTCGAAGACAATTTTTTTTCGGAGAATTTTTTTTGTAAGAAAATTTTTTTTCGGACAAAAATTTTTTCAACAACTGAAAACTTCCAAAACGACTGATATCACATCAAAAACCTCTTAAAAGTTAGAGTGTGACGCAGTCCGTAAGTCCGCTTCCAAAATTAATGATATCGCTTGAGGTGACGCTATCGCTGATGATACGCAGAAGTTTATTTGAATGGAACCTTGTGTTCATAGTTTTAATTTCCTGTAAAAATTACAGCGTTTTTTTCAAAACAAAATTTCGTTGTGTTAAAACAATTGCGTCACGACGAAGTAATTTTTCTACACTTTCAGTATTTGCGCTGCAAAAGTTTGACTTTTGTTTCTTATTGCGTAGATTGTTTAAGGCAAATTTAAATTTTTGCCTGTAAAAACTGAATGTGTTGAAAAATTATACCGCTGGTGGGTCCGGCATTTGTGACGCAATTTTTTAACACAACGTAATTTTGTTTTAAAAAAAGCGCTGTTATTTTTACAGGAAATTGAAACTTTGAACACTAGGGTCTATTCAAACAAACTTCTGCGTGTTATCAGCGATAGCGTCACCTCAAGCGATATCATTAATTTTAGAAGCGGACTTACTGACTGCGTCACACTCTACCTTTTAAGAGGTTTTTGTTGTGATTTTAATTACACCTCTTACACAAAATCACCCTTCGAATGTTTTCTCGTCGTACGGCTCTCAAACATGTAATGTTGTTTTATGTAAAATCATCAAAACATACCTATTACAATGACATTGAAAACTGATACATTGCAACACGTCATTGTTTCATAGTCGATGTGACTTGGATATTTTAGGATACATCATTTTCAAAATTTCTTTTTGTAGCAATATTATCGAACCCGATAAAAGGTTAACCCGCCCGACCGGAAATTTTAAACTCGAAACCCGACCGACCGGAATTTTCTAAAGCCGAAACCAGGACCAGTGAAAAGTAGTTCTGGTTCGGGCGGTTTTTTTTTTCGAATTTCGGGCAACCCGCTCACCACTAAGCAACGTTGTGGAACATAAAAACTTTGTAGCTACTGTAGTTTAAGAGATACAGCTAGAGAGTAACCTAAGCAACGCTGGAATGTGTCATTTACAATCGCAGTGTTAGTAGTTGCACTGGTCGAAATTATACAAGCTTTTAGTATGGCGTAGTATACACAATTTAATGAAGAAACTCATAATGGTTGTTTTTGTATATTCGCCGTGGCAAGTCAATTGGTTGGTTTTGTTTTTCGGTCTTATGCGGCGTGTTGTAAATGTCTAAATTAAGTGAAACTACTTTTTAGCAATATTTCGATCATTTAATTGTGATCTTCATCAGGCTACAAAGTAAGAAACTCATAATATCTCAGCTTCAGCGTTGTCATTTTCATCATGAAGTTTCCTATACTTTGACATTAGCCGACGTCGCAGTAAACCCGTAGCTTATATTCTCAAGCTTAATTTTTATATTTCAGGTGATGTTTACTCATTTGCAATTATTTTAGAAGAAATTGTTGTTCGTGGTAAGCTTTATAGAAAATCTGCTAAAAAAATCTTTTCAGTTGAGTAAACTTTTACAGGCGGACCCTACGAAACTGCCAGACAGTATTTAGATGCTAAAGGTCTCGAATTTTGTCAAAAAATCTGAATCGAAGTTTCATTGATATTTCGTTTTAGCTATTTTAGAACGTGTAGAAGCTCATGAATCTGCGCCATTTCGGCCGTTCGTTGGTCAACGAGATTGTCCACCAGACGTTTTAGATTTAATGGAAAAATGTTGGGCGGATAATCCGGAGGATCGGCCAGCATTCGTTACAATTCGAAGTACTATGCGAGGTATCATGAAGTAAGAAAGAGTTTTCGTGGTAAACTTTCGTTTTGCACACTAAATTTCTGTTGGATTGCAGAGGTTTTTGCGAAAATCTAATGGATGATTTGCTGCGTCGCATGGAACAATACGCAAACAATTTAGAGAGTTTGGTTGAGGAAAAGACTGAACAATTAAGCATGGAGAAGCGTAAGACCGAAGAGTTGCTTTATCAAGTTTTGCCGCGGTACTTTGCTTCATTGTTTTTCTCCTGAAAAGGACAATTTATTCAATTTTTTTAACAGTCCCGTTGCAACGCAATTGTTAGAAGGGAAAATGGTTCAGCCGGAACAGTTTGAGTGCGTAACGATATATTTTAGCGACATTGTTGGTTTCACGGCTCTTTGTGCTCAAAGTCGTCCAGTAAGTTTTCTTTACATACTTGCAGGAAGGCGAATTACAACCAACTATTTATCTCATAAGTTCGAAATTCGAATTCAAGTTCGAAATTCGAATTCAAAATCGAATTTCGAATTCGAATAATTTGAATTCTTAAAATACCAAATTGATAAGCTCCCAAGTTTCACTTTCCCCTCCTCGGTAAAATTTAATTTTTCTTTATTCTCAGATGGAAGTTGTAGACTTTTTGAACGATTTGTAAGTATTTTATCTTAAAAAAAGTATCACTGAATTTTTGATAACGCAACGAGTTCCACAGGTATAGCACTTTCGATAGAATAATTGGATCGTATGATGTCTACAAAGTAGAAACTATAGGTGAGTGTGAGATGAACCTGCGACATCGAAAAAATACATAGTATCATGGGCGCGCGGTAGCAATGCGCCCGTGACGCAAGTCGACATACGAACAACAAATTAAGAAAAATGTTTTTCGTAGATACGGCACCATTTATATACAGCCAAGTTTTGACTTCCCCCTTGCAACGTACCTCCCGGAAAATATTTTTCGCGGATTCTACGGAAAATTATAAGGCGACGTGTCTTTTCACTCATTAAAATTTGTTCGGTGGATCTGGAGATATGACCTTAAGAAAAAGATCATTTGTAATACAAAAAGTGCATTTTCATAGAAGCCAAAGTGAATGGAAACATCCTACTTTAGTTAGTTAGTTACTGGTTACCATTGGCACTTGTATGAAAAACGACATTTTTGGCTCGCGCTCGAAAACGACTCGAAAACGACTCGATAACTTTTCTACAAATTTTTGCAGGGAGCTTCGACTGGGCATTCTACGCTGTATGAAATTTAAAAAGGGGGAGGGGGTACCGGCCTCGTTCAAGCCCATTTTAAAGCATATTTTGTATCACAACAAAAACCCTTTTTAAAAGGTAAACGTGACGCAAGTCCTCGTCCCTTCTTCCAAAACAACTGATATCAATTTGGGTGACGCTTGCAGCTTCGAAACGCAAAAAATTCTTTTCAAATATTTTCACTCGGATGGATCCAAATTAGATGATCGTGCAGGTGTAGGAATTCACTGTCAACAACACTGTTAACAGCCAGATCCATCCCTCTTGGCTCCATAGCGACAATCTTCCAATCAGAAACCTTCGGAATAGGTCAATGCAGCAAATTGATGCTTGACCAAAACTCTCAAAATCAATTGATTTATATCTGCTCGGATAGTCAAGGCGCACTGAAAGCTCTAAACGCTTACAAAATCCGCTCAGCCATCGTACTTGAGTGCAGAGAAAGAATACAATCCCTCGCTTTAAAAAATCAAGTCATCTTGACTTGGGTACCTGGGCACAGTAAAATCCATGGAAATAAAATAGCTGACGAACTAGCTAAAACTGGAGCGGCCAAACAGGTCACGGGCCCAGATCCACGACTTAAAGCTCCACCTGCATTTTTCAAAAACCTTATCAACAAGTGAAAGCACGACAAACTCACGAAACACTGGAACTCAGTCGACCACGCCAGGCAATCCAAGACCCGTATCAAAATTAACATTAAAAACTCCAAGTACCTACTCTCGTTGAGCAGGAACAACATTAGAAGAGTCACCTCCATCCTCACGGGGCACTATCATCTTAACAAGCACCTCTTCACAATTGGCCTGTCAAATAGTAATCTCTGTAGTAAATGTGGTGATATAGAAACACCTGAGCACTTTCTATGCAAATGTCCTGCTTATATCACAGCGAGAGCCAAAGCCTTAGGGGCATATATACTCCCGCACAACATTATCTGGAGCATAACGCCCAGCAATATATTGGAGTAGCTTAATCGCACAAGTAGGTTGTAGGTAATCCAATGTGGGTGCGCACAACAGGCCCAACAGAGGCTTAGGTGCAGGAGATCCTCTCCGCCCACTCAAAACAAACAAACAAACGAAATCATTCTTACTCTGGTAATTCAATAGGCAATAAACGCCTATTGTTGTAGGTGTTTCTAGTGGTATAGATAGGCCTTGATGCCTTGACTAAGATACTCGTATCTAAATCTTTCAACGACATCAGGTTTCTGAGAATATGACGAGACATTCTCATATGTAAACCGTCCATATACGAGCAATTTATTATACTTATATTAAAGTGTATTGTTTTCAGCAAAATCTTATTGAAAAATTTATTTAAAAAAACTTAATAGGGTACACATTTCGGTACCAGTACCGGTATCGGTAAATGTACATAATTTTTGTCAATGCATCTGTTCCCTTCCTCACTTTAATTGTGAAGATAATAAAATTTGCTTGAAACAGTATTTTTGATGCATTAGAAAATAAAAAATGAAAAAGTAGTGTCAGAATGTGGCAAAGTTGGTTTTTTGACTATAACTCTTGGAAGACCCTATGAAATCAAGAGATATTAAGCATGATTATAGGTCCCAATAATACGAAAAATTTTTGCTTTGGATCCCCTCTTCGCACTACCACCTGTCTAGAGTTATAGGTCATTTGAGGCCAATTTTTTAGTTACTGTCAAGCGTAGCATATGGGTCTTAGTTCACCTAGCCTTGTACAAATATCTGCAAAAACTTCTTTGGTAAGGGTCTCTTGCAGTCGTTGGCATATACTTTTGTAAAATCACGTCAATTTTTGGAACATTTTTCGAGTTTTGCACTTTTTTAGATTTCTCAGTTAGGGCCGACCATTTCTGATCGATACACAAAGGTCAATGGACCCTTTGTGCTACCCAGTCATCATAAAAATCCTTTAAGAAGTCCTGCTAAGGACATCTGCTCCACACGAAAACCCTGCCTACATCGCCGGCTTTGTACAAGAGCCAGCATTCGTTTGGACACCTCTTGAACAGTTGCACACCTGGCATATGACCCGAGCTCCTACTTCACGTTCATATGCGATCAGATGCTACACTATTCAAGTAACTAGTCCTCGCCACAAGGCTGGTGGCGAGTCCAGTCCAGGTCTAACCTCACACCATAAACCGCAAAGCTTTCCCGCTCGAGTCTCGACTTACACGGAATGAAGCCACGTGTCACCACTACTCTGCGGCCTGCTATCACTACTCTACCCGTCGACATTAGCCACCCTGTAGCCCAAAGATGCGCGCACATGGGAATAGTGCCTACTAGCCCTATCCAAGGTAAAGACTTCCGGTCCACAAGACTGGGGACTTTTTTTTTCTAAAGGGTAGCAGTAGGAACACGCACGGCGGCCTCAGTTGGGCCCATTGTGCTAGCTTGTTTTCACCATAATCGCTATTTAGAACCTGCGTGTACTAGCGATGTAGTTCAAGATATCGCTTGGTTGAAAATGTTTGATCAGGTCATACTTGATGGTGTAGCCGCCCAGGTACCTTCGTCTATTGGTGATGAAAGCCGGACCTAAGCAGAGATAATGTTCAGCCGTGTCTGTGTGGCAATCACAAAGATCACAGCTTGGATCCGTTCTTTTCCCTATGGTAGTTAAATGTTTGTTAAAGCCGTAATGTCCTGAAGACTTTCAGCCTAGTGCGACTTACATTTAATAGGAATTTCGAATTTTTCTTGCTGATACTAATACAGTTTTTTGCTTGGCGGCAGCTCGCTAGATTGTCCCAGTAATTTTTAAATTCCATATCTCGTTTCCTGTAAATTACCTGTTCGTTAATGAGCGCGGGACTCCCGTGAAGGGCTCCGGACCGATAGGCTTATACTTGGCGCCCTTCCTGGCTAGTGCATCTGCTCTTTCGTTGCCTTCAATTCCGCTGTGTCCTGGAACCCATGTAAGGTACATAGAGTTCACCTGGGCTGCGTTATTCAGAGCTTCCCAGCATTATAATGTAAGTACAGACACAATTTTGAATGGGGATAAAGCTGTAATTGCATCTCGACTATCACTACAGATCGTTAGGGTCTCGCCTGCAACGCTGTCCTCTTTTAAGAGCCGACAGCCTTCGGTAATGGCTCTTATCTCTGCTAAAAGTATTGACGAAAATTCTCCGATAGAAATAGATACTTCCTCGCCTGAGTTAGCACAGTGCACACCAAGGTTGGGGGTTGGGGACTGCTACGTAGCCCAAAAAATCTTCACTCATTGGCATAGCTTCGCTAGCGAGCCATAACCGCGGCAAAAACCTTCGTTCCACAAACCGAGCTGAGGGATGACCCGGCGGGTGACATAAGGCAAACAAAGTATCAAAGCCAAAGTATCAACAACAACACTGAGCCGGACGACAACTAGGAAAAGTACCAGTTCAGCCGTGCAACTGCTTACACGAATTCCGAAATCGACACAAATTCGCCCGATTCAACACGTGCAAAACATAGTTCAGAGCAAATTCGACTGACTTACTTCGGAGCATTGTTGACAGTAAACACTGCTATTGTATGCATGCCCATTGAAAACAGTCGACGAGCAACTTATTCATGCAATGCTGTGTTTCGCTGAAATGATTTCATGTTCGTTTCCAAATTACTTCAGCGCTTCGAAACACATTATGAAGCGGTAATTTGACTCCTGAACTTGAGTTACAGGCACAAAGAAAAGTGAAATGATTATCCGCGTTCACACGTTCACGGCAAACAATAAAACAATTTTTACAATATGTAACAAAAACAAATTGCATATTCGCAATGGGGTATTGATGCGATTCAATCATTCCTCTTTAAATTAACGAGAATAAATCACTATTTATCGCACAAAACAAAAATTTCGGCAATAGCACAAAACACTGAACACTTTGGCAATTACACAAAATTAAATATTCCGGCCAAGCTCCGATTTATTATTCATCGTGACGACAGCCGAGCTTAAGAACGATGCGTACACTCGACCGCGGTCTAAACTGCACTTTACTTTAAATGATTATTTCCTCCGAAATTTATTTAAAAAATACATTAGTAGAAGAAAATAGTATATTATGCACCGCTGTCCAGGATGCTCTGTTTTGACGATTTGGAGGTTATTTCCCAAGCCAAAGGCGTGGGAAATAATCCAAATCGTCAAAATAAACCATCCTGGACAGCGGTGCATATATAGTTTTATCTATCAAGAGCAGTATACCGAGTTAAACAGTTTTGCCCTAGGGTAAGAAGTATGAGATTATTGCTCTAGATAGATAAAAAAAATTAAGTTGATAGATAGTCATAAGCAACTCAATATCTCCGATAAATAAGGTTGGGTTAGCGTCTCTAATCACTGGCCACTGCTCGTATGAATCAACTTATTGGCAAGGTGTCGTGCACATGCGTTTTCTCTTTAAAAATTTGTTTATGGGGACAAAACAAAGCTTTTTTATTCTGGCACAAAATAATTCAACCGCAGATTTATGTGAAAATTACATGAAATTTCATTGTAATGTCTAACGAAAACAATCCACATTTTGATGCTATCTGCGATTAAGAAATCTGTCGTATTAGATACATCGTTGCAAATATATCCTTTTCGAAATTTTAAAAATCGATTTGAATTTTTTGCCTCAGAGTCGATTTGCGCCGAAATGCGCCGCCGCCGCCGACTCAAAAAAAATTTGCGCCGATCGATGCCGCCGACTTTACTTTCAGCGCCGATTTCAGCCGCGCCGATGTTTGAAAAAAATACTGCGCCGCCGCCGAAAAATACCGACCGGCGCACAGGTCTAGTGATAGACACTTTGTATGAGACAATGTTGGGTGTTCGAGATAGACGTTTGGTGTCACAGGGAAAGTTGTTGGGTTGGGTGTGTAGTGTATTGGGATGCCCGCTAAAATGGCGGAAAATAGACGGGGTCTCAAAAAAAAACTTTTGATATGTTGTAGAGGAAGTTGTGGGGATCATTTTCGCCCATGAAAGTAGTGGTCGCCGCGCTTCGGTTTAGCGGCGGTGGCGGCTAAAAAAAAACTTTTGATATGTTGTAGAAGTTTATGGGATAATTTTCGACCATGGGAGTAGTAGCGCCGCGATTCGGTTTGGTGGCGGTGGCAGCTCGAAAAAAATTCAATATAAAATTCGTCAGAAACAATTTTCCTATTTCCAAAAGAACTGATATCACAACAAAAACCCTTTTTAAAAGGGAAATGTGACGCAAGTCCTCGTCCATTTTTTGAAAACAACTGGTATCAATTTGGCTGGCTCTTGCAGCTTCAGAACGCAAAAAGATTTGATAAATGCGTCACAAATGTCGGACCCTCCCAACGTAATAATTTTTCTGCACGTAAAAATTTGGCGACCCGTACTGCATACATCACGCAAAGCTAAATTTTTGGGGTGTGAAATCTGTAAGCGCAGAAAAATTTTTACGTTGGGAGGGTCCGGCATTTGTGACGCATTTTTTTAATCAAATGTGAAAATATTTCAAAAAAATTTTTTGCGTTCCGAAGCTGCAAGCGTCACCCAAATAAATATAGTTGTTTTGGAAGAAGGGACGAGGACTTGCTACACATTTCCCTTTCACAAAGGGTTTTTGTTGTAATAATAGTTGCCAACAAAATATGATGTTATGTTTATTACAAACATATTTTGGTTTTCCCAAGCGGTGGTATGTTTGGTACAAACTTATACATAAAAACATTTCCCTGAGCGTGTGTAACTCATAAGAAATTTTACTAGGCGATGCCTATATGGTGGTATCCGGTCTTCCAGAACGAAACGGGCACGATCACGCAAAGGAAATTGGATTAATGGCATTGTCGATATTAGAAGCAGTTCGATGTTTCACGATCAAACACAAGCCCGACTATCAGCTTCGAATACGAATTGGAATTCATTCAGGTGGGTGATACGAAAGGCTGAGTGTGTTGAAGATATTTTGTGTTAATTCGATGATCTTTCAATAGGTAGTGTTTGTGCAGGAGTTGTAGGTGTTCGTATGCCACACTATTGTTTGTTTGGTGATACAGTGAACACAGCGTCAAGATTAGAGTCAACCGGAATTCGTATGGAATGATCAAATAAAAGATTTCCTTATTTGTTGATTTAACGATAATTTGGTTGCAGCTTTGAAAATTCATGTGTCAGATGCAGCTAAGCAAATCTTGGATATATTTGGAACATTCAAATTGGAATTGCGCGGGGAAGTCGAACTGAAGGGGAAAGGAGTTGTGACCACGTACTGGCTGGTAAACTGCTCTGAACAAGACCGAAGACCGCCAACTCCATTGAAAACGTATCACAATGAAGCCGAAGCTCCATTTACTTTATTTTTTCCGGCAATTTTTCCGGTAAGAAGATGTTGTTATGAATCTATCCAAATGTAATGTAAATTTTCTTCTGGATAATGCTGTGCGCACAGTGATGATGGATAAGTGTTCATAAGTCGTGATAAGTGTTCAGTGTTGAGAAGATGTGTCAATGTTCGACCATTGTAAAGTAACTATATTTCATGGTAAAACTAAATATTTTATTGTAGAAGCTGATCCGACATAGACGGATAGATTCGTCTAGTCAAATCGACGGGAACCAATTTTTATGTAAATTAGAAAATAAATTTTTATGTTTACTGAGAAATTAATGCATTTTGAAAATTACACTACTCTTAGAACCAATTACTCCATACCTTCTTACTTCTGCACCCGACTTCGTCCGTACCTCAGTATTAAATGCAGAATGCCCTTAACATCTCAAAGTGTTTTGATAAATTTTGATAGTCTTTTACTTAGGACATGGTTTGAAAACCACCGGCAAAGTTTGAAATACTAAAAAATATACAATATTGTACGTATCTTTATAAATGTCATTAATGTACATAAGGCTATATGCCTTATAAAAATTGTACAATTTCGGGCTATAGAGTAATTAGTGTTACCCCAAATCACGCTACGCGACCCAACACAATATTTGGTTTTTTTCGTGAATATTTCTTTGATAATGAGGTTTTTTGTGCACTGTAATACACATAAACACGTCCACTCTCCATGCTCACTCACTCAATCACCAGTTCTGCAAAATGTTCTCTCGATGTCGTCGTCAGAAATACAAAGTATGCTGGTCGTGAGCTCGTGCATCTCCATACATAGCGCGTTGCCACCGTTCTTGAAAAGTTCTCCGGGTAGTTTGTTAGTCCCTTGGGAACAAAGGATCGCAAGATCTGTGTTCCAAGATCATTGGCATAATCGCCCGAACTGATAAATCTATCTTGTCCCTTAGGCTTTGAAATATTTGATCTTTAAAATTTCAGCTTCAACTTCCTGCATCGTTGGTTCTTCTATGTATGGTTGTGCAGTCTGAAATGGCAATTCGTCGTTTCGGTTGAGCGGTCTGTTCGGGTTAAACAGCTCCTTAAAGTACTCAGTCCCTCTCTCAATGGACCTTCGTTGACTGCAACCGTTTCTAGGAATCGTCGATGATCTGCTAGCTTTTTCACGGCTCGAGCTGGTAAATAACTTTTCTCCATTCAACAAGATTTCATTACATTTCACACAACTCCATGAGTCATCTATGTCGATATTCGTTAGTTTAACACATTTGAAATGGTAATCAACGTCACAAGTGTCACACTGGACAAATTTATCTCCCTCTTCGTTTGCAGCATTGCAGATCCCACACTTAACTTCGCTAAGAGTAACTTGCTGGTGATCGGAAGAACGCTAATAAGCATTTCGTTGTCGTCTTTGACCGACTGTATTTTTAGCTTTCATTGAAGTTTTCTTTGGCCTCTTCGTCATGTCTAAGAATCGTACACGAATGCTAATTCAATGAGTGTTTTGACGATGTTGTAACTGATACCAAAGTAATTTTAACAATGATGCGTTTGCGCATCTGAAGCCCGAATTCCAAGGTTTTTACAGCTGGCTTCAATGAAACACAGGATTAAATCTTTCGTGTTTATTTTCAAATGAACCGCTTAAAATTACCTAAAACAATTTCCATATCGTAATTTAACAGTTTAAGAGTGATTTTGCGAAAACTTCGAACGATTTCGTACACTTTTGGGACAACATGTCCTACTTTTTCCCGATGAATGTGTCATTCGATTCCTTGTTCTATAGTAAGAAAAGTAATTTCTCATTTTTGGAAAATTTGATATCTCGGGGGAGTTATGGTGCTCTAAGTAAGTGCATGTCAGGGGGTGATAAAAAGGTTTTTTTGGCTATAGCTCGTGTAAAACGAAATGATATCAAATGAACTTTTATGGGATGGTAAGCCCCAACGATACAAAGGTTTTTCATTATTGGATTCCTTGCAGCCTTCCCCCACTCCTGAGTTGTTAATCATTTTAGGTGAGAACTTCGGGAACGCTTTACTGCTTGAAGCAGCGATGAACCGAAAAACTGAGTATGGGGTGTTCCAGTGTACTAGCCCTACTATAAGACCATGCAAAGACTTCCCCGGTTTCAGGTTGTTGCACAGGTCTGGAACAACTTTTGTAGGAAAAGTCAATTTTTGACACTTTTTCTTGACTATTTTCAGCTGAAGAAGTCTGTATAACTGCCCTGAAACATGATCTGCTGCTGGATATGCAAAAAGGAGCTGTTCACAAGTGACGGTGTACTCTACCTAAGGGGAGGGGGGTGATGGTTACCAAAAAAAGCGTGAAGGTGTTGAGTTTTATATGGAAATTTAGAACGTTTTGAAGACTTTTTCTATGTGAAAGTGGGGGGGGGGGAATTTTATTACATAGTGTGACGTCATTTGTGAATGAACCCCAACAAATGTTTGATTTTGGTCAAAATCTGACGTTCATAAAGGTAAAGGTAAGTGACAATTTCTTAGGGCAAAAGAGAAATAAAATTAACTTCAAATTAAAAAGCGGCACCCTCGACTCATTGGCCATTTTAATTCATGTTCATTTCTTGTAGTTTTCATGTAATTTGTTCGTTTAGTAGCTGTAGTGTTTGTAGTTGGAGCTTCGAATAAAAAACTACTATTGTTCAGCACTATTGTCTACTCTACTCATTTACTACGAAAACGAATATGAACCAGTACTCATAAAGTGAATCGGAATTGCATTTCTATTTTGCTCCTCACCGCATGAGTATTTAGAACCGAAGCGCATACGAGGTCTCATCCAAAAATTAAAGAAAAGGGAAGCTGTTGTTGAGCCTACCTTAAAAGCAGGTAGCATTTTCCGAAGAAAACGGAATATTGTTTAGATAAATTTGACACAAAAAATGTGAAAATTAACACTTACCTCTACATTTCCTTTTTGAACGTTAGATTTTGACCAAAATCAATTGATCAAATGACGTCACACTATGTAATAGAATTCCCCCCCCCCCACTTTAACATACAAAAAGTGTTCAAAACGTTCTAAATTTCCGTACAAAACTCAACATCTTCACGCTATCTTTGGTAACCACCCCCCCCCCCTTCCGTAGAGTACATCGTCACGTGTGAACAGCTCCTTTTCTCATATCCAGCTGCAGATAATGTTTCAGGGCAGTTATACAGATTTCTTCAGCTGAAAATAGTCAAGAAAAAGTGTCAAAAATTGACCTTTCTTACAAAAGTTGTTCCAGACCGGTTCAACAGCCTTAAGCCCGGGAAGTCTTTGCATGGTCTTATAGTAGGGGTAGTATACTAGAACACCCCATACTCACTTTTTCGGTTCATCGCTGCTTCAAGCAATAAAGCGTTCCCGAAGTTTTCACCTAAAATGACTAATAACTCAGGAGTGGGGGAAGGCTCCAAGGAATCCAATGATGAAAAACCTTTGTATCATTGAGGCTTACAATCCCATAAAAAATCATTTGATTTCATTTCGTTTTACACGCGTTATAGGCAGAAAACCATTTTTACCACCCCCTGACATGCACTTAGCATACCATAACTCCCGCAAAATATCAAATTTTCCAAAAATGAGAAATTACTTTTCTTACTATAGAACAAGGAATCGAATGGCACATTCATCGGGAAAAAGTAGGACATGTTCTCCCAAAATCGTTCGAAGTTTTCGCAAATTCACTCTTAAGCAACAAATAAATTTCTTACTTTGGTAATTTTCTTCGGACTTCAACTATATGAATGAGCGTGTGAACGATATAGCGTAATGGCGTGAGACTGTGGAACGAACTGAATTTAATTGACTTCGACATTTTAATTGAATTTTAACTGACAAATTAAATCTACCTTGACACTATTTGATGTCCTGTTTACAGGAACGATCTCCTTCGCTAGTGGGTTTTAATATTCGGAGTGACTATTTGCCCCGGGGGACAGGAGCCGCAGTATAATAGAGTGACTATTCGCACAACCAACTAATTTTCAAAGATAACTTTTTTTTTGCGAAAACAAAATAATTTATATATATATGATCCCTTTTACGAAATACTACGAATGAGAATTATGTTGCGCTTTAAAAAATGTCAGGTAAGCAGCTGATGATCCTTTTACGAAATGATTAAGCGACTGATGATCCCTTTTACGAAATACTACGAATGAGAATTATGTTGCGCTTTACAAAATGTTAGGTAACCAACTGATGATCCCTTTTACGAAATGATACGTAAGCGACTGATGATCCCTTTTACGAAATACTACGTATGCGAAATATGCTGCGCTTTAAAAATGTCAGGTAAGCAGCTGATGATCCTTTTACGAAATGATACGTAAGCGACTGATGATCCCTTTTAGAAATACTACGAATGTGAATTATGTTGCGCTTTATAAAATGTTGGGTAACCGACTGATGATCCCTTTTACGAAATGATAGGTAAGCGACTGATGACCCCTTTTACGAAATGCTTCGAATGCGAATTATGTCTCGCTTTAAAAAATGTTAAGTAACCGACTGATGATCCCTTTTACGAAATGATACGTAAGCGACTGATGATCCCTTTTACGAACGTTGTTGAGTAATTATTTTTATTGAAACTACATACAATCCCATAATACAATTAATTAAATGGTAACAACAATCTACTGTCAGAATATTAAACTTACTGTCAAAACATTAAAATTATTGTCGAAATATTAAATTTATTGCCAAAATATTAATTACAAAAACCTACTGCCCATAATTATTTCTAGTGCCGAAAATTATTTTTACTGCCACTCTATTAAATTTATTTCTTTTGGATTAAAATTTTACTGCCAAATTATTAAAATTACTTAACAGTTAAATACTAGCCTTTATGAAATGTCACCAAGCTTAGGTGGCTACCAATCCCAGGAAAAATCTTCCTACCTAGGTGGCTAACAAACCTAGGAACTGAATCCTTTTACGGAAAGTCAAAAAAAGACTATTTGCCTCGGGAAGCAAATAGCACCTACCAAATTTATAATCAAAATGCACAATTCTCCCCTTCCCCGGGGGGCAAATAGTCAAAAAAAGACTATTTACCCCCCGGGGAAAATAGCCAAAAAAGACTATTTGCCCCGGGGGGCAAATAGGACCTGCCAAATTTATAATCAAAATGCACAATTCTCCCCTTGCCCGGAAGGTAAATAGTCAAAAAAAGACTATTTGCCTTCCGGGGCAAATAGCCAAAAAAAGACTATTTGCCCCGGGGGGCAAATAGCCAAAAAAAGACAATTTGCCCCGGGGGGCAAATAGGACCTACCTTTAATATTCAATCTAAAGATTATAAATTTTCAGAGAATTTCACAGTGTAAGCAAATAATCCACTACTCACAGATGAACAAGAATCTGTAATACTATTTTGTATTAATTGAATTTTATCTTTAGCTTTGTATTGCTTGGAAATTTACCAAAACTATTTATTTTATTTAGAGTTGAAAAATTTTCAAAAACAATTTTGCATATAAAATGCACAGTGATAAACAATCTACAAATATATATGCTGATTTCCAAGCAATACAAAGCTAAAGACGAAATTCAATTAATTACCAAGCAATACAAAATAGTATTTCAAATTTAATAAAAAGTGCTATTGGAATAATGAAGCACTATTTCTGATATTCAATATCACACATTATTACTTAAATGATCGAAGTTAATACTTCATCCGAATGTAAGAAGTGGCAGTTCTTACATTTGCATGTTGGATTAATGCAAATCTAGCATGCTCTCAAAATAAACATAAGCTAGTTGTGGCAGATCTAGCTCAACAATTATGATCGAGCAAACAAAGTGGCTATAAAAAGCAAACGTATTGTGCTGTTGACTACACATTGCACCGTGTGTTCTGCTGATATACATATGTACACATGAACATTCTTCCGATTTTCAACGGTTGTTGGCGGCAAATTCACAGTTATCTTTCCTCGGCTTCTTGTCGCTGGTCGCTCAAATAGGCGCTTTGTCTTTTGAATTTTTGATACCGGCTCATCAGCGACGTTGCCATTTTGGTCGGGCTGAATCAAATTCGGTGCCACCTTAACGTCTTTAGTTGTACTATCGTTAGCGTTTTTCACGTCGACATCAGCTGTTTCATCCTTTTTCGGTTTTTTACCCCGAACGGACCGAACTTTCTTCAGATTTTCAGTGCTTGGTGGCGACGGTTCCAACATAAGTTTGGTATTATTGGAAAGCTGGCACCAGCAGCAACCAGGAAAAACAGTTTTTCAATGCTTGAGATGCTTTTCGGATGCACAGGAATGGTTTGAAGTTAGTCGAAATAATCAAAATTTTACCCCTACTTTCAACTGCTCATAACTTCATTGTGGATGAATTTTAAGCCCAACAAGACCCTTTTGCCCCGAAACTACGTGGAATTACCTTGTGCGCCGGAGAAATTTCTGTAAGAAAAGTGCATGTTTTCGGTTTTTGAACACCTCTCAATAGCCACACAAACATCGACGACTTTTTTAAAAAATATTTTTGGCTTCTAGGGACCAGTACCTATTCAGGAAAGTATAATAACAACCGCTGCGAGATGCATCCGATTTCGGCAGGCTCTTTTTCAAAAGAATCCCTCCAAATATTTTGATTAAAAATTAAAATTTTAATGATTATCCTTCCTTCATTGCTAAACGCATTCACTTATGTTAACATTTACGTATATTTCGTAGAGATCCATCATTTATTTTGATTTCGTAAAAAGTTCCGCCGATGCATGAGAATACACGTTTTTTCTTCCACACGGATCTTTAACCGATGGAACTTGAGATTCGCATGCGGCACTTTTTTTTATATTCTCCGGTGGATCTGATAATGTTCACCGATATGAGAATTGGCGCCCTGTACTTTTTTAGCCCAAGTAACATTTTGAAATCCAATAACTTATTAGTTAAAATAACGTTTATAACGTTGTCTGGAACGTTATTGGACCCGTACGAAGTACAAAGGTCCTATACGTTTACTACAAACAATTTTATTGTAACATCTATTATCGTCTAGAGATGACGAATCAGTAATAAAAAAAATGTCCGTCCGTCCGTCCGTATGTCTCCACTTTTTATCCAAACGGCTCAATCAATCAGCCTGAATTTCCCTGAAAGGTACATGCCTCCCATGACTCAAGTTCGAAGATGAGCAAAATCGATCAAGTGGTATGGTAGATATGGTCGAGGAAGTGACCAAAAACATGGTTTTTCGAAGGTCGGTGAAGCTTTCATTCCTCATTTTGGTGTCAAATGAAAGCATTTGATGTCACAAAACTGGAAAAATTTTTTGTGGGAATCGGTACAAGGGTCTGGGCACTGGGACCAATGGAATGGACGAAATTGAGATTCTTGGCCATATACGAAAACAGTTTTTCGTCTATATTTCCTTAACTATGCAATATGGAGATTCACTTTCAAAGGCAAAGTTGTAAACAATTAAATTTAAGCGAACACGTGTTTCAGGGTTTTGGGGAAATTCAAAGACTTTCTCAAATTGTTCAGAATTAGCAGCAGCAAGATGTGATCGCTCTAAATGCAGAAATGCAAATGCAGATTTCGTGTCAAAACTCGTTTTCACCACACACACACATGTTGCTTTCGTTCCAAAAACCGATTTCACCTTGCTTTCACCACAGCTATGTATACGGGTGAAAACGATTTTTGAAACGAAAGCAACAAGTGTGTGTGGTGAAAACGATTTTTGACATGAAATCTGGAACAGTTCGAGCTCTAATTTTGAGTATTTATTGGCCAAAAAAACCATGATGAACACAGTTGTTAAAATTCTTTAACTATCTCCGCACAAAGCGTGACATTGTCGCAGGTAAAGGAATTTTTTGAAAATTGAAAGGTGACATTTTGGTGATGTCCTTTCGGAAAATTGTTTACCTGACCATTTCCACGCGGATCATGCATTCAGCCCTAGCTCAGACAGAGAAAGATGCATTTATTGGTTTTATTGGTTTATTGCACTCTTAAGTTTAGCACAACACTCCGAAGAGAATTGAGGTCCCGGGGACTACGACGTGGACGTAAAAAGAGCACTTGATAGTTAGACAGTTGCACGCCTGGCACATGACACGGACTACCACACTCCGCTCATATGCAATCAGGCGCTATCCTATCTAACTACCCAATCCCAATCCCACTCACGGAGGAACGGAGGAAAAAGACAACGAAGCGAAGGAATTATTTCATGAGAAACTGGTGGAGATATATGATGGAGCGCCGAAACGTGACATTAACATTCTGCTTGGAGATCTGAATTCCAAGATAGGTCCCGAAGTCTTCTATCATCCCACAATTGGTAAATACAGCCTCCATGAAAACTCTAACGACAACGGTACGCGTGTAGTCAATTTCGCAGCATCAAGAAACATAGTTGTGAGCAGTACATATTTCGAACATAAAAACATCCACAAAGCGACATGGATATCACCTGACAGACAAACCGAAAACCAGATTGATCACGTTTTGATATGTATTGGATGTCAGGAGCTGTAGAGGACCAAATGTTGATTCTGACCACTACTTGGTTAAAGTGGTTGTTAGGTCTCGCATATCGGTCCAACACAACCGACAACAGGCATTGAAAAAGTGGGACGTAGAAAAACTGCAGAACGAAGACATCAAACACAAATACGTGGATAGTTTGGAGAGAAAAATTATCGAAGAAATGGTCAGCGAGCCACACAGTATAGACGATGCGTGGAATCAAATCAGGCGGAATGTAGAGAGCGCCGCGGCAGAGACTTTGGGAACGAGAACGGGAAATAAAAGAAATATCTGGTTCGACGATGAATGCCAGCGAGCTCTGGAGAACAAAAATGCAGCTCGACTAAAAGCTCTGAGTCCATACACTCGAGCAGGCCAGGCAGAGTATCGTTCGAAGAGAAATTTCGCTCGAAAACTGTTCCGAAACAAAAAAACGGCTGCAGGATAGGAACGTTTTGATCGAAATTGAAAAAATTAGGCAATATGAAGGAAACTCAGAACTTCTATCGGAAAGTAAATGAATCCAAAAATGGTTACAGTCAACAACCTTTGCTGTGTAAGGACAAGAATGGATTGGTCTTAGCAGATGAGGAAAGGTGCATTGCGAGATGCACCGCTCAACCGAAACAAAGAAAACAACGAATTGCAATTTCATACTGCGTAACCATTATAGAAGAACCAACGATGCAAGAAGTTGAAGCTGAAATTTCGAGGCTCAGAAATTTCAAAGCCCCGGGGACAGACAATCTACCCGGCGAACTTTTCAAGAACGGCGGCAACGCGCTATATATGGAGATGCACGAGCTCATCACGCGTATATGGAATGTCGAGGAGTTACTGGTAGAGTGGAAGACCAGCATACTTTGTCCCATATACAAAAAAGGTGATAAAATGGAGTGTGGCAATTTTCGAGGAATTGCTCTGCTGAATATTGCCTACAAGATATTTGCAAATATTCTTTACCAGCGCCTTCATCCATACATGGAAAACTCTGTAGGTGAATACCAAGGTAGTTTTCGTGTAGGTCGTTCAACATCGAACCAGCTGTTTAATATCAGACATATCTTGGAGAAGTGCAAAGAGTACAACATTGAAACACACCATTTGTTCGTTGATTTTAAGGCAGCCTACGACAGTGTTAGAAGAAGTAAGCTATGGAGAGTAATGGAGGAATTTGGAATCCCCAACAAACTGATCTCGCTAATCAAGTTAACACTGAACGGAGCTAATAGCCGAGTAAGGATCCGTAATCAACTGTCAGAGATTTTCGACATTGAGGAAGACCTACGTCAGGGAGATCCACTCGCGACGCTGCTTTTTAACCTGAACCTTGAAGCAGCTGTGCGCACCATGGACATAGATTCCAGCGGCACCATTTTCACCAAGTCCAGTCAGTTGCTAGGTTTCGTAGACGACCTGGCCCAAGTAACAATTTGAAAACCAATAACATATTGGTTAAAATAACTTCATTTTAACGTTGCTAGGACCGTTATTTAATGGTGATTTCCCAATTATAAAGAGACCTAAGTTATTTAACCGTCAACAGACCGTTATTTGACCAATAAGTTTCCTTTGATAAACTTTTTAGGTCTTTTTTCTATAGAAAAAATACCCTATTGTGGACACTTCATCCGTCCGTCCGTCCGTCTGTCCGTCCGTCTGTCTGTCCGTCTGTCCGATGTCTGTTGCACTTATGGCGAAAATATTGCAAAGCCAGCTATGAGTTGATAGTTCAAAAATTCACTCACCACTACTACTACACGCACAAGTTCATGAGGCGGGCAATCACGTAGTGCATAATAGTAGCAGCGATGGCAAATAATTGTTAGTTGGCAGCTGGCAATATATAGCCTGTAGTTGATAGCTTCACTACATGAGCCATGAAAAAAGTTCTCAGTCCAATAGCCGACGTTCTTGCCAGTCACATTTGTGACCAATACCAATATCATATGTGGCTCAAAGCTACAGTCATATTTAATTCATCGTTGGATGACCGACATGTATCGCTTCAAGTTAGTCCACTGCAATGTATACGAGATGCAAGCGACGTACTCTTACAGCAAGACTGAAAACAATTTCGTAACTGCATGAGCCATGAAAATATATGATAGCTGAAAATCAATTTGATTATTACAGAGATGTTAACTCACCAACAACTGACCATCGACTAACGAAATTACTTGCTCAGCTCTCATCTTTATATCCGCCAATTTATAATTGTATAATTTATAAAATTATAATTATACACTTCAAAAAAAATTTTATAAATTATAATTTTAGGATTTGTAATGTAAAAATATAATTACAATTTTGTAATTTATAGTGAATATTGAGTGCAATATTAATTGGCGTACATGTCGGTTGAGAGCTGCGAATCGACTAACGAAATTACTCTGTCAGCTCTCGTATTTATATGAGTCGATTTGTAATTTTATAATTTGTAATTATAATTTTATAATTTGTAATTGTAATTTTATAAAATTAATTTTATGTCGGAATAGCTCAGAAAGACAAATTTTGTTATTATTGTTTGCCAATATATTTCATCTTTAATTCAAAGACATCATCAGGGCTGTAACATTATAAAATTTTTTTAAAAAAAATTACAGTAAACATCGACAACAAATTGTACCTAAATTTTTTCCCTCCTAAATCGTTTAGCTAGTAACTAACAACACGTAACATATACTCTTGTCAATTTGAGAGTTTCGTCAATAACTAAATTAAGTTTTTAGACATACATTCTTTCAACTAATTACTGGACCGACAATTATATAAAAAGCTGATCACAGTAACATTAACCATCCGTTTTAACAAGTAAACGTATTTTAACGCGCTTAAAGCTTCTTAAGGGCGCGATAATTTTAAATTTAAATTATGTTGTTGTAGACGGTAGATAAAAACGCTGATTCCTTTTGTTTGTTAATACATGAAGGATTTTTTCTAATATGAATCATCTCTAGTACTAGACGTTTTTTCCTATCATGTTCAAACTCAAGAATTTCTACTTCATCCCAATTTGGTTTATGATTGAGTGTAACAGCATGTTCGGTGATGGCGCTATGATCAATATTCTTGATCTTAACATTGTATTTATGCTGATATATTCTCTTTTTTAACTTTTGCTTAGTTTGACCAATGTATATAAGTCCGCAGGAGCATGTAACTTTGTAGACTACGTTTGGTTGATTCAGTTCCATCCCATCCCATCCACCGGGATATAGAAAGGACGTACAACCATTCACTGAGACTCAGTGAAAGTTTGAATAAAGTCATATCACAACAACATTTTAATGATTTCAAAAACCATGTTAAAAGAGCATATGACAACACTTTCACAAAAATGCAAGCTGAACAGTTGAAACGTTTCGATAAAATGCTGTCTCCTTTTTTATCTAGGCTAACTAGGGATAGTGATCGTTGGGTAATAAATTTAACGAATGTGACATTGCCATTAAACGTAAAAATGATTTTGGCTTTGGGTGAAAAATTTAATCTACCAACAAACAACAACAATATTAACGTCAAACAAATTACTGCTAGCTATGAGCCGAAATTACAAGATCTTGGAGCTAGTGAAAGAATTGAATTACGTAACAAAATATGCAATGCCGTTACCAATTTCAAAAAAGCACCCAACAGACACAGTACAGTTGACGAAATAATTAAAATGAACATTTCAGCGACAAAACAATTTCTACATAAACATCCAGAATTGTTAATAGTGAATGCAGATAAAAGCAATGTTACAGTTGTACTAAACAAAAATGATTACCATGAAAAAATGATGAAATTGTTAAGCGATCGTGCAACTTACATGATACTTGAACGAGATCCTAGCGGTCAAATCGAAAGTCAATGCAATTCCATCATCACGAAATGGGAAGAATGTCAATACATTAGCAATGGTGAAGCCAAATGGATGAGGACGTACAATAGTGTATCAGCTAAAATGTATGGTTTAGTTAAAGTTCACAAGATTGGTTACCCTATAAGACCAATCGTATCCAGTATAAATTCCCCAACTTATCAACTCTCAAAAATGTACAGTAAAATTTTGAAAAATGTTGTGGGAAATAGTTATCGATCGGTCAAAAATGCCAAGGAGTTGGCTGAGAAATTACGAAGAGTCAGGCTCCCAAAAAATCATGTGTTAATCTCATTAGACGTTGTGTCTCTTTTCACAAAGATCCCCAGCGAGTTGATCTATTCAGCAATTCACAAAAAATGGCATGCCATCAAAAAACACACCAAATTGCCGAAAGTAGAATTTTTAGCGGGATTGAAAATAGTAATCGAAAAATGCTGCTTTCAGTACGAAGGAATTTTTTACCAACAAATTTTTGGTGCTCCAATGGGCTCTCCATCGTCGCCAGTTTTCGCTGATTTGATCCTTGAAATCTTGGAAGAAGTTGTTATCAAAAAATTAGGCTTTAGATTACCCTTTTTCTGGAGATACGTAGATGACATTTTAACAGCGGTACCAGAAGATAAGGTCGATCAAATTTTGAAAGTCTTTAATTCCTACAACCTTCATGTACAATTTACCATCGAAAAGGAAAATGACCAAAAAATATCCTTTTTAGAAGTCTTAGTCATCAGAGATGGACAAAATATCAAATTAGATTGGTATCACAAACCATCATGGTCTGGACGATACATGAATTTTGAATCACACCTTCCTTTGGCATATAAGAAAAACACAGTGTCGTTATTGACAGAAAAAATTTTACTTTTGTCAGACCCTTAATTTCACGAAAAAAATTTTCTTCTGTTAAGAAACACGCTAAAAGGAAACGCATATCCAAACAATCTCGTGGAAGATATCATACAAAAAACCAAACAAAAAATAGCCAAGTCAAATTGTAGTTCAAATAAAAATCAGAACCATCAGAACCCTGTGCATGGTTTACAGTATGATAAGAAAACAGTAGCTATTCCATACACCAGAGGGTTATTTGAAAATCTGAAATCGATTTGCAAAGAAAATTTCACTGTTGTTGGAAAAGGAGACAACATAGTAAAACTGTGTTGCTTCAGTAGACTCAAAGACAAAACGGGAAAATTGAATCAATCAAACGTAGTCTACAAAGTTACATGCTCCTGCGGACTTATATACATTGGTCAAACTAAGCAAAAGTTAAAAAAGAGAATATATCAGCATAAATATAATGTTAAGATCAAGAATATTGATCATAGCGCCATCACCGAACATGCTGTTACACTCAATCATAAACCAAATTGGGATGAAGTAGAAATTCTTGAGTTTGAACATGATAGGAAAAAACGTCTAGTACTAGAGATGATTCATATTAGAAAAAATCCTTCATGTATTAACAAACAAAAGGAATCAGCGTTTTTATCTACCGTCTACAACAACATAATTTAAATTTAAAATTATCGCGCCCTTAAGAAGCTTTAAGCGCGTTAAAATACGTTTACTTGTTAAAACGGATGGTTAATGTTACTGTGATCAGCTTTTTATATAATTGTCGGTCCAGTAATTAGTTGAAAGAATGTATGTCTAAAAACTTAATTTAGTTATTGACGAAACTCTCAAATTGACAAGAGTATATGTTACGTGTTGTTAGTTACTAGCTAAACGATTTAGGAGGGAAAAAATTTAGGTACAATTTGTTGTCGATGTTTACTGTAATTTTTTTTTAAAAAATTTTTATAATGTTACAGCCCTGATGATGTCTTTGAATTAAAGATGAAATATATTGGCAAACAATAATAACAAAATTTGTCTTTCTGAGCTATTCCGACATAAAATTAATTTTATAAAATTACAATTAAAAATTATAAAATTATAATTACAAATTTTAAAATTATAATTACAAATTATAAAATTATAATTATACAAGTATTTATAATTACGAATTATAAAAGTATAATTTTGTAATTTATAGCGAATATTGACTGTAATTTTATTTCGCGTACATGTTTATCGGTTGAGAGCTGCTCGTCGACTGAAGAAATAACTCGGTCAGCACTCGTTTTTATATCAGTCAATTTATAATTTTATATTTTATGACAATAGTTCATGGCAATGTCGATCGATTTCAAAATAGAAAAAAGACCCACCAGGCTTTAAGCCGGTCGTTTCTTGTTTGTTAAATGGCCGTTATTTTACGGTTAAATAACTTAGGTCTTCTTATAAGTTTATGGCCTTGGAGAGGAAAGGTACCGACCTTGGGTTGAAAGTTAATGACGAAAAAACGAAATATATGATCATCCCGCCTTCGAATCAACATCGGGAGGAAACCGTAACTATCGAAACACACACATTCAAAATGGTCAACAAATTCGTATACCTTGGATCGGAGCTGAACACTAATAACGACATCGCGGACGAAATTAAGAGACGAGTAATTCTGGGCAATAACTCCGGCCTTCTGAAAATCTTAAAGTCCAAGTCAGTAAGCCGAAATTCAAAATACGCAAAATACAAATCTGTGATCAGACCGGTGGTTACGTATGGTTCGGAGTCGTGGTGCTTGACACAAAGAGACGAGCAATCGCTGCACACGTTCGAAAGAAAAGTACTGCGGACAATATTTGGACCAGTATTCGATCAAAGTCAGAACCGATGGCGCAGACGATTCAATCATGAGCTTAGTCAGCTTTATGGAGAGCCGGACATAGTCAGAACTACCAAAATAAACCAACTACGTTGGCTCGGTCATGTACAACGAATGGAAGATCATCGTATTCCGAAAAAAATCCTTAAAACCAGACCGGAGGGCAAGAGAGGTGCAGGGCGTCCAAAATCCAGATGGCAGTTCTTGCCGACTTAAAAACTGTGGGAGTATCCAGCTGTGAGACGTTAGCTGCGGATAGGTCCGGTTGGAGAAGCATGTTGCAGAAGGCCAAGACCCTTTATGAGTTGTAGTGCCAGTTAAGTAAGTAAGTAAGCAGAGGTGGTGTGCGAAGTGTAGATTTGGTGTGCTAACTGTGAACTTGGTGTGCGAACTATGTATTCGGTTGCGAACTGTAGACTTGGTGTGCGAACTGAAGATTTGGTGTGTGAACTATAGATTTAGTGTGCAAATTATAGATTTGGTGTGTGAACTATTGATTTGTGGTTCGAACTGTAGCTTTGGTGTGCGAACTATGTATTTGGTGTGCGAACTATGTTTTTTGTGTGCGAACTGCGAACTTGGCGTGCGAACTATGTATTTGAATGAATTCGACTCAGGACGCCGAAGTGGGCGAAAATGATGCTGATAAGCAACTAGAATCTGATGTAGAATCCTTGCTTAAAGATATTAGAAACGAAATGGATGATGACGAAGAAACTGAAAATGATGATCACGTGAATGGAGACGATAAGGGCAAGAGAAAATGGAGTTGTTTATGGACCCATTTCGCGCTAGTTGTTGATGAGAACGGACGAAAACTTGTTGAATGCAAAAACGCTAATTGTTCCACGTAAGGCTAGTAGTGTTTTGTACAAAAACATGTTATCTAGGAGATACAAATTATCAGAAAAAAAGGCTTTTGTTTTTGATGTCACAGTCAAATCAGATTTAATGGCTGCCTCATCATCATTATCAAACTTTATAGACCATTATTACCTTTCGGTGTGAGGTCTTTATGACGCAACCCCTGAATGGTGAACTATCGTCCTCCATGCCCTTCTATCGCCTGCCAAGGTGATGGTTTGTTCGCCCAGAGGAAGTCCCCTAACTTCTAAAACTGATCTAATTGAATCGATAAACGTTCTCCTTGGTCTACCCCTTGGCTTAACACCCGGGACCTGTGCATCCAAGATCCTTTTGGGTAGCCTGTTATTGCCCATCCTTTGAACGTGCCCGAACCAGCGCAGACGACTAGCCCTCGCCGCCTCTTCCACTGATGAAATCCCTAAATTTTCCCTAATGCCGTCGTTTCTGATGATTATCCCATTGCTCCCTCCTATTAACCTTCGCTATATTCCTAAGAACTCTCATATCAGAAACTTTCAGGCCATGCACGAGATATCAGCAGTCAACCCATCTCTCACTACCATACAGAATCGCCGACCGGAATATTGACCCGTGAATAGCTAACTTTGTTTCGCTACTTAATTCCCTTTTGTTGAACACGTGCGACCTCAACTGACTGGCCACCGTGTTTCCCATTTTCCTCCTTTCCTCAAATTCCCTAACTAACTTGCCATCCTCTGAAAAAATGGTTCCTAAGTACCTGAATTCAGAAACCTGCTCCAGCTCCTCCCCATTTAAATTGCAAGCTATCTCGTGGTATTATCTGCCTACAGAATCAAGTCATCCGCGTAGGCCAGGATTTTCATTATTACCTTACCCACCTCGACATTTTCCTGCAAGTTTGCCCGCTTGATGATTTTGTCCATGAAAATTATGAACAGAAGCGGGGAAAGACAACAACCCTGACGAACGCCCTCCTTAACCTCGAAAGACTCGCTAATTCCGCCATCTATTGTTACCGCGGCCCTGCTTCCTGAGTAAATACTCTTAATGGCACGCAGTAAACCCCCATTGATACCGTACCCGGTCAAATGCCTTCTCCAAGTCGATGAAGCATAAGTATAAGTCCCTGTTCTTTTCATAAAGCTTTTCGATAGCCTGTCTGAGGCAGAAAATCTGATCCTGACACGTTCTCAGAGGCCTGAAACCACTCTGAATCTCATCCAGTACACCCTCCACTATGTTCCTAACCCGGTCAACAAGTACACTCGCGTATACCTTACCCACCACGCTCAAGAGCGATATCCCCCAATAGTTATTGCAAGCCTTACGGTTGCCATTCTTATAAATTGGAGCGATAACATCGAAGCTCCAGTCAGCAGGTACTGTAGAAGACTTCATGGCCAAATTGAAAATCCTACAAAGCCATTTGATCCCACCTGATCCGCTGTACTTAATAAATTCCGTCCTAATTTCATCCATCCCTGCGGATTTTCCTGCCCTTAATCTGCCGACCTTTCGGGACACCTATTCCAGTGTAATTTCTTCCTCCACCCCCGAGCCAGAACCTGCCTCCCTATCATTTTCTCCTACCTGATTGACAGATGTAAATAAATCCTGAAAGTAATCCCGCCAAGTCTTCTTAATGGCTGCCTATTTTGAAAAATTAGGTGAACTTAACCGCGAATTGGCTAATGTGCCTGGTAAAATTTCGATAACAATGGACGCGTGGACGAGCAAAAATGCATTGGCATTTTTGGTGATAAGAGGTGACTGGCTTGATGAGATGTGGGTTCACAGAACAAAATTATTGCACTTTGCATACGTTGACGGTGACCACACGGGATTCAATCTTAGTGAAATTTTTGGGGAATTTTTGTCTCGTTTGGAGCTTCCATATTCAAAGATTTTGGCAATTACGCTAGACAATGCGTCGAACAATGACACGTTCTTCGGCTGTCTCGAAGGACATGGCTTAACAGATTGGACAGAAGCTTAAAAAATTTTGTGAGGCATGTAGCATGAAATATCTCGTGCTGATAATCGACGTTTCAACGAGAAGGAACTCAACTTATCATATGATATGTGGAGGAGAGAAACTGGCTGTTCCACTTCGAAACTTGTGCTCGACTGAGAAATCTCTGAAATTCCTCGAATTAAAAGACGCCGAATGGAAAGAATTAAAAACGATAAGGAAATTTCTGGAGAAATTTGATCGGGCAACCAATTTAGTGAGTATGGAACACCACTCCACTAATTCATCCTATCTACCCACGTTGAATTGGCTCATTGAAAGTCTTTCCGATTACGTCAATGAAAATACTGGATTCCTTGCCGCTACTGCACAATTTGGACTCACCAAACTTAAAAAATACGAAGCCAGCGTTACTGAAGCCAGACTGCCGTATATCTGCACATTTTTACATCCGGCACTAAAGATGGAGTATTACAAAGCACATGACTACAACCGGTCTACTATCCGTACAATCCGAACAGATGTCTTGAACTATTTTATGGAGAACTATGAGTTCTCGAGCGCACCCCAACGCACCAGTTACAAACGGAGCGCCGCCAGTTACACCCCAGTAACACCAGACGATGATGACGAAGACGATGACTTTCGCAATCACATATTCAAACGGTCGAAAACTGGAAAGGTGTCAACAGAATTCAATAAATATGTCAATTGGTCGTTATCGCATAAAAACGTCGATCCTTTGGAATTTTGAAAAACAAATCAGAAAGAATTTCCTCGTTTGAGTTTGATGGCTCGATATTTCCTTCCGATTCAGCCTAGTTCGGTAAGCGTGGAACGCGATTTCTCGTAAGGGGTTCATGTAGTAACACCGACGTTTTTTTTCCAACTGACCTGACATGACCTGACCTGAATGCAAATTTGGAATTTCAGGCTCGAGTCCGGTAATATCGACCTGTTTAGAGCCTTGCCGCTTTCGGATTTCTTTTTCTTTCATACAAATTCCTATTCGTTGTAATAAAATTTGCATATCGGCAAAAAGTATGATCTAAATGGACACTTTTACGCGATTCTTACAGCGTAAAAGTCTCCAGAAGTGCGTCAATGTTACGAAAACTTTTACAAATTCTCTTAACAAATCCCAAGCTTTGGACACAAAATGTTCCGTATGTTCATTGAAGCTCATATACTCAGTTAAAATCACTCCAAACCTACATTTGTTTTATGAAGAGTTTTTTACAGGTCCAATTACATCTTGTTTTGTTGCATACATATATAAATTGTAAAGAGAATTTAAATGAAACAAAACAGCAAGCAAATCAGTTGAAAGAGTGCAAAACAACAACATAGATACATGCCTCTACTCTCGTGAGTTTTCGTATTATTGTGGGTAGTCGTCGATGGAGATCGCAATATTTCATATTTTTCCGTCATGATGTCCGTTTTTTTAACTCTCTATTCTAATTTATTCGTTTCAACGATATGAAGGCATAATCGCTATCAAGGTTTAGTTTGTCTCAATATTTGTAATTATAACAATGGTAAGACTTCTTCACTCTTATGTGAGAAATTGTACGAAACCAACATTCACTTCTTTTAGAATATAAACCTGATTTTGGTGCTGTGTTTGCAATTGTTGTCGAGTGTAAGAAGTTATAAAATTTTATTTTTGGTTCCATTCAATGCTAAAAGTCATTGGCTTTTTTTGGAGAACTTTGTGCAAGTGCTGCTTGATCGACATCATGAGGTAACATGCGTTACAAGCATATCATTAACGGGAACACATCCGGCCAATTATACAGAAATTTTGATTGAACCGGCACTGGACTTTGAAACGATCGGTAAGTGATTCAAATATCTAAGAACGATCACAAAAATTCAAAGTTACCATTTTTAGTATCGCAAGAAGAATTGTATAAAATATCTGGCGAATTTTCGATTTCAATTTTGCTCAAAATGGCTGGAATAAGAAAGTTTGCAGCTGAATATGCGTTCGACAGTTTACAAGTACAACGGTTTCTTCAGCGACAGGATTTACACTTCGACCTAGTTATCAATGAAGAATTTTTTCAAGAAAGTTTTTTGATGTTCGCTCACAAATACAAGACGCCGTTAGTCACAATTAGTAAGTAAATTGAAATGAAATTAACTTGAATGGTCCACCACCTATAGAAACGACCGATCCCTAATAGCAAATATCTCACAGTGGGTAAATGACCTTTAAGAAATAGAATCATTGCCGTGCCGTATGAATTTCTGATATTAACGGACTGCCCTTTCGTCGTCCTCTGGGGTGTATAAAATCCTATTCCATTGGCAAGTGAAAGAAAAGCCTTTTGGCAAAGGAGTATTTTTCACTTAAATTTAGAAAGAACCGGCAAGACGCCATTGAAAATTTCAATTGTAAAGTTTACGATGAAGCTCGGTAATTGTAGAGGGAGTCTGAAGACCTTAATTTCGCGATGGTTTCAACTGTCTAATTCCGGAGGAAATGTTGCGCCACTGCTTCTGTCGACGTCTCAATGCTAGTAAGACAAAAGTTATGCACTTTTTAGTAAGAGGTGAAGCGGGGAGCGCTCAGCAAGTGACTTTGAAGGGTCAAGTGATTGAAACTGTGCGCACCTTCAAATACCTAGGAATAACGTTAGACGAAACTTTGAGCTGGGAAGCTCACATCTCAAACCTTTGTAAGAAGTTAGCGTCTCTCAGTGGTGTTCTCTGCAAGATCAAACATAAACTGCCAAAGCCCATCTTACTAAAAATCTACTATGCACTCGGTCACTCCCACTTGAATTACTGTATAGATGCGTGGGGAGGTGTGAGTAGGACAGGTTTAAAGCAGCTACAGACACCACAGAAGAGATGTCTGAAACATGTCTGCAAACTGAGGCAGACACACCCGACGATCGATTTGTTTAAAAAACAATGCCCTAGAGTGCTGACAATTTCAAGTCTATTTAGTTTGATAGTGGGGTGTTTCGTTCAGAGCAAATTGCGAGGAGAACTGCATAGTAATGTCATTTTTAAACCCACAACTCACAGTTACCAAACTAGGAAAAAACCTTATTTGATGATGGAAAGTCGAAAGACACAGAGGGGCAGTAGAGCCATTGCTATTGCTGGGTGTCGTCTATATAATGCCTTGCCGGCTACGTTCCATTCCTTATCGAACGTTAGATTCAAATCGATGCTAAAAGAGTGGCTGTCGAAAAGTCAATTTCCAGGGGAAGAGTGCTGAAAGTGAGGGTGCAATGTAGAATATGATTTAAAAAGACACATACTTGAGTCAACTAATTTAATGAAAAAAAGTAAAAAATCGAAATAAGAAGAAAAGTTGAGAATAAGGGGACCTTGTAACATATAAATTGTATAACTGAACATTATTATTAATCGTATGGGTCCGTTACATTTGTCTTACAAAATTCAGTTTTTAATTATAAAATAATTTAGTTAAAGGTCGAGTTCTCTTCTCACTCACTTCAAATCTCTATGTCCAATTTTTTCAACCATTCAATGCCTTCAGGGGTGCCAAGGTGCAACGATTTGAGACCATGTTCAAAGCGTCGAGACGGGCAATAGTTGAGTATATGGTTCAACGATTGGTTCACATTGTTGTCACAGTCACATAGTGGCGATTCACAAAAGTTCCATCTGTACATTTGTTCATTGCAGCAACCATGCCCAGATCGGAAACGGTTAAGCATTTTCCATTCCCTTCTCGATAAGTCGAATCCTGCAATTTTCTGGTGTGGATAATCGATCAGGTGCTTGTTTGTAAAATATGGACTTTGGTTCCAAAAATGTTTCCACGCATCAGCAATATCGAAATTTTCTTTTTGTATCTTGGCGTCGGTCCAAATAGGCGATCGTGATGGGAGTCTATGAGGTGGAGGATGAGCAAGGTCGTTTTTAATAGGAAGTTCGTAGCCTCTACTGTCGTCCAAGCATTTATTCCACTCTTTGTGAGCAGCCATTTTCCGTCTCAGTTCCGGTGGTGGAATATTTGATAACACATGCAGCCATGGAATCGGTGTGGAGTCAACTGTACCAGTTATTGTACGCATAGCGTAGTTCAGTTGTACGTCCACTTTATTTACGTGGCTACTCCTATACCACACTGGTGCACAATATTCAGCACACGAGTACATGAAAGACAGGACAGAGGTTCGTAGTACATTGCCATTTGCACCCCAGTTCGTTCCAGACAGCTTTTGAATGAGATTGTTCCGTGTCTTTAGTTTCTGAGACAATTTTTCCAAAGCCGGTTTGAACGTTAACGATCTGTCCAACGGAAGACCCAAATAACATGGTATGGGATTGTGTTCGAGTCTTACACCATCGATGAAAACGTTGAGTTGGCGGCCATGCTGTTGGTTGTTGAGATGGAACATTCCCACTTCAGTTTTTTGGTCGTTCAATTTCAGCCTCCACTGCTCGTAATACCGTTTCATTTTATGAATGTCTCGCTGTAAAATCCGTTCGGCCACTGCGAAACGAACAACTTGAATTGTCATTCCCAGATCATCGGCAAAACCGAATTTTCTTGATAAGGTGACTGGCATGTCACTGATATAGAGATTAAAGTATGGTGGAGCGCAGACACTTCCTTGAGCAAAACCGTTGTTCAATCTCCGCGGCCGGCTGCTTCTATCATTGATGAAGACTCGAAATATACGGTTTGTTAGCATTGCGTTAACTAAGCGACCGACCTTTCTGCTCGGAATGATTCTGTAGAACTTCCATAGAAAACCCATCCGCCATATTGTGTCGTAAGCTGACGATAAATCGATTAAAGCCCATGCAGTTTTGAGTCCTCGCTCGAAACCTGATTCGATGTGACTCGTCATAGCGAGGACTTGCTCAGAGCAGCTGCGTGTTTCTCTAAAACCAGCGAACTCGGGAGGAAGAGATGAATCGATTTTTGACTTAATCCTGCCGTATATCATCTTTTCCACTAATTTGTAAATTATGCTAAGGAGCGCAATTGGCCTGTAATTTTTCGGGTCATCTGGAGCTTTCCCTGGTTTCAGAATTGCAATGATTACACTTTTCATCACGAGGCGCGGTAACCTTGAAAATTTGAAAATTTTGTTTACAAATTTAAGAAGCCAATACTTAGCTCGACTCCCGAGATGGTGAAGGAACTCTGGGTAGAAACCGTCTAGGCCTGCCGCTTTTCCAATTTTTGTAGCGGATATTGCGGTCTCAAGCTCATCAATATCGAATGGGTGGTCGTACTCCGTTACCTCAGGAAGTGATTTTGATAACTTCTTTAATTTTGCCTTCATTATACGATTTTGGTGTTTATTGGATGGAGCAGCTTTCGAATTGCTCACAATCGCTGAGGCAATCTTCTCCGGGTCCATTGATGACTTTACTTTTACTGGCTTTGTCGATTCACCAAGATGGCGAAGTATCGCCCAAACTTTTCTGCTGGAATGCGTAAAATCCATATTTTCAGTAGTTTCCTGCCATTTGGTTCTTCTAGCTGCATTGAGTAGTTCTAGCAATCGATCAGAAATCTCTTCGTCGCCATCTTCCTCGAACTGCCGATAAAGCTGTTCCATTTCTTCTGTCCAGCCAGGAATGTATCTTTTCCTGTATCCTCTTGGAATGAACTTCTTTGCAGCTCCTTTGACGATACCAAGGAATCGTTCAAAATTATCGATTTCGCTCGGAATAAAACGGATACTGGAATCGATTCTACTAGAAAATTCTTCCCAATTTGCTTTTTGAAAATTCCAGCGTGGTTTCGGAATCGAGTTCACTGGAATCACCTGAGTTCCAATAGTCACAATAACTGGCCGGTGTTGAGAGCGTGGGAATGCTTTACAAACGTTTCTAGTTGCTTTCATCGGTCTGTCCAGCGCATCTCTGGTTACAAAACATAAATCTGGATTGTATCCTCGTTGCCATCTTGCGGAATGGAAAGTTGGTAGGTCTTTCAGATCGTGAACCAGGAACAGATTCTATGTGTCTCTCCAGTTTAATAATTCGGTGCCATTGTCGTCGTTGTTTGCGTAGCCCCAAACATTGTGGTGACTATTGAAATCACCCAAATAAACTGCAGGGTGACTTTCGTGCCGTAAGACATTACGCGGCCAACGTGTATTTGGTGGTTTGTAAACATTTATAATTTTTATCCCAAATAGCTCTATAACAATTTGGAAAATATTTCCTTCTTGACCGACATGATGTACGGTAAAATTTGTCGAGCTTTCTCTTACGTACGTGGCAATGCCGTATGTTGGGCTAGTCAAAAAAGCTGCAAAAGCTGCGTGTCCTCTGGTATGAAAATCCGCTGGATCGTTTATGTGTGTTTCTTGGACCGCAATTACTTTGATGTCATTGTCAATTCCGAAACGACTCAGAAACTCTGATTTTTCTGTTGAAGACCCTTCAACGTTGACGTGACATAATCGTATGGAATGACCAATGTGAATCGTCGTTGGATGCATATTTAGTAAAAAGAATTGAATTGATGTGGTGAGTAGCGTATTTTGTTGAATTCAAAAAACGTATTCGCTGTGAGGTTCTTTCGAACAGGTGCAGCGCCAAAGTAATGATATTTTGTGGTTCAACTCGAATGTTTGTCGAATTGAAACGTTATCAGACTGGGCTTAGTAGCTATCATCATCCAGTCGAAGCAGTTGTGTCTTATCATAGACCGTAGGTAGTATTTTTCCACAAATAATCCTGCGTTTGAAGTGTTAATAACTGCCTCCTGCATAAAATTACACTAAGTTTGTTTGAAAACTGTGCTGTTGATTTCGTTAGTGAGGTTATGACGTGTAGCCGAAGTCGTTTACCAGGCGAATTTCATATGAAACGGATGTTTGATCCTAGATTCTTGATGATATTCGTCAACACACAGGACTAACACGTATTTCACACTAATTTTTGATCAAAAACATTTAGTTATTTCGTCAATATCTTTAAAATTCAGGGACAAAGACGAGAATTTGACTTATTGTTTTGACGTTTGATAGGTATCACATAACTGAACAATAAAAAGTAGAAAAGTTATTTCTAAAGCATATGCAAATCAGGATACAAATCAGAATTGATGTTACAAAGTGAATAGATATTGCATAAAGGCTTGAGCGCATCTAAATAATTACTAGAGACGAGCCGGCACTTCTTTTTCGATCCCGAACCCGCTCGCTCCCTGCTCGGATTCGGAAAAAAATACACGCCCTTAAAACGGGCCCGACCCCAAATTTTTCTTGAATACTGTCAGGCACTCGATTATCTCTCAAATAGTAAAAGAATCAAGAAAAATCGAATAGAATTTAAGCGGCTGCGGCCCTAGCTCCAGACGCGCCGACTTTCATTTGGATTTGGATTTGGTGCAAAGTAAAATTGGCAGTGGGTTGTGTGTGGAGGGGGCTATCGCGCCCCATGTCAACAATAGGTCTCGGCTTATTTGTGAAATAAAACGCGAGCGGAGCGAACGATTTTTTTTTGAGTTATCATTATAACCTATTAGAATCGTGTCTCGCCAAATTAATTGATGGGCGATTCCATTGGAAGGTTGTGAGAAAACCATGTGTTCTTGCCAAACCGTGCACATACAAGATTTGTGTTGTATGAAGAAAATTCCTCTATAGGTTCAATGTACAACTCCTTCATGCGAAAGAAGTCCAACCTTTGCATTCTTAGCCAGGAGACGGTTCCCTCGTAACACATTTTTCAATGGAATGGCCCGATTCAAAATGGAAACAAAATATTCTCTTAATGTTCTTCATGCCAAATATTTGAATAATTTACGTAGGTAGGGTTTGTCATTAAACACGTAGGCAATAATTTTCAAATTCAACAAAAACGTTGCAAAATGAAATCATTTCATCTCAAGGGCTCATTTGAACCACACTGAGGAGAATTGAGCTTCATCGAGTTTTCCTTATAACAAAACAAAACAAAGCGTGAAAATATCTATAAGCGATGTAGGAATTACGTTTATAATATACGCCGCCGACGTATTTTAACCACCGAACACGTAATACGAACACCCTGCACGCATTATGTGAGCTCATAACACGTTCTTTAAGTATGGCATACTAAATTAATACTTAAATAAGGTTGATAATACATTCACCGCGTATATAATACGTCGGCGGCGTATATTATAAACACAATTTTTATGTCGCTTGTAGGTATTTTCCTCAGTGCTTCCTTGTTTCGTGGCATTTCATCTTTGTTCGATTTCTACTATTATATATGTGCCATTTCGAACGTTTAAAATTTCAATGCATTTTCCAAGTATTTTGAATCTAGATGATGTGATACTTACAAAGTTTACATTTTAGCCCAGGTGAAATGAGTTCAAGTAAAATCGAAGTTCCCTTTGCGGGCAGTGATAGGATTTTACGTCTCAACCAGTAGCATTCGTAAAAACATTTTCTTGTTTTTTTTAATTTTCGCGATTTTCATGAATTTCCATGATTTTTCGCGAATTTTCATGAATTTTTCCAAACTTTTGTGAGTTTTCAAAAAATAACATTAGTTGTGTCAAAAACATCTACAGTAACAGAAGTGTAGAAAACAATTTCAAATGAAACATATGCAAAAACCCGTACGTATTAGAATATTGATGTTGCAAAAAGGCATGCGTACGCATCCGAATACACGTATCTGAGTAAATGGGCAAAAAAATCAATGTTTCCAATTCTCTAAGAACTATCTGAATTGAACGACCCACAGAAATTACAGAAGATAATGTGTAAAACCCAACCGAGGCACTACGTTCTTCGTACGGGTCTAAACATGTTGGGCCCTAGTAGAAGCTCAGTTTTAGGGTTCTGGCTGAGTCCAAGGGTTTCTATCATCATCATCAAACTTTATAAACCATTAGTACCTTTCGGTGTGAGGTGCCGCAACCCCGGAAAGGTGAACTATCGTCCTCCGTGCCCTTCTATCGCCCGCCAATGGTTTGTTCGCCAAAAGAAAATCCCCTAACTTCTAAATCTGATTTAATTGAATCTCAACCAGTAGCATTCGTAAAAACATTTTCTTGTTTTTTTTAATTTTCGCGATTTTCATGAATTTCCATGATTTTTCGCGAATTTTCATGAATTTTTCCAAACTTTTGTGAGTTTTCAAAAAATAACATTAGTTGTGTCAAAACATCTCCTTGGTCTACCCTTTGGCCTAGCACCCGGGACCTGTGCATCTAAGATCCTTTTCGGAAGCATGTTATTACCCATCCTCTGAACCTCCAGGTCATGAATGAGATATCCGCAGTCCACCCAGTTCTCACTACCGTACAGAGTCGTCGACCTGAAAAATGACATGTTGATAGCTAACTTTGTTTCGCTACTTAATTCTTTCCTGTTGGACACGTGCGACCTCAACTGACTGGCCACCGCGTTTCCCATTTTCCTCTTCTTCTCAAATTCCCTAACTAACTTGCCATCCCCTTAAAACATTGTTACTTACTTACTTACTTAGCCGGCACTACAACCCATTAAAGGTCTTGGCCTTCTGCAACATGCTTCTCCAACCGGACCTATCCGCAGCTAACGTTTCCCAGCTGGATACTCCCACAGTTTTTAAGTCGGCAAGAGCTGCGTCGTACCATCTGGATTTTGGACGCACTGCACCTCTCTTGCCCTCCGGTCTGGTTTTAAGGATTTTTTTCGGAATACGATGATCTCCCATTCGTTGTACATGACCGAGCCAACGCAGTCGGTTTATTTTGGTAGTTCTGACTATGTCCGACTCTCCATAAAGCTGACTAAGCTCATGATTGAATCGTCTGCGCCATCGGTTCTGCGTTTGATCGAATACTGGTCCAAATATTGTCCGCAGTACTTTTCTTTCGAACGTGTGCAGCGATTGTTCGTCTCTTTGTGTCAAGCACCACACTCCGAACCATACGTAACCACCGGTCTGATCACAGATTTGTATATTGCGCATTTTGAATTTCGGCTTACTGACTTGGACTTTAAGATTTTCAGAAGGCCTTAATAACTCCGGTTGCCCAGAATTAGTCGTCTCTTAATTTCGTCCGCGATGTCGTTATTAGTGTTCAGCTCCGATCCAAGGTATACGAATTTGTTGACCATTTTGAATGTGTGTGTGTCGATCGTTACGGTTTCCTCCTGGTGTTGATTCGAGGGCGGGATGATCATATATTTCGTTTTTTCGTCATTAACCTTCAACCCAAGGTACCTTTCCTCTTCAAGGCCATAAACTTGTCTTAAACAACATGCATTTTTCGTCCAAGTATGTCCAGGTCGTCTGTGAAACCTAGCAACTGACTGGACTTGGTGAAAATGGTGCCGCTGGAATCTATGTCCATGGTGCGCACAGCTGCTTCAAGGTTCAGGTTAAAAAGCAGCGTCGCGAGTGGATCTCCCTGACGTAGGTCTTCCTCAATGTCGAAAATCTCTGACAGTTGATTACGGATCCTTACTCGGCTATTAGCTCCGTTCAGTGTTAACTTGGTTAGCGAGATCAGTTTGTTGGGGATTCCAAATTCCTCCATTACTCTCCATAGCTTACTTCTTCTAACACTGTCGTAGGCTGCCTTAAAATCAACGAACAAATGGTGTGTTTCAATGTTGTACTCTTTGCACTTCTCCAAGATATGTCTGATATTAAACAGCTGGTTCGATGTTGAACGACCTACACGAAAACTACCTTGGTATTCACCTACAGAGTTTTCCATGTATGGATGAAGGCGCTGGTAAAGAATATTTGCAAATATCTTGTAGGCAATATTCAGCAGAGCGATTCCTCGAAAATTGCCACACTCCATTTTATCACCTTTTTTGTATATGGGACAAAGTATGCTGGTCTTCCACTCTTCCGGTAACTCCTCGACATTACATATACACGTGTTGAGCTCGTGCATCTCCATATATAGCGCGTTGCCGCCGTTCTTGAAAAGTTCGCCGGGTAGATTGTCTGATTGGCTTTGAAATTTCTGAGCCTCGAAATTTCAGCTTCAACTTCTTGCATCGTTGGTTCTTCTATATATGGTTGCGCAGTATGAAATGGCAATTCGTTGTTATCTTCGTTTCGGTTGAGCGGTGTGTTCGGATTAAGCAGTTCTCTCGCAATGCACTTTTCCTCATCTGCTAAGACCAATCCATTCTTGTCCTTACAACAATGTAACTGTTACTAAGTACTTGAATTCAGAAACCTGCTCCAGGTCCTCCCCATTTAAACTGCAAGCTATATCCTTCCAAGATTTGCCGACATGCATAACCTTAGTTTTCCCTACACTTATCTTGATCCTGTACTCCTCACATGGAGAATTTTCATTATTACCTCACCCACCTCGACATTTCCAAGGGTTTCAAATCAAAAAATTTTCTCCCATAAAATGTGAGACATTCCTAGATCTTTCGAGTAAAAAAAATGAAAATCGAAGAGATTTAGGGCCTCTCATAGATCTGTCGGTTAAAAAACAATTATGAAAATCGGAAAAGATTTACTCAAGTTATGTACAGAAAACACGTAGGGCCCTAGCAGAGACTCGTTTTTAGTGCCCTAGCCATGCCCAGATCATTCTGATACGTACGGGTCCCCTGCATATGTGTTTGTTTATCGTGTTTTAGTGTCCTCGCATGGTGCGTAGCACCACACGATTTTGCTACTCCATGGTGCATTTGCACCATTCCGACTACTATACTCGGCGCGTCAGCCTAGCTCGGCGACTATTAGCCCAAAAATGTTTAAATTCAATCCCATAACAGATTTTTGGATTAAATACCTTTCAGGAGAAAGCAGACGAGCTGGCCAGACAGGGTTCAGCATCTGCGATCCAGGGCCCAGCTCCCCACATCCGATCGCACACTCTTTGTGTGAAAGGGTGGTGGAAGACTGGTGCGGGCTGAGTCCGCAAAGAGTTGACGTGCGTACGCCGGAGGAAAGCACACGAAACTGAGAATGGACCGTAATGGCATTAGGAGAGTAGTGGGAGCCATTGCGGGTCACTGTGGGTTGAAGAAGCACTTGGCCAAAATGACCATCTTGGCTGATCCAAGATGCGACTGCGACTTGGAAGAGGAAACGGGCGTCCACGTAAAATGTGAGTGCCCGAAGTTCCACTTGATAAGGAGCATGACATTAGGTGGTTATGTGATTCGACTCTCCGATATCTTAGACCTAGGACCTATCGCTCTAGACAGGTTCTTGGTAAGAACCGGAAGGTTGTGTTTTAGGAGCTAAAAATGGTTCATCCCGCCCTGAGATATCTAAAATACCTTCCAGAAGAAAAACATATTGAAAATTGGTCAAGTATCACACGAGTTATCGTGTTGACAGACAGACAAACGGAGGGACAGACTTCTCCTATTTAGAACCTGTATGGGTCGTTTCTACTATGGTGGTCCAGTGAAGAACAATTTGACAGTAAATGCGAGGATAGAAGTGAATCCTAATTGAGTAAATCTATTGTTTAGGTACTTATGGGTTTTCTGACTTCTTTGACCATCAAATGGGTTTAATAACACCGTGGTCGTATGTCCCAAATTTGTTGCTGCACTACGATGACAACATGAGTTTTCTCGAACGGTGTCACAATACATTCGTTTCGATTGCCGATTGGCTGATTCGTCAATACATGCACCTACCATATCAAACTGCGATTGCTGAAAAATATTTTGCAGCTTTAGCTCCGTTACCTTCCATTGACAATTTATTGAAAAACATTTCATTGATTTTAGTAAATACTCATAGAAGTGTGTTGTCCCCTCGACCGGTTATGCCAGGAATCATAAACGTTGGCGGGGCACACATAAAACCAGCGAAAGCGCTGCCGAATGACCTGCAAACATTTCTGGATGGAGCAAAGGATGGAGTTATTTACTTTAGTCTCGGAACGCTTTTGAAAAGCTCTCAAATGCCACAGGATAAATTGCACGCTTTTTTGCAGACATTCAAAATTCTAAAGCAGCGAGTTGTGTGGAAGTACGAAAGTGAAACCGAGGACGACATCCCTCCGAATGTGATGGTAAGAAAGTGGTTGCCACAAACGGACATTCTAGCGCATAAAAACGTCGTTTTATTTATTACTCATGGCGGAATGTTTGGCAATTTCGAAGCAATAGCCCGTGGCGTTCCGCTTCTTGTAATTCCATTCTTTGCCGATCAACACCGCAATGCTTTTCGGATTGTTAAAATGGGATATGGAAAGTCGTTGAACTTTGAAGAAATTACAAAAGAATCGTTAAACGACGTCTTACAGAAGGTCTTGACAAACAGTTCTTACGCGAACAAAGCAAAAGAAATATCAGCCATTTACGGAGATAATTTGATGCATCCGATGGACGAAGCAATGTTTTGGATCGAATATGTTTGTCGGCACAGAGGCGCGAAGCATTTGAAGTCACATGCAGCAAATATGCCAACGTATCAGATCCTACTAATCGATGTGCTTGTTGCGATGCTTTTCGGATTAATTTTAGCAATATTGTCTGTTTGCTGGCTAATCAAAAAATCTCTCCGAGAAAGTCAGAAAGTTAAAACGAATTAAAAAAGTTAGATTTCCAAAAAACAAAACTGTTTGTAAATATTTAAAATTTATTTAGAAATTTGGAACCCACTAGACCCACCTGATCCATTCGCTTATTCTCTTTCTAAGATGCGACAGTTGTAGCTGCTTCCTTTTCCAATTCCTCGTCATCTGGTAACTCTCTTACCAATGACAATAACTTTTCCAATTTTTGTAGTTGTAAAACATCTTGATCAACATTTTGCTGCTTTTTCGGAGGTTTCACTTTCAGTCGTAAATTAGGTGAGAGCTTCAGGGAAGTTGTCATACCTCTGAAAAACACAAAAAGTCGATTGTTTGGCGGGTCGCATTTTTATTGTTACTGTCAAATGAAATGAAACGACCGAAGTAAATGTGGCACACTGTTTCGTTGATACTTCCAAACGAAATATGAACGATGGGGTTTGTGATTTCATTTGTACAGTAAGCAACTAATAAATGAAGACTTCGGGAGAAAAACAAGATAAAGCAATTAAAAGTAAACCTGCTCCCATGTATATATGAGAGTACGTTCACTTTCAATTGCTTTATCTTGTTTTTCTCCCGAAGTCTTCAAATTTGACATCAGCTAGATGAAAGAGAATGACTCATACTTATCATCGCCGACGATTATAAATGGAAGCTTTTGGTTAAATGCGATGCAAGTTAGTTTTACTGATTTTCTGGGTACAACTTGTTGGACACAGATTGCTTTGTATTTGTTGACGTTAATATCGAAAACGTATACTTTTCCCTCGGTCGTTACAGCCGCTAAGACTGTACTCGAATATGGTGCCCATTTAACATCGCCAACGCTTGCTCCCAAATCAAAAATGAACAATGGATCACTGTAAGAGGTCGATTATGATATTGTTGTGTTTAGTGAGACATCGACTTCTGTCAAAGTATAGTGTCGACTCATGATTAGATGCAAGTAAAATACGAAATGATAGACGGAGAAATGCGCTATACTTTGACATTAGCCGACACCGCACTGAAAGCGTGGATTGGAGTTGATTGATATTTGCGCCAATTTTGATACCTGCCTTCTCATATCTTCCCAAATTTTCACTCGCCAATCTCCGCTACATGACACGAAAATATTAGTATTGAATTTGTTGAAATCAATTTTGTAAATGGACAAATAATGTGCCTGGTATGTCATCAAATATCTAAAACGGAATTGTTGTAGCAAACTAAGAAACTTTGATTTTAACTTTTTTCTTGACTTGGAGCTAAATGCAGTGCTGCACTTGTAGATCAAACCTTCTTCAGTCCCAACTAAAAATATTTCGGGTTGTTTTGGATGAAATATCATGCACGTACCACATGCTTTCAGTTGGATGTCAGTCCCGTCAGGATTTCCAATATGCTCTTTATCCAAGTAAAGTGTTATAATTGTTGTGACGGAGAGCTTGTTTTGCATCAAAACCCAATTGAAAACACGGCCATCCGCAGAAACCGAGTAAAAATTTATCTCTCCATCTGGCATATCTGGACCCCATTTCATCTACATCGGAAGAGTACAAAAGAATAATACGTATTTCTCTATTCAGATGTACACTGAATTCTTAAGAGTTTACACTACGTACTAAAGAGCCATCTGGCGGAAATTTTTCAACTAATGAAAATTTGCATGGGAAAAGTGACACTTTTGTGTAACGTTTTTCTCTTAAAGTCTTGAATGCAAAGCAAACCAATGCTTATACTGGGTCTTTCATATCTCTTTCATACGTACCATCGAAGAATGAGAGGATCATAGTAGGCTGTTAACTTTCATATGAAAATCCGCTGTATTTCTATAGGAAATTGCGGGAACACTTTTTATAAAAACATTCTCATTTGCTAGAAATGTGAATTCCAATATTTCATTTCAAAAGTCAGTTTTTTCAGCTTTTCTAGTTAATAAATTCTAGCTAATAAACACTTCCGAATGCATAATTTTTTCGACCAATGTGTTTGCTCACTTAATCTTTAACTGAGTAATCCATTTAAATCACAGAAAATATTTTCTACGATTTAGAAATAGATAAAAACTTTTTGAGTTGTTACATTTGTAAATATTTGTAAACGTCAAATCACAATAATTTATTTGGAATCATCAACTCAAATTTTTTTTATAAATTTCTGACTCGTAGAAAATGTTTTCTGTCATTTAAATTGATTACTCAGTTAAAGATTAAGTGAGCAAACACATTGGTCGAAAAAATTATGCATTTCGAGGTGTTTATTAACTAGAGAAGCTATATAACTGACTATTGCAATGAAATATTGGAATTCTAGCAAATGGGAATGTTTTTATAGAAAGTGTTCCCACGATTTTCTGTATAAATAGGTAAAGTAAGTAATGATTACTTAAACACTGGTTTGCATTCAAGACGTTAAGAGAAAAACATTACACAAAAGTGTCACATACCAGGATGCCTGATCAGTGTCAAAAACCATATTTTTGCTGATGATGTCCAGCTTTACAGGTCTTTCCCTGTGGAAGCAGTAGACTATCTAGTGAGTGGGCGGCCTGTGGAAGCAGTAGACTATGCAGTGAGTGGGCGGCCAAAAACTCATTAGTACTGAATGTGGGGAAGACACGGGCTATTGTTTTTTTAGATCGTGGAGTCGATGTTAATGTACCGAAGGTAGTCTTGAATGGAGTGGTCGTACCTTACAAGTCCACGGTGCTTAATCTCGGTGTAGAAATGGATGAGCGAATACTATTTCAACCGCATGTTAATAAACTGTGCTCAAACGTTTTTAGTCGACTACGTAGTCTTTGGCAAACAGCCACTTTTTCCCCGTATAAACAAAAATTCTGCCGATCAAGGCTCTTATCATTCCTCTTTTCACTTATGGAGTGACTCGACAAATCTGCAAACTGGTGAGATATAGTCCATGATCAAGCGTTTTCGGTCTGTACGCGCTTTTTGTACGGACTGAGGTGCTATGACAGCACACGTGAATACACTCACCGCATACTGGGCTGATTGCAGATTATCTTGAAATTCGGCAGAATGTTTTCATTCACAATTTTGCGGTCACAAAAACTCCCAGGTACCTTTACTCGAAGCTGCAGGCTGGTCGGAACTCAAGGAATCCATTGTTCGTTGCGCCGAGAAATACAACGCACCAATAAAACCGATCGTTCTTCGTTTGGTCAGTTTCTGCATACAACAGCGCACCAGCACACATTAAGAAGTTACGTACAGTTGAACAATTTAAGAGGTCCTACATGAGACGACTAAAAAATTCGCAAACCTAATCCCGCGGTTCCATATCTTTCTTCCGCAAATTCCAAGTGTTGCTCTGGTTTTCGATATTTCATACATTTTATGAATCATATGAATTATAAGGAACATTCTGGCCCCATTTTACCCAAATCTTTAAATGATGATATATAATTTTATTGTCTACTATTTTCTAGCTGACATGGAAAAAGAGTAGCTATGACTGCTGCCATAGCTCTCGTTAAAAAACCATGAAATCGTTATAATATTTGATTAACATTAATAACTTTAACATAGAGAAAGGATCAAAAACAAATATTACAAAAAACAGAATCAAAATCAAGTGAAATAATTAACGAGTATATAAATGAAATGAATTCAGGTTAAAATATTTAAAAAATAAATAAATAAAAATTGTTGAAAGAACATCGTCAAAATATTTTAAAGATAAATAAATAAAAATTGTTGGAAGAACATCGTCAAAAGTTGAATATAAAATTTGCCAAATCAGCATAGTCAAAAATATAAAATATAGATTGCTAAAATAGCTCGTCAAAAATGCTCCATCGCGTCTAAGAAGATGCCAAACATCCAAGTCAGAGAACATCATGTCAACTGCATTAAAAAAAAACGTTACCTTTTTAGGAGCTTCAAAAATTTAAGAATAATCAATCACCGGATGAGTGCTTTCGTTTTTATGACGCAGTAGTGAAAAGAAAGCACTAAATAAACACATTATCCAACCATGCCAAATTTATCAAAGACCGAGTCATGGAGCTTATGGACCTCATTTCTGAACTCGCGAGACGGAAGAGTTGGATCTACGTGGTTTGCAGCAAGGTTGAATTGCCGGCATGCGAAGTTGAAAGGCGAGAATTGTGAGTACTGATTAACGGAACCCGTGATTCTAATTAATGAGGATTTTCGCAAAACTCGCGAGCCATCATCCAACTTAATCTTGTCGCGAATGAAACGAGAGTTCACTCTTCCAGTCAAAACATCGTGGATGAAGAAAACTGCTGCACTGGTTCTACGTCTCAGCAAAGATTTCAGATTGAGTTCATCACACCTATCAATGTAAGGGCGAAGACGGTGGCTATCATCGTCTTCACTGACAAATCGATCGCGATTAGCGTACAACACGAACTGTCTTTGAATACTTTCTAACGACTGGATGTGAACTGCTTGATGAGGTGCCCAAATCGTACTGGCAAATTCCAGATGAGAGCGAACTATGGCGGAGTAAAGCATAGTGGCTGTGTCAACATTAAAACGTCCATAACATTGACGCTTAACAAATGAAAGCATAGACTTAGCTTTATTTATCGACAGTTCCCAGTGTTCATTAAAGGAATAACTATATGCATATGTATGACCGGAGCTATGAAGACGACAGCGACGGCAGCCATGGAAGCGTTGCTAGCTGTACCACCGGTCCACACGATCGTCAAGGCTAGAGCATTTGCGACAGCAGATAGGCTTTGGCTTAACGGTCTGTGGATGAGGAATTTTTCTGTAGGGCATGGAAGAATTAGAAATGCAATAGCTGATCCTATTTTTGACATGCCTAGAGACCGCATAAAAGCGGAGATCAACTTTGAGAGACGATATGAGACTATCGTACCGAGTAGACAAGAATGGCTAGGCAATTGGCCAGATTGTATACCCGAAGATGGACTCATAAGCTTTACGGACGGTTCGAAGAACTCTGAAGGAACGGGGGCTTGGGTAATTACTCTGGAACCCAGAACGGAAGAGAATTTCTATCTAGGAAGGTACGCCAGTGTGTTTCAGGCGGAAACGTTTGCAGCGATGAAAGGACTACGGTGCTCTTTCCAACCGGAATTGGAGAATGAAAGAATCACTGTACTTTTTGATAGTGAAGCGATTATTAAGGCGATAATGTCGCCTGTCACAACTTCCAAACTTATGAAAGAGTTCAAGGAGACCCTGAACAAACTAGGTCTGAGAAATCAGATAACGGTCGCTTGGGTACCTGGGCACTCTGGAATAGAAGGGAGTGAAAAGGCAGATGAACTGGCGAAGCTGGGCTCTAAATCTGTTAGCCACGGACCAGAACCGTTCATTCCCATACCGCAGTCGCTGTGTGACAAGGTGGTAAAGGATTGGACATGGTCAGAGGCAAACAAGCATTGGCAAGCTTATAAAGGAGGTCTACATACAAAGAGATTCTTCCCAGTCGCCGATCGTGGATGGGCGAGGGAACTGTTGCACATGGACCGGGATCGAATAAGAAGAGTTGTGGGAGCGATCACGGGACACTGTGGACTAAACAGTCATTTGGCCAAAATTGGTATCGTCAACGACCCTAACTGCACCTGTGGCCTTGGTGAGGAAACGGGACACCACATTATTTGTGAATGTCCGAACTTTTCTCTACTACTTTTCTCTAGGTTCAAATGATTTACATGATGAATGGGAAAGAGGAACAAAGGATCGGAAGATCTGTGTTTCGTGGCTCTCAGCCGTCCCAAACTGATAAATCTAGCTCTTATTTACCTCGTACCTCCATTTACCCTTTATTTCCCTTTACCCCGTACTTCCCTTTACCCCGTACTTCCCTTTACCATGTACTTCCTCTTACCCTGTACTTCCCTTCACCGACCGTATCGAACCCAATAACCAACTAATCAAAGTTCAAACTTCCTATACGCTGTTAAGTACCCGACTTTAAGGCGTAATTTTTTTCTCTTACCTCCCATATGACGTCAGAATGTTTGCAGTTTACTCCTTTCGATACGTAAAGTGGTTGCGACGGATTCGTTTGCAGATTGTATACGGCCACGTTTCCATCGTACATGCCTTCGATATCAATGCGTTACTTAGTTTCTCAGTCAAACTCAAAAGATACAACGTATACCTATAACAAGCAAATAAGGATACTTAGGATGAATGTCGCAGCACATAACACCGCTCTCTGTTGTAACTGAAAATGGCCAATAAAATGTATGCGTTTAAAGAGTGGATTTTTTTGGAAAATTACTATCCATTACTTCTATAATCTGGAAACGAAGGATTTTTTATGGTAAATAAACAAACACCTCCTTCTGCTTGTTGTCGCAAAAAGTCAACTGAAATTACATTTTGTAAATTCCCTGAACCATTAGTAAACATTAAAAAATTTACGTGATCCATAACATACTGCAAACAGGTCATAGTACAGTGTGTTAAAGCACATGTCCGTGATGTGCATTTTCTTTGTCTTCTCGTATGAAAATTTCCATAGAGGCAATAAAGTTCCCTCCTCCTCACGAAATTCATCCGACGGATCTTCGTAGTAGCGATAGTCCTGGGCAATATCATCGAAGATATTTTGATTGATCATCCGCTCCAATATTTGCCAGCACTCAACGATAAATAAATTCATTGTTATTTGGTGGAAGGTAAGTGCTATTTGCCCCGGGGGGCGAATAGTCTTTTTTGACTCGCTGCCCCGGGGGGAATTATTTATTTTTATTTATTATTTATTATTTATTTTCATTATTTATACTTTAAACCGCATGAGGAAGGCAATAGATGGTGATTTATTTACCTTTATATATCAATTTACTGTACAGTCCGCTCATATATAAAACTATTTATGCTACACGAAATGTAAAATGATATCTCAGTTCCTGGTGTCGTTTACTCATTTACTTGGTTTCATTTACTCCACCTCCGATCGAGACACCATTCTTGTAGTATAAAATCCTATTCTATTTAGTATAGTTTTGAGACAACATTTTCTAATATTATTGATTGGTTGGAATTAGTCGACGAAAATTATCAAGGCTTTGAATCAGTTTTGCAATGTTTAAATTTCAAAAGAAGCGTGTCCAAGCAATCGAAATTTTGTTAAACCGTGCAGATAATCTATATCTATCTAGTTTTGTAAGCCACGTAGTTTATGTGACATTTTGTAAAACGAAAAGTTTCCTAGTTTTGTTAGAGAGTGAGTTTTTGTCACATTTCGTATAAGGAAAAGCTTCCCAGTTTTGTTAGCTACCTAGTTTTTGTGACATTTAGTAAAACGAAATCTTTCTAGTTTTGTTGACTAGCGTCATTTATACGGACGACAAAAATCCGGAATACCAAAATCCGAACAACAAATCCAGACACACAATAATCCGGACGACCTGTGGGCTCGCATCAAAATTAACAAACAATTTAACATATTATTCTTTATTGTTTCTTATGTTTAAGGACTCAGCCGTCGGTTTAGATCGATTTGGATGCTAAAAATAAGATTTTATGTTGGGAGCTTTGCTCACTCACCGCCACGCCTGCGGCGAGCTTTATTACGCACTGCAGGAGGCAACACTTGCATGGGGCTCAGCTCCTTAGACCCCGCACGAAGAGATATTCCCTACTTAACCCCCCTTTACGGGGCTGCCGCGGTAAAATTTTACTTTAGGGGGTTGGCGGCGGAAGGGGTAGGGGGGGGGGGGGAAGTGTGGGTGTTAGAGGTAACGGGTAACGACGTAGGCAACGGAAAAAGGACAATGATTTAAAACTAGGAACATGGAATGTAAGATCTTTGTTGCCGCCAGGAGGATTGAGATCTCTCACAAGTGCGCTAAGAGCGGCAAAAATTGACATCACGGCAGTGCAAGAAACGAGATGGCCTGGAAAGGACACCATGATCAGTGGAGACTATAAGTTCTACTACAGTGGGAAAAGTAATGACAGTCCAAGAGAGTATGGAACAGGTTTCATGGTTTTCGGCACAGCTAGAAACGCGGTGATTGGCCTCAATCCTGTTGACGAGCGATTGTGTTCTCTACGAATAAGAGGAAAATTTTTCAACTATAATCTTATTAACGCCTACGCACCCACGGAGGAAAAAGACAACGAAGCGAAGGAGCTATTTTACGAGAAACTGGTGGAGATATATGATGGAGCGCCGAAACGTGACATTAAGATTCTGCTTGGAGATCTGAATGCCAAGTCTTCTATCGTCCCACAATTGGTAAATACAGCCTCCATGAAAACTCTAACGACAACGGTACGCGGGTAGTTCATTTCGCAGCATCTAAGAAACATGGTTGTGAGCAGTACGTATTTCGAACATAAAAACATCCACAAAGCGACATGGGTATCACCTGATGGACAAACCAAAAACCAGATTGATCACGTTTTGATAGATTGACGGCACTGTTCAAATGTGGATGTCAGGAGCTGTAGAGGACCAAATGTTGATTCTGACCACTACTTGGTTAAAGTGGTTGTTAGGTCTCGCATATCGGTCCAACACAACCGACAACAGGCATTGAAAAAGTGGGACGTTGAAAAACTGCAGAACGAAGACATCAAACACAAATACGTGGATAGTTTGGAGAGAAAAATTATCAAAGAAATGGTCAGCGAACAACACAGTATAGACGATGTGTGGAATCTAATCAGGCGGAATGTAGAGAGTGCCGCGGCAGAGACTTTGGGAACGAGAACGAGAAATAAAAGAAATAACTGGTTCGACGATAAATGCCAGCGAGCTCTGGAGAACAAAAATGCAGCTCGACTAGAAACTCTGAGTCGATACAGTCGAGCAGGCCAGGCAGAGTACCGTTCGAAGAGAAATTTCGCTCGAAAACTGTTCCGAAACAAAAAACGGCTGCAGGATAGGAACGTTTTGATCGAAATTGAAAAGTTTGGCAATAGAAAGGAAACTCGGAACTTCTATGGGAAAGTAAACGAATCCAAAAATGGTTACAGTCAACAACATTTGCTGTGTAAGGACAAGAATGGATTGGTCTTAGCAGATGAGCAAAAGTGCATTGCGAGATGGGCTGAGTACTTCAAAGAACTGCTTAATCCGAACACACCGCTCAACCGAAACGAAGATAACAACGAATTGCCATTTCATACTGCCCAACCATATATGGAAGAACCAACGATGCAAGAAGTTGAAGCTGAAATTTCGAGGCTCAGAAATTTCAAAGCCCCGGGGACAGACAATCTACCCGGCGAAATTTTCAAGAACGGCGGCAACGCGCTATATATGGAGATGCACGAGCTCAACACGCGTATATGTAATGTCGAGGAGTTACCGGAAGAGTGGAAGACCAGCATACTTTGTCCCATATACAAAAAAGGTGATAAAATGGAGTGTGGCAATTTTCGAGGAATCGCTCTGCTGAATATTGCTTACAAAGTATTTGCAAATATTCTTTACCAGCGCCTTCATCCATACATGGAAAACTCTGTAGGTGAATACCAAGGTGGTATTCGTGTAGGTCGTTCAACATCGGACCAGCTGTTTAATATCAGACAGATCTTGGAGAAGTGCAAAGAGTACAACATTAATACACACCATTTGTTCGTTGATTTTATGGCAGCCTATGACAGTGTTAGAAGAAGTAAGCTATGGAGAGTAATGGAGGAATTCGGAATCCCCAACAAACTGATCTCGCTAACAGAGCCGTATCTAGACAGCTAAATCAGGGTGGGCGCGTGCCTTCAGAATGAAAAAGTTATAGAAATAAAGCAAAATATATCCTTATGTGATATGTTATACTCAGCAAGTTTTTTCACGAGCGGATGCATTTAAAAAGTTTACAAATTGAGTCTGTAAATAGTAGTTTGCCTCTCACGACGAAAAGTAGTCACAACACATACTAATTAAATAATGACAATAGCGCCGCAGGCGAAATTTTTACGTATTTAATTCAAATTGAATTGTCCAACAGCATTCCATGACATTGAAATTTGAACATTATTTTTGCACATAATCTTCATTGGCGCTAAGCAGAAATCGTAAAAGTATAGAAACATAGAATGTATCTCTATGAAAATTTCTTCAAATGCAAAATTTTAAAATGAATTAAAAATACGCGAGCGAAGTGAGCGAAATTTTTTGGAATCGTGTTTCATTTGACAGAAATTTGTACACTTGTTAAAAGCGATCATGGCCCAAATTAATCAAAATTTACTAAATTTGCTTGCATTTTCGAAAATCTGAGGGTGGGCGCAAGAAATCTCAGGGTGTGCGGAGCCCATCCCCGCCAGTACCTAGATACGGCCCTGCTCGCTAACCAAGTTAACACTGAACGGAGCTAATAGCCGAGGGAGGATCCGTAATCAACTGTCAGAGATTTTCGACATACAGGAAGGCCTACGCCAGCGAGATCCTCTCGCGACGCTGCTTTTTAACCTGACCCTTGAAGCAGCTGTGCGCACCATGGACATAGATTCCAGCGACACCATTTTCACCAAGTCCAGTCAGTTGCTAGGTTTCGCAGACGACCTGGACATACTTGGACGAAAAATGGACGTTGTTAAAGACAAGTTTATGGCCTTGGAGAGGAGAGGTACCGACCTTGGGTTGAAAGCTAATGACGAAAAAACGAAGTATATGATCATCCTGCCTTCGAATCAACACCAGGAAGAAACCGTAACGATCGACACACACACATTCAAAATGGTCAACAAATTCGTATACCTTGGATCGGAGCTGAACACTAAAGGATGACACGGATTAAATTGCACCGATTTCAAATTTCCCGCATAACCTAACGCTTTGTAAACCCTGAACGTCAAGCTTATTGTTTAATATAAAAAGATAACTGACAACAACGAAACATATAAAAATATTTTCAATGGAACTTAAAAACAGAATGAAAAATTTGCACTTTTTTGCTGAAAATCCTTATACTTCACATTCAGTCATCGCGAAAGAAACAAAAACGACAAAATCAACAGTGACTCGAGTTATAAATCGCTTCAAGAAGACTCAAACTGCTGCTAGAGCTCAAAGAACAGGATCTAAGACACGCACACGTGACAAGAAAGTGACACTGAAAGTTATAAGATCGGCTAAACAAAATCCAGGACTTTCACAAAGAGATCGAGCTCAAAGATGCGGAATGTCACGAGAAACCGTTCGACGAGTATTATTAAATGCTCATCTAAAAACATACAAAGCAATTAAGACACCTAACCGCAACGATAAGCAGAATAAATTGGCACGAAAGCGAGCAAGAAAATTGTATAACAATATTCTGACCAAAAATTTTGGCTGCTTGATTATCGATGACGAAACATACGTAAAAGTGGACCCAAAACAGATTCCTGGTCAAAAGTATTACGTTGCAAATAAGCGTCTAAATGTGCAGGACAAATACAAGTTCGTTAAAGTGGATAAATTCGGCAAGAAGCTACTCATTTGGCAAGCGATTTGCTCATGTGGTAAAAAGAGTCGACCTTTTGTTACTTCGTCAAGTTTAAACTCATCTGTGTATATAGAAGAATGTCTTAAACGCCGACTTATACCATTTATCAAAAGTCACAACTCACCAGCTATCTTTTGGCCCGATTTGGCAAGTTGTCACTACTCCAAGGTAACTTTGGAGTGGTTAAAAACGAATAAGGTTAGAATAGTGCCGAAAGATGTCAATCCACCGAACTGTCCAGAACTCAGACCCATTGAGAAATTTTGGGCAATGGGCAAAAGAAACTTCAAGAAGACCCAAGCAACTATCAAAAACGACAGACAAATGTTGAATCACTGGCAAAGAAGTGTTGCGAAGATCAACCAAGAGACTGTGCAAAAAATGATGGGCTCAATTAACGGAAAAGTCCGCCGATTTATAAGAACAGCAGAGATGGACAATTAATATTATTTTTACTTGAATTTTGATAATCATGCTAATACGAAAATATAAAGTTGAACTCTTAAAATTGTTGCATAATGTTTTAGTTTTTGACTTGAAATCGGTGCAATTTAATCCGTGTCATCCTTTAATAACGACATCGCGGACGAAATTAAGAAACGAGTAATTCTGGGCAACCGGAGTTATTACGGCCTTCTGAAAATCTTAAAGTCCAAGTCAGTAAGCTGAAATTCAAAATGCGCAATATACAACTCTGTGATCAGACCGGTGGTTACGTATGGTTCGGAGTCGTGGTGCTTGACAAACTTAAAAAACTGTGGGAGTACCCAGCTGGGAGACGTTAGCTGCGGATAGGTCCGCTTGGAGAAGCATGTTGCAGAAGACCAAGACCCTTAATGGGTTGTAGTGCCGGTTAAGTAAGTAAGTAAGTACATGACAAAAAATGCATTCTTGGGGGGTTGAAGAGCACAAATACATCCCTGCAATTGGTTAAAAGTGGATTTTAGCGCTTTAACTGTGGAAATGTTAAGTAACCATGGAATTCGAAATTAAATTTTAGCGCTGTGATTGTGAAGTTATGATGGAAACTTGTAATTAGACATTGGATTTTAGCGCTCTAATTATGCAAATATAAAGTAAGAATGAAATAATTTCGAATTTGAGCGTTTGAATTTTGTAAGAATCCGCTAAGTATGGAATTACCCAGGACACGCCACGAGGAGGCTGCTTATGTGTATCCTATTGGCCCTGAAAAGGGCCGTTTACCATACCGAGCGGGGGCAAAATTGAAAGAATTTTGTTTTGTTTTTACTCATAAATAACTACTACATTTAAATCACTCATTCATTCATTTTTGTTGTAACATCATTCTTGAAGGTGAATCAAGACGTTTCGTTTAGATATGCAAAGTACTTTTGAGGTGTCGAAAAAATATTATCGCTCCGAGGCAAATAGTGGAAAAAAGACTATTTTTCCCCCGGGGCAAATTGTCAAAAAGAGACTATTCGCCCCTCGGGGCAAATAGTTACTTCGTTCTTTTGTGGAATTTGAAAATGTTCTGAAACAACACAGAGTTGTGCGCCGCCGATAAAATATCATCATTTTCCCCAACTATACTGACAGCGATGAAAACTTCTCGCGTTCCTTACATTGACACTTTAACTGGATCAGTTATGAGAGCGACTACCAGCCAATAAAGCTGATTTTGTTGTAGGCACTGTCAAACTTTTGTTTGTAAATTTTGACATTGCCTTCAAAAAACCAGTTAAATTCTACTATTTTATTGCACTTCAACCGGTCAGGTTAAGCAGTTAATAGATAAATAATATGACGAAAATTATCCTCCGCATCAAAAGAGATATTTCGCCGGCGCGCAAGTCTTTTCACTAATATTCTTGACATTTCGGATTTTCGGGAAGTGTCTAATTCTTACCTGTAAATATTTCTTATTCAATTCATGGGAGGCCTGAGCACTATCAGCTTTCTTCTTACTGTCCTTCTTGGAGACTACGTGCTAAATGCCCCGAAAACAGAAACTTTATTATTGCAACTTTATTACGATAATCGACAAACCTTTTTATCCTTTTCTTTATCTTTTTGATTTTGTTCAAAATCCAAAGCATAAGAGTCGTAGATAACCCACTGTTTGACATTGCTAGCGAAGCTGGATCGAGGTGGCGGGATGGTCTGTGTGTCAACATTCTAGGAACACGGTTTTTAGAGAGTGTTTTTAACAATTTTTATTGATTGCAAACTCAAAAACGGTCTTTCCAGCAATAGAAATTTTCAATTTGACTCGCAGGTGGAATTATTGTTGAGTAAAATGGATCTAGGACCGATTTTCCGAAGACAAAATACCCCCTGACAAATTATCCCCGTACAAAATATCCCTGGACAAAATATCCCACATAAACCGGACAAAATATCCCCAGGCATAATGCCCAAGAGAAGCATTTGAATAAGGAGTGGTGTAAATTAGAAGTGAATTCGGGTCGGGTTTTTTGGAATTTCATGGATCTCATGGTATTGGTATTGCTAACTTTGTGTGGAGGGCAATTTAAAAAAAATCACCGTTTGTCACTTTGCAACCATTCAAAAATTCGTACCCTGGACGGATTGTTGTAAGTTATAGCCGCACGTTCGCAATAATTAAACTGATTTATTAATTTCAATCGTTTCTTGCCACCAGTTTTCGCAGCTGCTGGAGTTTCCACAGCCGCTGCAGCTGCAGGTTCATCTTCGTCCGCCTCTGTACGAAAGAAATTGTAAGATTTTATCAATCATTTGGAGTTAAATGAAATAAAAGAGCTACGCAAATTATATCGTATTTCAATGTTTTTCTTAAAAATATCTTCCTGGTTCAAGAGAAAGAGATGTGTTTAGTTATTTGTGTGTCAAATTGTTCCAACGTGTATTTTCGTAATGTTAGACTCTGGCAAAAGTGAAACATCTCATCAAAAATAAATGTAATTACCAGCGTCCTCAGCACCTTCACCATCATCATCGCCTCCTTCTGGTTTCGGTGGAGGTGCTATTTCATTAACAGCATCTTCGGGTTCCGAATCCACAGGCGGTTGATAGTCTTAATTTTTTCGTTTATTTTTTTCGTTTTTAAAAGCAAATTTTGAAACAAATCATGCATTAGTTCATCAATTGGTTTGAAAAAAAAAGTATGAGAAAATAGTCGGTGAATAGAAAAAAAAATTACCATCTCCCATCTCTTCAATTTGTTTCTTAGCTTCGTCGGAATCCAAATGCAGTGACGTTCCGTCGAATTGGAATAAAGTGACGATGTTTGGTGGAGGTGGCATCTAAACCGTATTAACTGTAAATTGTTATTGAAATAATGGCATTTGTCTTCATACTTCCACGAAAGATCCCTCTTTGAAACTGTAGATAACCAAATTCTTGGGTACGTTGGGATTTTCGGTGGATAAAACCTTTTTGATTTCCTCAGACAAATCATTTTCCGTCAGGTCCAATTGATCATCCGGCCTAATTAGTTGTCGTGACTTTGCCCAGTCATCGTCACTGCCCACAGATTCCTTTCCATCGATAAGATTCGTTCTTGATTGCTTTTGAGCCTAAAGAAATATTGTTTTCAAAACCAATATGAGGAATTACGTTGAAACTATTGTCATGTACGTTGTTGCTTGTAATTTGGTTCCAGGGCTACGGACCGTCAACAACAAGCAACAAATGATCAAACAATAATTCACATCTGCGAGTCCTTTTATTTTCAAGATTTCATTGTATTTGTACGCGTGGGTATTAGGGCCTATTATTAGTGGAACTTCGTGAAACTTCAGGAAACTTAGTGAAACCTTGGGAAACTTAGGGAAACCTCTAGAAACTTAGGGAAACCTCGGGAAACTTAGGAAAACATCGGGAAACTTAGAGAAACTTAAGGAAACTTCATGTAAACAAGCTTATTATTAAACTAGTGTAAAATGAAATACAAACTTTTCGGTTCTTTTAATTTCTTTCTTGCATTAAGGAACATTGATTTTAATAAAACATTGAAAGCAATACATTCGGAATTTTCTATTCATAGCATTAATTCGAAATCTAAAGAACTTGGTAATTAAATTTCTGTTGTGAACATTGTTGCAATAAAATTTAACGAAGCAGAAAAGGTTCAATTGAAAAAATGCCGTCAAGATAGTTTAAACAAAAAATTAGAATTCCACTTTTATGTGGCGTTCTTTGTTATCACATTTTGTTGCCTCTGAAATACTCGCATAAGCCACTCTTGTTCCGGTACTTTATCACTACTTTTCGGTCGTCTCTTCCTTTTATTCATCCAGTAACTAACAATTTTTGAAAATCGCGACCGGCAAGATAATACACTCGCTGTAGAGGAAGCACTAGGGACGAGAGGACACGAACGATGATTTCGGTAGCAAATAGTACATACATAAAGGATCGGTCAGGTGTTTTTCGTGAATTTTGGTCTATCTCGAGTTATAGGCTTCTCCTCCTCCGAAACCATGTTTTTCACCTATTCTAGCTTCCAGATCGAAGAGACTTGAAAATAAAAATATACTTTCTTGGTCAATTTTTTGGAGCATTAAAGCAACTTTATAGAAATTACAAGGTTGGGGCAGAAATTTGGTCAAATTACATGAAAAATTTGTTTCTACTTTTGGAAGGTGTTTTAAGTGATTTTTCGAAAAGATGTCACTTTTTAAATGCTGTTTTTTTGCTAAAGAAAGTGGTGTGACTGAATTTTAACGTCACACAAAATCTCCATGAATGGTCCAAAGTCAAAATTTTCTTCGTTTAGTCATTCTACGAGTGAGGATTGCGACACAAAATGACTTCCTTACTGTGACATTTGCAGTAAATGCAGCTTTTGATTCGTAGGCTTGAATTTTTTTTTAGTAATCTAACTAAGATGTGTTCCGCTAACTGTATAATTCCTTCAGAACATTCAGAAGTAATATCAAACCCAGACAAGTAATGAAGCTGTCATTGGCGTATGCTTGGTACCAAATTTGCTAGTATAGTCACTTCTAGTAATAAAATAAAGTGCAATAATAACAGCAGATTTCTTCCCCCAGATCTTTTGCTATTCCGTGAATTGCAAGGTAGCGTTTTGTTGCAGCAGACCCAATCTTCATACACAGCTCCTAAAATATAGGAAGTTTTAATTTCGAGTAACAAAAAAAAATTAGAATCTTCGTTACCTTTAGGGACCGTTCATAAAGGATGTCAGGCCGAGGGGGGAGGGGGGGGCTAGGACATCCGTGACAGAGCGTGACGGGGGGGAGGGGGGTTCGAGAGCTGCGTGACGTCACGCTAACTACAATAAAAGTAGTTGTACCCGTACGTCATAAGCTTCGAACGCCGAATTCGGGTCGGGCGAGGCGCAACAGTGAAAGGAGTCACTTCATCATACAATCAAGCGTAGGGCTTACGATTCGTGTCAAAAGAACAGTGATTGCAATCATGGTCGAAAGACCCAATCTCTCAAATTCAATACGACGGATATCAAGGTTGGTTCAGATTTGGCCGAAAAATAGGGGCACAGACGAACAGTGTGAAGGACATTTTTTGCAGATTTCGTTTTTTGGAACCCAATGTTACAAACACTATAGACACTTACTTCATACGGGTCTAAAAACAGCTATGTAGCTCAGTCGGGAGAACAACAACTGACCCACAAAACTGTGAAACTCTGTTACCGTAAGGTAAGGGGGGGGGGGTATGAGGCTGGCGTGACACTAGCTTGACAGGGGAGAGGGGGGTACGAAAAAAGCCGATTTTGGCGTGACATCCTTAATGAACGGCCCCTTAAACCGTACTGGTAGAATTGCAATTAACGACTTGCCACCTACATCCTCTTCCATTAGGGAACATATTTTAAGAGCAAATGAATTGCCTCAACGAAAATGTTCAACTGGATATGGCATAAGTTGGCTATGAGTATAGTGGTGATTCAGTCATACCCAAAACTGGAGTTTATCTATATCCTCCAGAGAATTGGTCCTTGCATGCACAGACGGCAAATGTACTCGAAAAACATGTAAATGTGCATCTGCTGGAATCAGATGCTGCATTTACTGCAAATGTCACAGTAAGGAAGACATTTTGCATCACAATCCTCACTCGTCGAATGAATAAACGAAGAAAATTTTGGCTTTGGACCATTTATAGAGATTTCTTTTACTAATAATCAGTCACACCACTATTTTTAGAAAAATCCGAATTTAAAAAGTGACATCTTTTTGAAAAATAACCTAAACACCTTCCAAAAGTAGAAAAACAAATTTTTCATATAATTTTCCAACCATGACAAAATTTCTGTAATTTCTATAAAGCTGCTTCAAAGGCGGTTTTTGTCTATAATTTAATGCTCTACTAAAATATTGCCCGTTTCACTAGAAGCAACGCATATGAAGAATGTAGCAGTATTGATTTAACCAACACAGGCCCGAACCTGGGGGGGCAGGAGGGGCAATGCTTTCTCTGCTCCTCCTGGGAAAATTGTATTAGCCTGGTGTGAAGAATTGTCTATAGTTTCTCAGAATTCTCAGAAATTAAATAAAAAATCTGAATTTTCTACCTTGAATACTTGCTAAATAAAAATGACAATGAAAAATGTTTTTTAAAAAATAGCATTTCAAAAGTTCACTTTTCGCAAGTCGTGGCATTGAACGTTGCGAAAAGGATACTTTTTGTCACACGATGTGTTTTATCAAACAATCAAACTCGCTTCGCTTCGCACACATCTAGTGACAAAAATTACCACTTTTTGCAACTTGTTGCATAAATAACTATTGTGCATTAATGGTTGTATCCGTAAATCGTTTTATAATTCGTAGGTTATTGCAAACGAAACGCGCAGTTTTGATGCCGATGATATTATTGTTCTGGCGACCGGAATTAAGCATTTCCAAAAAAGAGTTCCTATTTATGATGGTGTTCATGAAGGAATCTTTAAATCTAATTGCTCCCGCAGACAAAATTTTACAATTCAGAGACGTTGGATTTCGGGAAGCGATACCAGTTATAAATGAAGTTGTATCGCAAATCAAAAATGTACGATCAACATTTAACTTCGAACGAATGCTGAAGAGCGCTGAAGCGGTTTTCCCAGAGGCTATCGATGAAAGTAGACCGAAGCGAGTAACGAAGTAACGAAGGGGCCGATTGGATTGTCTAATTTCGTTATCAACGAAAAAACTGGCGAGCGAAATGTTAATGGGAACATCGAGTTAATTTCCGATTTTAATTCGTTTATTGAAATGAAACGAAGGTTCGACGACAACTGCGATATTTTGATAGCAGTTTCCGAAGCTGATGAATTTTGTGTTGAAAAACTAGGTAAACGGCTACTTTCGCCTGAATGACAGTATTTTTCTTAGTAATTGAACCTTGAGGCTTGCTCAAAGTTATATTTCTTACAAATGAAAAATATTTGCTAGATTTAAAAGTATGTTCTATTCTCACGCAAATTGGCATCAAGATACCTTCGAACGAGGAGTTAACCCTCGCGAAAGCCTACGTAGAAAAAAAAAGAGCTGAGTACAAAGAAGCTCAAGAGAAATGCGAAGAAACCGGTGAAAAGATAACTTTTAAGGATCTTATCGGCATTATTCAAAATGAAGGAAGCATTTCCTGAAACATATAAAATGATAACAGCGGTCGATATACATTCGGCAGTAGTACTGCTGTGTGTGAATGTTCGTTTTCAGCCTTAGAGAGGATAGGGACCTCTAAAAGAATCTCAATGAGAAACGATAGACTACGGAACTTAACTTTTTTAGAGTTTGAAAAAAAAAACGGTTACGTAATTTGTCGATTGATAAAGTAATGAAGAGATTTAACGAAAATCCGAAGCGTACAGCTGTTCTAATATAAGAGTGTATGTGAAAATACGCCAAAATTAAAATAGTTCAATTTTGAAGTTTTCATCTGATTTTGTTTGCCTATATTGAGATAGGGCTCTGCCCCTTCTGAGATAAGTTACTGACTACGGGGCTGAACCAACAACATCGATGGAATCGAACGGTCCCATGTAATGGGTCCAAGTGTAGTACAGCCTGCATTAGATATTAAGTTGGCTGTTGTAGGTATATCTGATTTTGATGTTAATTCGTTTATTTTTTTACTGTTTCAGATATGAATCACAAACGATCCAATCAATTTCGTAAAAAAATAACGAAATACAAAGCAGTTGATCGAACACTGTGTTCTAAAAAATGAATTATTAATTAACGTAGTAGCACCTGTAGAAATTATGAAAATAGCTAGTATTTTATTGTCTTCTTGAACTTGGAACCTCTGCCCCTTTAATATAATTACTTAAATTTTGCAACATTTTCAATGATATTTTCTTGATTGAAACTTGATGAAACTTCGGCAAACTTATGGAAACTCAGGGAGGCTGAGGGAAAATTCAGTAAACCGTGCTTCATGAGGTTCGCTAATAATAGGCCCTGGTGGGTATGACAACTAAATCAATTATAAGCTCAAAACCACACCAGGATAGTTCAAAGTTATAACTACAGCTCCTTCTTCGTGGTAGTCGTACATCATTAAGAGCACTCTCTGTAAAAACGATGTTTTTCTAGCTATAGTTTTTTGATAAAAATGTGTCATTTTCAAAAAAGTAACTAACGGCCACTCATCTTATATTAATCTAGTAGTTGAGCTACTTTTTTTGCAATTGCTTAGTTTTTTTAACAAATCTTTCGCTAGAAGAAAGTTCTGCATTTCAGACTGGGCAGCCTGGTGCCGAAAAAGTGTCTCTAACAATGTTGGATGGTGTAATAAGAACACAACTATGCACTAGTTTTGAACTTGGCACCAGGTTGCGTACTTGATAATTTTGATTAACAATTTAGAAGGCAGTGCCGAAAATCGTTCAATGTTATCGTAACGGCAATAATGAACACTATACGTCGTATAAATTTTAAGTCGGCACTAGGCTGCGTACTTAAACTTTTGTTTTATGGATGTAGACGGCAGTAGCAGCCTGGTGCCAAATTGAAACTTATATGGCATACAAAATTTACTCCTGTCAACATTTTGGCAACAAAAGGTTTGCTGCACCAGGCTGCGTGCTTGAGTGGTAAAGCTAAAAATGTAGATGACATCGTTTTTCCAGGAACCCCTCTTAATGCCAAAAACTAATACAGGTCTCCCTCGTTTTATGCGAGCAGATTCTGCTGTAATTCTTTTGTTATTCACACCGCATAAAACGCGGAAGACCTGTACATTACATCATACTAAGCAAAATTGCAAATGAACAAAGCATAGTTGACATTAAGAGGAGAGCAGTTTGCATTCAGAGTGCCTTTGTGAAAACTTCGAACGATTTCGTACACTTTTCCGTCAAAATGTCATGTTTTTTCCCGACTTATATTTCGACTTTTAGACCCTGTACGATTCTATTTGATTCCATTCGTTTTACTTGAGTTATAGCTCAAAAATTGTTTTTCCTGCCGCCTGACATGCACTTACTTAGAGTGCGATAACTCGAAAATGAAAATACGTTTTTTTACGATGCACCAACAAGTCGAATGGCCCAAAATCGTCCGACGTTTTCGAAAAATCACTCTAATCGAAAACGTGAGAGCTTTCCATATTCCAAAATAGCGATTTTAGTGCTCGTGGTGAACTTTTACTTTTATTTTTCTTATACGAATTTTACAGAAATTTGTGGACTTTTATGAAAATGATCCTACGAAACGAAAGAATTATACCGATCTTAAAAAATAGAGTTAAATATGAATGAAAAATCTGTTGTTGAAAATTTAGGATGAAATCACGACTTTAAATCCCAATGAACATTGTTTTACACTTCTTTTGGTAGATATGCAGGTCACAATTCAAATTATTATTTTTTTAAAACTACAGACTAACACACATACATCAGCGAAATTTATTATAGGCGAAGCAGAGGTATTCATTGCACCAAAATGTTAATAATCCTGAAAAATTGTAGCGTAAATGTTTCGGGCCTATCCCAACGAAGAAATGAAATGCAACTAAAATTCTACAATAAAAACGAAAATCTACCTCGAATGTCGCGCAGCAGTTTGTTATTTTCTATATTCATTTCCGTCTACCGTACGTAAAGAAAATGTGCCACAATATGCTAAAGCCTTTACCCCGGCACGCTTTCAATATATTTTTTATGGCGGAAATATTTGCGTTCGTAACTCTTTAATGAGAACAATGAAGCAATATATAAAACATTGAAAAAAGAGAATTAAATTATCATAAAAATAATTATTTCGAATTAGCTAAAACATCGTAAAATGTTTAGCATTTGTTTTTGGCGAAATACGGAAATATATTTCAATGGGCGAGTCGATGTCAGTGACACCACGACTATATTGTATCCACTAAGCGAATTTATCGCAACATATATTTAACAGAAAATTAAATAAACCGAGTGGGAAACCAAGTAAGACCTAGGGAAGTTCAAATGGAAAAACTTTTAGGAAAACGTTAAAAGTTTTGAGAGTCATAAAGGGTTATGAAAGCTAAAACTCCTTCATCATCCAACTTTATAGACCATATTAGTACCTTTCGGTGTGAGGTCTTTATGCCTTTATGAACTTTCGTCCTCCATGTCCTTCTATCACCCGCCAAGGAGATCGTTTGTTCGACCAGAGAAAGTCCCCTAACTTCTAAATCTGATTTAATTGAATTGAATCATTTTTCAGTTATCAGTGACTGAAGTGAACGAAATTCGAACATTTAATTTTTGAAAGCGAAATTATGAGAGAAATGGTATTTCTGAAATTAAATCTGAAAGAAAACTTTAACTCCACGACTGGGACCCGAACCCAGAATCTTCACCTTTCCGGGGTGCTGCTCTACCAATTGAGCTACCGTGGACATTTTCAATTCAGATCTAATTTCAAACCGTTACTTACATACTAACACATGCATTTGTAGCCAAAGCTGACGCATTTCTTGTTCTCACGAACTACGCGGGCTTTTTGCCACCTACAAATTGAATATATAAACCTTCTTCTTGATATACCCCTTGGCCTAACGCCTGGGACCTGTGCAACCAGATCCTTTTCGGTGGTCTGTTATTATCTATCCTTTGAACGTGCCTGAACCAGCGCAGACGACTGGCCCTTGCGCGCCTTCCACTGACGAAATAATTAAATTTTCCCTAATGTCGTCGTTCCTAATATGATTATCCCTCTGCTTCCTCCGATAACCTTAGCTATGTTCCTAAGAACCCTCAGAAACCCCATATCAGAAACCTCCAGGTCATGCACAAGATATCCACAGTCAACCCAACTTTCACTGCCGTACAGAGTCGTCGGCCTGAAAAATGACGTGTTGGTAGCTAACATTGTTTCGCTACTTAATTTCATTTTGTTGAACACGCGCGACCTCAATTGGCTGGCCACCGCGTTTCCCATTTTCCTCCTTTCCTCAAATTGCCATTCTCTGAAACAACAGTTTCTAAGTAGTACTTGAAATCAGAAACCTGCTCCAGCTCCTCCCCATTTAAAGTGCAAACTATCTCCTTCCGAGATTTGGCGACATGCATAACCTTAGTTTTCCCTACACTTATCTTCAGGTGCCAGGACCAGATGGAATCCCAAATGTAGCTCTGAAGACAGCAGCATGTGTGAATCCTAACATGATCAGATTGACATTGCAGAAGTACCTCATGGACGGGTTGGCACAGTGGTTAGCGTACTGGCCTTCCACCAAAACAATCATGGTTCAAATCCCGTGTCGGAAAAATTTTACATGGAATTTTTCTATCAAGTGTAGCGCATTAATAACGTCCTAAAGTTCACTCAAACTTCAAAAATTGTAGGTAGTTGTGGTGTAGGGTAGTTGTGGTGTGTTTGGTGCCCATAACGACGTACACACTGAATGAATCGTATGACGTAACTCATATACGATGAATCTGTGTACGAAATATCTAAGCCTACATTTAGGCGAGATAATAATCATGCACCTAAACAATTCTTGGAGCAATTGAATAAGACGCTACATTCACATTACTCTGAGACGTGGTTGGTTCGGAAGTCACGTTAAGCCGGTGGTCCAGCCAACACTTGTTGGCTTAAAAAAGCTGTTAGTGGAGTCTCTAAAAAGATACAATAACCTCGACGACGGATATTTTCCTGAAATATGGAAGAAACATAAGCTGGTACTAATACGAAAACCAAGGAAACCGCCAGACAAGCCATCATCATATAGACCTATATGTTTGTTGGATGGATTGGGAAAAATGCTAGAAGCCGCGATTCTAAATAGACTAAGAGAATACACAGAGGGCGAGCACGGACTGTCAGACGAACAATTCGGATTTCGAAAAGGGAGATGGGCGATTGAGGCCATTAAAAAAGTTTTAGAGATTGCCGACAAGGCACGGAACCAAAGAATACGGGGCAATCGTTTCTGTGCTGTAACGACGATAGATGACGATGAACATAGCCAAGGCGTTGCATGCAAAGAGAGTCCCCGATTTCCTCTGCAGGATGCTGAAAAGCTACTTCGAACGTACGATACTAAAGACGGGAAAAAGACAGCAGACATCACAGCTGGAGTACCACAGGGATCCATATGAGGACCAACGCTGTGGAATGTAATGTATGACACAGCGCTGCGGCTGAAACTGCCAAGATGCGCTAAGACGATTGCTTTTGCCGACGACTTGATCCTCACGGTATCCGGAACGTCGAAGATGGAGGTGAAGGTAGTTACGATGGAGACGCTAGAAACTGTGGAAAACTGGATGACAACGGTAAAACTGAAGCTGATAATAATAATAATATAACCCATGAAGGGTTAGAGGCTAGATCATGATTTACTAGTTTCGCTGTTTGTGGTTCTACTTTTTTGAGATTCTTCCATTACTGGAAAGTTTTACTGTGCCAGTGGTAAGCTGTGCGACAAACACTGTGCCATCTATGACATGTAACTAGGAGCGAAACTAGTAGGAGTAGACTACAGGTTCTCCCAACAATCGCTTTTCCGGTACGATGGCACTACACTCAACTTCACTTAACTTGAACGATTCAATCAGTTTTGTTTTGTTTACAAATCTAACAATCGGTACAAATCCGTCTGCGGTTGAGTTTCGAACCAACGCACTAGCAACTCAATCTCGTAGTAACAAGCAGATGTGTTAACCAATACGCTATCGAAGCTGACCCACCAGAAAACTGAGATCATGCTAGGGAGTAGCTGCAAAAAAATGAGCGGACCATTTTGAACATTGACGGGGAAGAAATCACATCCACTCACCAATTAAAATACCTTGGAGTTATGTTGGACGACCGCTGAAATTTTAATAGTCATGCGAAATACACGTTCGAAAAGGCAATGAAAGCCTCCGCAGCACTGGCCAGAATAATGCCAAACGGCTTTAGACCGCGCACCAGCAAAAGGAGGCTCCTAGTAAGCGTCACCCTATCAATATTGCGCTACGGGGCACCAGCGTGGATACAGGCGCTAGATACGAAGAGAAATCGGAGGAGGCTTAGAGCCCAAAGGCTGGCAAGCATAAGAGTAGCAAGCGCATACCGAACGATATCCCTAGAAGCGGTATGTGTCATAGCTTATATGCATAACGTTGACGGAAGACAGCGAATGTCATAGAAATAAGAGAAGGGAGGATCAAACTACCAAAACAGTAAGAACGCAATTAAGAGCCGAATAAATAAGACTGTGCAGTGAGAGTGGGACTCCTCTGACAACGGAAGGTGGACCCATAGACTTATACCAAACATAACGACATGGGTACAGAGGAAACATGGAGAGGTTAACTATAAATTGACACAGCTTCTGTCGGGCCACGGATGCTTCTGGAAATACCTGCACGCGAGGGAGAGGAAGAGACTGCGGAGCACGTGTTATTTATATCTGTCGCCGCTTCGAACAAGAGCGAGGTGAGCTGGTGACTTTGAGTAGGTCAGATGTAAACGCCGAAAACATAATGTCGGAGATGTGCCGCGATGAGGAGGTTTGGAGAGTAGCCGATAATGTAGTTGCGAAAATAATGGGTAAGATGCAAAGTGCATGGAGAGACGATCAAAGAAGACTGCCAGTTGACCTGAGAGAGTAATGCTGTGAGGCGGTTCCGGGGAGAAGAGAGCATGAAGACTAAGGAAGGGGGTTTATGAAGATTTCCCCACCCTTATTAAAAAAAACACTTATCTTCATGCCATATTCCCCACATGCGGCGTTCAGGCAGTCATACCACCCTGTAGATCCCCGGTATTATCTGCTAACAGAATCAAGCTATCCGCATAGGCCAGGATTTTCATTATTACCTCACCGACCCCTACATTTCCCCGCAAGTTAGCGCGCCTAATGATTTTGTCCATGAAAATTATGAACAGAAGCAGGGAAAGACAACAACCCTGGCGAACGCACTCATTTACCCTGAAAGACTCGCTAATCTATTCTTATCTCGACCCTGCTCCCGAGTGAGTCCTCTTAATGGCACGTGGTAAACTCCCATTGATACCGTACTCGCTAAGAATCCCGAACAGCTACTGCCTTGGTACTCGGTCGAATGCCTTCTCTCCAAGTCGATGAAGCATAAGCATAAATCCCTTTTCCTTTCATAAACCCTTTCGATAGTCTGTTTGAGGTAGAAAATCTGATCCTGACACGCTCTTAGAGGCCTCAAACCACCCTGAATCTCATCCAGTACACCTTCCACAATGTTCCTAACCCGGTCAACAAGTACACTCGCGTACATCTTACCTAACGCGCTCTACAGCGACATCCACGTGTAGTTATTGCAGTCCATACGGTTGCCCTTCTTACAAATCGGAGCAATAACACCGAAGCTCCAGTCAGCAGTTGAAAATCTTGCAAAGCCATTGGATCCCACCTGATCCGCTGTACTTAAAAAATTCCGTCCTAATTTCATCCACCACTGCGGATTTACCTCCACTTAACCTGCCGACCTTTCGGGACACCTCTTCTAGTGTAATGTCTTCCGCCACCCCCAAACTAGGAGCTGCATCCCTATCATTTTCCCCTACCTGATTGACGGATGTAAATAAATCCTGAAAATAATCCCGCCAAGTCTTCAAGACTTCACCTTTATCTATAATTAAACCGCCGTCTTTATCTAAAATACTACTACATCCCTCCTTCACGCCACCGCGCCTTATGTCGTTGATCATTGACCAAAATTTCTTACCCCTGACACTCGACCTGTCAATTTTCCAATTCCTCCCCAAACTTCCCTCCCTCCAACCAGTTGCCTACAAGCCGTATAAGCATCTATAAGTTTTAGTTATCTCTAGAAAGAAATAAACGCAGCGACGTAAAGCCTCACTAACTGCGCACTAACGGTCTAGCTACGCCTCTGCTCTAAGGGGTTGTTGTTACAGGTTTTTTTTTTAATTAGGGGGAGGTCTCATCGACGCGTACCTGCTTGATATTTACATATTGATAAACCAAAATTAATACATACTACACCTGCTACATGTCAAAGGCAGACGGAATGTTTGCAAATAGTGTTCTTTAGCTTTATATTGGCACAATAAATTGCCTAAAATAGCATTCGCATATTCTCATTCTATTTGTATGTTTATCATCAACGTAAAATTCATGTTATGTGGCAATTAAAAGCTATTCGAAAGACGAAGAATTTACTACTTTCACCATTAACTAATCCTCTTTCCTATACTCGTCTCCGATGAAAAATGTACTTCACTACATAGATCAGGAAAAATAAAGTTAGGAAACCCAGAATCAAGACACAATAATCAGGAATCATGGGCGCGCAGTAGCAATGCGCCCGTGACGCAAGTCCACGAACGAACAAAAAATTAAGAAAAAATTTTTTCGTAGACTGCGGAACTATAGACTTCGGGAGAAAAACAAGATAAAGCAATTGAAAGTGAACGTACTCTCATATATTATACATAAGAGCAGGTTCACTTTCAATTGCAGAAGTAGAAAACTAAAAACGCTTTGCATGCAAGTACTCAATGCTCTTTGTCTCTGTTTCTGCTTTAGAGGTGTGAGCTCAAAAATGAAGTCTGAGGCGCATTCGTGCGACTTGAGACTCAAGATCTTCGAGTAAATCGGCGATAATACCCAAAACTTTCATAGCAATAAGTGTTACTGTGTAGATGAATGTGAACGACTGAACTGAATCAGAGAAGGAATTTTCTCAAAACAATCACGAAAACATCTACTTCCTCCTTGCTCAAATTTTCTTAATTGTTTTATGTGCAAGGAACAAGATTGATGACATTCAAAAAAATTGTAGCACAGTTTCTAGTTTTATTTCAAAACATAATCAAATGCCGTACGCATCAGAATAGATGTGACAAACAGAATAGATGTGGCAAAGTGACTCGAACGTACCTAAATATACAAATAAGCAAACAATCCAACGTTTTCTGGTCTTTTATAACTGTAAGAATTTCAAAGATCCAAAGAAATTACCCAAGGTAATGTCAAAGGCCCTACCGAAGTACGTCTCAGACCATTCAAATCTAGAAAAGCTTATATCCAAGGATTAAGTCGTTTTTCCCTAAAACCCAGAAACACGTGTTATCTAAAATTTTATTATCTACAACTTTGTTCTTGGAAGCAACTTTCTAACTCTCGTAGCTCTGGAGATCTGGGTCATCCTGAACAATTATGGAAGTGGCCATATACCAGGATTGGACCATATCTCCCCAAAATCCTGAAACACGTGTTCGCTTAAATTTAATTCTCTATAACTTCGCCTTTGGAACCAACTTTCTAACTCTCATATTTCTGGAGATCTGGCTCATCCTGCCCAATTATGGAAGTGGCCATATACCAGGATTGGACCATATCTCCACAAAACCCTGAAACAGGTGTTCGCTTAAATTTAATTTTCCACAACTTCGCCTTTGGAACTAACTTTCTAACTCTCAAAGTTCTGGAGATCCGGGTTATCCTGCCCAATTATGGAAGTGGCCATATACCAGGATTAGACCATATTTCTTCAAAACCCTGAAACACGTGTTCGCTTAAATTTAATTCTCTACAACTTTGCCTTTGACAGTAAATCTCCATATTTCATAGTTAAGGAAATATAGACGAAAAACTGTTTTCGTATATGGCCAAGAATCTCAATTTCGTCCATTCCATTGGTCCCAGTGCCCTGTACCGATTCCCACAAATTTTTCTTCCCAGTGTTGTGACATCAAATGCTTGCATTTGACACCAAAATGAGGAATTTCCGTGCTATACTTGCTGAGATATTTGCGAAAAAGCTTCACCGACCTTCGAAAATCCATGTTTTTGGTCACTTCATCGACCATATCTCCGGAACCACTTGATCGATTTTGCTCATCTTCGAACTTGAATCATGGGAGGCATTTACCTTTCAGGGAAAAAAAAGTTTAGGCTGATCGGTTGAGCCGTTTGGAAAACAAAGTGGAGACGGACGGACAGACAGACGGACATTTTTTTTATTGCTGATTCGTCATCTCTAGACGATAATAGATCCATCCCCCCCCCTCTCACCTCGATCTACCCCATGTTACAATAAAATTGTTTGTAGTAAACGTATAGGACCTTTGTACTTCGTACGGGTCCAAATATTTCAATAATTTCAACTCACTTAACGCATTTGGACAAAAAAAAAACTAAATTTCTCTATATTTTACTTAGTTGTTTTCAATTCGCATGTCTCTATTCTCGATATTTCTTTCAAAAAAAGAAAAAAAAATATGCAAACGGTTTGTTTGATTGTTGGTTTACTTAATGTAGATGTTATGGGGTATTTTTAGACTCGCAGTTTTATTATAGTTGACAGTCGACTAGGAAGAAAGATTTGACTAAACACGATGTACAGCGCTAATTCATCAATCATTTCTATAATCAATAACTCATCGAGCAAAAAACGCTAATAATGAAAGCATGCCCCAAACAATGCGTAGAATCGACAAGGATATTTCAATATTGCGACAACCCAATTTACGTTTTCATTCCAAATATATCGCAATGAATCTTATTCGGTTATATCGATGGAATTTTCTACTGATTTCCTTTTCATCATTTTCTTTATCAATAGACAATAAAGAAACATTTTTATTGTACGACTTTAGTAATTAGGCAAATGTGATGAATTAAACGTGTACCTTCCTTCGAATGGAATCGTTGACAATGAAAACGTATACCGGGGACCGGGGGTATTTATTAGCTAAATCGAATGCCAAAGTAATTAATGAAAAATGTGAACTTGTTGAGTTCCTTCTTTGATGTTTTGAAATGTTTTATGAGGTTTCCATGATCGAAAATTGGAAGAATCATAAAAAATGCATGATTTACAAAAGGTACTATTGTGTTGCAATGATACACACCATTAAGCGTGTATCGAAACGATTCTACCACAGAAATAAATTTCTATAGATGGCTAATCAAGCAACTTGACTTCGAGTGACGAAGTCACTACACCGTCAAAGCAAATGGGGTTTCGAAGAAACCAACCAGCTTGATAACGAATCAACATGCCGAGAACCGGCATCTTCCTTACAAGGAGGGATCACACACTGTTGGGAACCGAAAAGATATTGTTATGTGAAAATTTAATAAAATGTTTCACTGTCATCTCTTCGGGCCATGGCGACAGTGGCTGAATGATGACTGGTCTGCCACCCTTAGTCATCATTCTATGCATGTAGAGCTGCAGTGAATCATTCCGAAAATGAAATGAAATACGACCGAACTTCCGTAAGCACATGCGGGTCTCATGTCTAAAGCGACAAAGCAATTTCCATTGCAATGATACACACCGTTAAGCGGCTATTGTGTTGACTATTGGACGAAGCGGTAGGGAAACGACCAGAGCCTATTTTTGTAAAAAATTTTCACGAAAAAATTCGGGGAGAAAATTCGTAAATTTTTTGTGAAATTCGTGAAATTTTTTCACAAATATAGGCTCTGAATTCGCCAGAGTGGAAAGACTTAAAGAGTAATTTCGGGACGAAGCTTTAGAGGTATTTTGCGGACTGGCTTCAAAACTTTTTAAAAACTTTTTTTTTGATTCTTGATCACTCTTCATGAAGTGGGTGGTGGTTTCAATCTGCCTGCCCACCCATATTTTGTTTCTGGTCGATTCAGAAAGTGTCCAGCGGTGTGTGCGCAGCGGTAGCGGAGGGCGTGACGCAGTCCCCACACCTAAAAAAAAAGTTCACAAACTCAAAAAACGCCATACAAAAACCTTTGGGACAAAACACGATGTATAGGGGAACTTTTCAAATTTCCTCCCTGCCCCCCTCCCCCTCCAAATTATTTAAAAAAAAACTACGTCGCAGAGCCCAGACTCATCAAAATCGGTTGGAAATTGGCTGAGATATCGAGGTTTGAAAATGACATTTTTCTATGGCCATGGATTTTTCTATTGTTCTCATCATTAGGAAAACTTTTTTCCGATCTGTCGGCTGCTATCTATATATCTATGTATCAAGGGCGCGCGGTAGCGATGCGCCCGTGACGCAAGTCCCCATACGAACAAAAAATTCAGAAAAAATTTTTTCGTAGACTTCGGAACCATATATACAGCAAAGTTTTGACTTTTTTCCCTTGCGTCGGTCGTACCCCCCTGAGACCTAGTTCATTGGATTCCTTGTAAAATTTTGATTGAAATCGACATTTTATGCATTTTACTCATTAAAATCGGTCCAGGGGATCCGAAGATATGACCTTTAGAAAATCGTCATTTTCCATACAAAATGTGCTGCTTCATATAAACCCAAGTTAATGGAAACATCCTACGTTAGTTCCTTAGTTAGTTAGTTAGTTAGTTAGTAAGTTGGTTAGTTATTTAGTGGGTTAGAGCCATTTGTATGAAAACCAACTTTTTCGGCTCGTGTTCGAAAACGGCTCGATAACTTTTCTTGAAATTTTGCAGGGAACTTCGGGTGGGCATTCTACGCCATATGAGATTTTAAAAAAGGGGGGGTACCGGCCTCGTTTGGGCGCCAGCGCTCATGGAAGCTTCCATACAAATCCCATATATAAGCATATTTTGTATGTGTTTGTGTGTGTTTTCAAGGTACGGGTCAAACATGAGCAAAATTTTTAGAATGTGACCCGAGGCGGCGGTGATGGTGAAATCGTGACGGCGGTCAGTGGTAGCCGCCACCGCCAGCTATGGCAGCCGCGCGAGGTACCGTGCCGCCAAAAAAATTTTATGAATGAGGGTTGTGGAGGAAGTGACTGTGATAATTTTCGTAGATGTAAGTGGTGGCCGCCACCGCCAGCTATGGCAGCCGTGAGAGGTCCCGTAGCGCCAAAAAAATTTATGGATGAGGATTGTAGATTTAGTGACTGTGATCATTTTCGTAGATGTAAGTGGTGGCCGCCACCGCCAGCTATGGCAGCCGCGCGAGGTGCTGTCCATTTACGAATGAGGGTTGAAATTCGAATAGGATTTTTTTTCGCCGAATATATTTTTCGCCGAAATTTGTTTCCTTCAAAAACTAGTGATATCACAACAAAAACCCTTTTTAAAAGGGAAACGTGACGCAAGTCCTCGTCCCTTCTTCCATTTTGTGGGAATCGGGTGAGGGGTCTAGGCACTGGGACCAATGGAATGGACGAAATTGAGTTTCTTGGCCATATACGAAAACAGTTTCTCGTCTAGATGCAATATGGAGATTTACTGTCAAAGGCAAAGTTGTAGAGAATTAAATTTAAGCGAACACGTGTTTCAGGGTTTTGAGCAAATATGGCCCAATCCTGGTATATGGCGACTTCTCGATTTGTCCATATTTAGGCAGGATGACCCAAATCTCCAGAACTATGAGAGTTAGAAAGTTGGTTCCAAAGGCAAAGTAGAGAATTAAATTTAAGCGTACACGTGTTTAAGGGTTTTGGGGAGATATGGTACAATCGTGGTATATGGCTACTACCATAATTAGGCAGGATGACACAAATCTTCAAAACTATTCGATGTAGACAGTTGCTTCCAAAGGCAAAGTTGTAGAGAATAAAATTTTAGAGAACACGTGACTCAAGGTTTTGGGTAAAAATGCCCCAATATTGGGATATGACAACTTCTAGAATTGGGAGGGATGACCCATATCTCTAGAACTATGAGAGGTAGAAAGTTGCTTCCAAAGGCAAAGTTGTAGAAAATAAAATTTAAGGGAATGAGTGTTTCAGGGTTTTAGGAGAAAACATCCCAATCCTTGGATATAATCTTTTCTACAATTGAATGGTCTAAGACGTACTTCGGTAGGGCCTTTGACATTACCTTTGGTAATTTCTATGTATCTTTGAAAATCTTACAGTCATAAAAGAGCATAAAACGTTGGATTGTTTGCTTATTTGTATATTTAGGTATGTTCAAGTCTTTTTGTAACATCTATTCTGTTTGCCACATCTATTCTGATACGTACGGGTCTTTGGTTATGTTTTATTTTAGTGTTTAATGTTTAGATTTTAATGTTGAAATTATTGAATTTATTTACTGACAATACATCAAATTTGGATATAAGTAAGTTGAATGAAATTTTACAAACAAAAAAGAAATTACTAGAAACTTAATTATTTTAGAATGAATCTAACAAATTCACACGACATGTTGCATAACAAAAATGCAATGAAAGCTATGTAAACTACCAAGGTATAAAAAATGTTTATGTAAGTTTGTGATAACTTTTGTATTTATAAACTTGATGGCTTCAAATATACCATTGAAGATGATCACTGAATGTGGTCGAAATATTTGGTAAAATATAATCCAATCAAACACTGAGCTATTCCGATTTTTTAAATATTTATTATTTATTTCGAAAGCGAACTTACGGACTGCGTCACACATAACCTTTTAAGATGTTTTTATGTGCGAGTTCATGTAGCCGTTTATCTTCAGGAAGTCATTATTGCATGTCGTCTGCACTTAAGGGGGGAGGGGCCGTTGCTTCGTTTTACATTTAGTTATCGGAAGTTATTGGGTGGGTCGGAAAGTTCTTGCCGATTTTTCCATTAGATGGAATCACCAATCATACAAAATTTTTGTCACCGGTTATAACCAACCTAACTCCGGTTTTAAATAAACGTTGAAATTCCATTTGATTTGAATAAGAAACGCTTCTTCGAAATGGAGGACAAAAAAGTGCATTTTCGGCATATTTTGTTATTTTTGTTTAAAAAAGAATTAAACGCGTCACAGGCCCAAAGTGAAGTGTATGATATTTATGGTAAAGATGCTGTAAGCGAACGCACATGTCGAAATTTGTTTGCGCGCTTTCGTTGTAGAAATTTTGATTTGGTCGATGCACCCCGCTCTGGATGACTATCTGAGACAAACGAAGATGAAATCAAGGCTCTTATTGGAAATGACCGGCATCTAACGGCTGAAGAGATCGGAGAGAGGTTGAACATAGGTCACTCCACAGTATTCGGTCACTTCAAATCAATGGGAATGGTTAAGAAGTACGATGTTTGGTGGCCTCATGAACTAAGTGAAAAGAATTTAATTGATCGTATGGAATGTTGTGAAAATCTTTTGCGTTGGCACAAAATCGAACCTTTTCGAAACGATTAGTGAACGGGGATGAGAAATGAGTTGTCTGCAACAATGTAAATCGCCAAAAGTCCTGGTGCAGTGTCGGTGAGTCCTCTGAAACGGTCTCCAAAGTTGGATTGCACCCGAAAAAGGTGTTACTGTGTATTTGGTGGGATTGGAAGGAAGTGGTTCACTATGAGCTGCTCCCGAAGGGTGACACGATAAATTCCGCCTTGTATGTGTCCCAACTGAGCAAATTGAGGCATGCAATCCAGCACAAGCGCGACCTGAATTAGCCAACAGAAAAGGTGTTGTCCTTCACCATGACAACGCCGGACCACACACTTCCGTGATGACTCGCACCAGGTTAAAAGACTTTGGTTGGGAAATTATGCCTCATCCACCGTATTCACAAGACATTGCACCTTCGGATTACCACGTGTTTAGATCTCTGCAGAACTACCTTGATTATAAAAAATTCGATTCAGAAGAGGCTGTAAAAGTTGCATGGAATCAGTTCTTCGCCAATAAAGCCCCTGAATTTTATACAAGAGGGACGTTGCCTGAAATATGGCAGAAGATCATTGATCAAAATGGACAATACATCATTCATTGAGTAAATTTCTATCTATCAAAATTTTGAATTTCATTTTGATGAAAAAAACGGCACGAACTTTCCGACCCACCCAATATAATTTCATGTTTCTCATCCCACGCCTTCACGCTGATTTCAGTTTCTAAATTTGACAGCGCCAATCGATTTCCAAACTCTCGGTTCGATATCACAATAAAGTGGTTTAAAATTTGCTCGTTTACTGCACATGAAGTCGTTCGGATTTAGTATGTGACATCGCTTACCGGCTTCGAATTCAGTTATCCTTTTATACACTGTTTAGAACACCATATACATCAATTCTTCACTGAAATGCAAAAAAAAATAATCTGGGGCGCGCACCCTCACCCCCCCCCCTCCTCCTCCTCCTCCTAGGAAAGCGGTCTGGATACGGTACTCAAATGTGATTTAAAATTTTTCGTTACTTTAGTCGCTAGTGTTGTCCGTTGTACACACATTTGCACTTCCACCCTTTCTATAAAGTTAAATAGTCAATAAATAATTTAAAAATTAAATAATTTTCAAATTCACAACTCTTATCTATCACTGACACGATACAAAATAAATATTTGAATAAATAAATCTTCGTAACATTTTAAACTTGCGTGCTAAGAAAGTTGACTGTAAATAAATATGGAAAATATGCACCAAATTTCATTATTTATCCAACAATAACTATGTATTTATATGCAAATTTATTTATTTGAGCGAATTTAGAAAAAAAAAACTAAATCACAGAATTTAAATTGAGAAATGACATGCAATTAGGCTTCCGTCATAGCAAAGTTTTACGAAAGCAACGGAAAATTGACTTCCACAAATTTTCCAAAGGTAAGTCTTATGCTGTTCGTCAATAGTGTTAAAATAGAAACCATGATTTTCATTGGAGAAAAAGAAGAGACGAATTTAAAGCATCAACACTTGTTCAAAATATCGTGAGTCTCCCTTCCTATAATTTCGAATTTTTGTGATTGATTAAATGATTAAATTTTCTAGAAAAATTTGCTCTCGCATCTACTTGATTTTTGGAAAAATCTATAAAAACAGTGGCATTTCTTACCAAACGTGTTCGGAAACGAAGTTTTAATCTTAGTCGCTACATGCAGGCCCGTAAGCAAGTGAGGCGCCTATAGCGCTGAAATGCGGTGGCACTGGATTTGGTCAACTGCTGTCCCTTTCCTCGCAAGAGGAGAGAAGATTGGGAAAAAATTAGAATAAGTTTTGGCATTCACCGGGGTGCTCATCAGAGTCGAGAGTCGATCGGCTAGGCCGTAAAAAAAGCTGCTGGCGAAGTCCAGGACTAGCTGTCGAAGAAAAAGCTGGTTGGCTGCGACTGTAGCACAAATTTTCGTTTTTTTAGAAAACAAAAAAGTAAAGTAAGTAACATATGCAAGGGACCCGTTACGTATCAGAATAGATGTTGCAAACGAGGTTGCAAACAGAAATGTTGCTACGAAAAGAACGGATTTAAGTAAATATTGCCTGAACTTTTAAGTGTATGAAATTACGTCCACATTAAATTGTATTGGAAATTGCCAGGACGCCAATAGTAAAAAACCATTTTCGGGTAGAGTACCGTCCTATTGCACTCAAAAGAGGCCGCAGACAAATACTTAAATAAACAAAAATATGCTTCTCATTTTTCTCTACAACATAGCGAAAACCCATTTTTTTTTGTCTAGGGCCGACCTTCAGACCGACCTAGGGCCGTAAGAAAATGTCGCGGATACATACTTCTATAGACAAAAATGTTTCCCTCAATTTGCTCTGCAACATAGCAAAAAAACTTTTTGTTGGTTGAGTTTAGGCTCGCTTGAGCCCTAAGCCGAGGGGTGACGCACTATTGCGGTTTATGGAATAAATATTGGAATAAATGATAATTTTTTCAAATTCGTCAAAACCTCAAAAAGACTTGATTTTGAGGGCAGAAAAAACCCACTTTTGAATGCTTAAAAGAATTTTTGTTGAAAAATGGAATAAATAAATTTACAACTCGTACACCTCGTGTGTAATTAAATAAAAATGAAATCTAATGTCAATAAATTTATTTATTCAAAAAAAAAAAAAAAATTAATCTCAAGATGGTTTAAATGCTTTATAATTTGTGCAAACCTTTTTTTGAACTTATTTTTTCTAACTTGTGATGTGTTTGGTTGGGATATTTCGCAAAAACAACAAAAAAATTTTAGGAATAAATGGAATAAATGAAGTGCGTCACCCCTCGCCCTAAGAACAGCCACCGGGCCCAATTTTTTTTGAATATAATTCAGTACTTCTTACCTCTCAAATAAAAAAAGAATCAACAAAATCGGTTAGGAATTACCCAATTTACGCAAACAAATACGTTGAGCCCTAGTAGAAACTCAGTTATTGTGGTTATTACTTTTTCTAGTGAAACAATTATTCTTGTGTTCTCCGAATGAATTGGTTGCAAGCTCCCACCTATATCGTAGAAAGCTTATAGTCATAAAATTTTCATCACTCTCGGTCGTCCCTGACGAGTCCTATAGTTTCTGCATAAAATTCATTCGAATTTTATGTAACTGAACTGGTGAATTTCGAGACTAGCGGGACGAAACGGCGACTTTAGCTAACTTTAGGATAAACACGGCATGACTTGACTATTTTGTTTTTTCTTTACGTTTTTGGCGTTTTTTAAATTTGACATTTAGTTCCGTTCCTTGTTAGTATTTTAAATTTATTATTTTCAACTACACTCTTTGAAAAATTCTAACGAATCAAGTGGATTGCCTGATTTTGTTTTTGACGGTATTGTGGTCCCAACTGTCAGCTCGATTTCTGGGTGTGATTTTGGACGAGTGCATTAATTGGAACGAACATATTACTAGCTTGTGTAATACTATTTCTAGCCAAATAGGTATTATCATAGGGCTGCCCAAGGGAAACCCTTAGGAAACTATACTTCTCTTTAGTACACAGTAGACTGATCTATTGTATTGGTGCATGGGGGGGGGGGGGTGCTAATAAAACTCTTATGAAAAAGCTTGAAGTGCTACAACGGACATCTCTCAAAGTCGCCCATAGGGTTCCGTACAGATATCACACTAACCTGTTATTTTCGAAATTGTGCCCAACGATACTTAGTGTTAGTGACCTGTACAAATATTCTATATGCAAATTCGTACATCAATCGATCAACGACTTGAGTCACCACAATATAGAGTTTCCTTCCTCATCGCACTCTCATGATACCAGGAACTCTGGCTTGTTACTTAGGTCTAGGATATTCACATTCACCTTGATTGGAAGGCGTATGCTGTCATATGTTGGTCCCACACTATTTAATCAATTACCTAGGAACATACGCAATGCATCATCTTACGGATTTAGCCGTTTGTTACGTGATACACTACTTAGCAGTGGTATTAGTCGTTGAGATTGAGAATCATTACATCATTTTTTTGGGTTTTGTGTGATGGCCTATTACTTTATCGCTTACACCTGCTTTCTAGCATCCCCTTCTTTTTGGTCCATTTTGATTTAGTTTTTGCCTATTACTTTTTTTTTTGCTTTAAGAATTAATTTTTAGTTATTTTTTTATATTTTTGTTTGATTTTTTTACTATGTTTTCGTACTTGTTTAGCACCTTTATGTTTGCTTCCTTATAAATTTGTTTAATGAGTTTTTCTTATAATTATCTGATTTTTGTAACAAGGAAGGTAGGTTTATATTTTTTATAATTTCGAGAATGAATAAATGAAATGAAATATGAGTGTATTTTATCTCCTTATTATACAGTCCATTGTTTTTTAATTTTACGTCTTGTGAAATTTCAGCTGTTTTGCCAATACGAAATACATTGCAAAAACAGCTGAAATTTGACACGACGTAAAATTAAAAAACAATTGATTTAGTTTTTGAATAAAGAACTGTTGAATTATGAGATAAAAAAATTTAAGGCAATTTAGGTCGGGTTCAGGAACCTGAACTCGACCTAAATTGTATCAGGTTTGCTCTTATCAGGTTCAGATCGGGTCAAACCCGACCTGTTTCGAACCTTCAGCGGCTGAGTCTAGGGGCTTCTAATAAAAAATGTTCTTCCAGAAAATGTGAGACATTCCTAGACCTTTCGATTAAAAAAAATGTGAAAATCGGAAGATTTTCTCGAGTAATGTAGAAAGAAAGTAGGGCCCTAGCAGATTCTCCTTTTTAGTGCCCAAAATCAAAAACGTTTCTTCCAAAAACTTTCGGTCATGCCCAGACCTTTCAAACAAATAAAAATTTATGATAATCGGAAAATATTTACTCGAGTTATGTACAAAAGACCAAAATCCACTTAAACGGCAATAGCTCGGAGGCCCTTGGGCCGAAAATCGGTTGAGTCTTACTGGAGTTATCGTGTTGGCGGACGGACATTTTGTTTATTGCTGTCGTCTAAGGAGCGTGATCAATATTATAAGACTGATTTGTTATTGGGCTAAGGCCTGTTGATTGGTCTATAAACAGAATAAAATAAAATAAATGCTCCCCCTTACTCCCGGGTCGAAATTCGACTGGTTACAAACGTCGTGGTAAACGCAATAGACTTCGTTCTTCGTACTGGTCTAAAAATCTTAGAAAAGATCGCGCAGACAGCACAAAATTTGCAACTTCCATGGACTGAAGATGAGGCTACGTAACATAATCGTTAGATAAAAAACGTAACTTCTTACGTAACGGTCTACGTACTTACGTTATTATTACGCAATTTTTTTTGCATCACATCTCTTCCATGTACGGAATTATTCTAGTAGAAGAATTCGGTCTCAAATTTACACATCAAAAGCAGATCCATCGGGATACTACCCATACAAGTTTGGAATAATTGGAAAGCTAGGACCAGCAGCAACCAGAAAAAACAGTTTTTTCATGTTTCCATCGCTCTTCGGATGAAGAGTTTTTATCCCTATTTTCAACAGCTCGTGACTCTGTGTGGATGAATTTTAAACCTAGCAAGACCCTATTCGGCCCGAAGGTACGTGAAATTACCTTTCCAAAGACACCCCACACGACCTTGTACGTTTCGGGTACCCGGAGAAATTTTTGTAAGAAAAGTGCATGTATTCGGTTTTCGAACACCTCCCACTAGTCACACAAGTATCGATGAATTTTTTGAAAAATGTTTTTGGCTTCTAGGGACCAATACCCATCTAGGCACATATAAAAAAATCCGCTGGAAGATGCGTCCGATTTCGGCAGACGGGTTTTCCAAAAAATCCCTCTGAATAACGTGCTCTGATGTTATTGTGTTTGTTTACATTGCCAGACATTCAATGTATTGTTTTTGTCCTTCGATAGAAGCGATAGAAGCTGCTTTATCTCCCGGGATTTGATGATTTTTTCCTAAAACCCTGAAACACGTTTTCTCTAAAATCTTATTCTCTACAATTTTGCTTTCGGAAACAACTTTTAACTGCCATAGTTTTGGAGGTATGAGTTATCCCTTCCAATTCTAGAAGTGACTAAATCACGGGATAAGGTTCTTTTTCCCTCAAACCCTCAAACCTCAAACCCTAAAATTCTATGCCTCTGGAAGCAACTTCCTAAGTCGCCCAGTTCTAGAAATCCCTCTCAATTCTAGAAGTGACCATATCCTAAGGATTGGGCCATATTTCCCCAAAACGATGAGACACGTTTTCTCTAAAATTCGAATCTCTACAATTTTGCCTTCGGAAGCAACGTTCTAACTCGCATAGTTCTAGAAATATAGGCCATCGCTCCCAATTCTGGAAGTGGCCATACCTCGAGGCTTGTGCCATATTTCCCAGAAACCCTGAGACGTTTTCTCTAAAATTTCAATTTCTACAACTTTGCCTTTAGAAGCCACTTTCTAACATTCACGGTTCTCGAGATCTGTCATTCAGTCTAATTCTAGATGTGGCCATTTACCAGGATTGGACCATTTTACCTTAAAATCCTGAAACACGTGTCCTCTAAAATTTTAGTCTCTACAACTTTCCCCTTGACAGTAAATCTCCATATTGCATAGTTAAGCAAATATAGACGAAAAACCATCTGTTTTCGCATGGCCAAGATACTCAATTTCGTCTATTCCACTGGTCCTTGGGCCCAGACCACTGACCCGATTTCTACTAAAATTATTTTTCCAGTTGTGTGAGATCAAATGCTTCATTTGACACCAAAACGATCAATTTCGGTGCTGCACTTGCTGAGATATTCGCGAAAAAGTTTCACCGACTCTCGATGATTCATGTCCGACCTCCACTTTTTCGACCATATCTCCGGAACTACTTGACTGATTTTGCTAATCTTCGAACTTGAATCATGGGACGCATGTATCTTTCAGGGAAAAAAAGTTTAGGCGGATCGGTTGAGCCGTTTGGACAAAAAGTGGAAACTACATATTTATACTTTTACCCTTTAATTTGGGTTGCTAGGGAGTCAAAGTTTTGCAAGTGGAACATAGAGTGGACTTTTTGACCATCAGCAACAAAAAGTAAATTTCGAAGGCCGTTCGGATTTAAATTAACTTACGGTTTCAAAATTATGAATTGAATAAACAAGCTTTCGAATATGATGGTGTATTTGTTGATTTATTTGCAAATAAACTCCACAAATAAATAATAAACTCCAACTATAAAACATCTCAGCCGACTTTCGGCCTACATAAAGCCCCAGCGGCGACAGAATATTTCAGTGTACGTTTCCTTTTTGAAGTGACGAAATCACAGTTAATCATATTTCTAACAAGAAACGTTTTTATTTTTATTTTCTTAATTTTTAACAGAAAAATTATCCAGCCGCGGATCAGCCGACCATGTCCTTCGGCGGCGGCTTTTGGCGGCTAGCATTTTTAACCGACCAAAAATGACGGATGCGGCGGCGATAGGTTTAGCCTCCAGCGCCCGTTTTTGGTGGCTCTCAACTCTGGTGCTTATACACATCGTCTATACGCGACGACGTAGAGAATCATTGTGCTTTGAAAACACTCGGGCGAGGAATTTCATTGAGCCGTAAGATTAAGTCTATGCTAGGTAGTCTCAAACTTTGACCGGCTGTCATAACTTTGACCGATTTTTTACCATTTTTTCATAAATTTATGGAATTTTCAAAATTTTCTGAAAAATCAAAATCGTAACGAAATGACAAGCTTGTAAAGCGACATTGGTCAGGCTAAAAGGAAGAAAGTGGAATGACGCTAATTTCGTGTAGGTAAATTTAGGGAAGAGGCAGTTAGGTCTAGCTTTATGGCAAAATTCGCCGAGGGATTTGAGGGGCTTCCCGCTGACTGCGGGTACATTGAGGCTGAGTGGGCGAATTTTATGAAATTTGTCTATGATGCAGCTGAGGAATATCTGGGCAGTGTAGCTAGCAGGGGTCGAGACAAAAAAACAGGTTGGTGGTATTAAGGGGGCGGTATTGGAAAAAGAAAATCTTTACTTGATACAAGACAGGACGGATAGGAAGTGGGAGGCTTATACGGCTTGTAAGCAACTGGTTAAGGATCTGGTTAAGGAAGCGAAAGATCGGTAGGGAAGGAAACTTGGGAAGGAATTGGAAAAGGCAGGTCAAGGCAGGGGTAAGAAATTTTGGTCAATGATTAAGGCGCGGTGGGGTGAAGGAGGGATGTAGTAGCAAAGACGGCGGGTGATACAGGTGAAGTCTTGAAGACTTGGTGGGATTATTTTCAGGATTTATTTACATTTGTGAATCAGGTAGGGGAAAATAATAGAGAGGCAGGAGGCAGGAGGGGGAGGAAAATCCGCAGTGGTGGATGAAATTAGGACGGAATTTATTAATTACAGCGGATCAGGTGGGATCCAATGGCTTTGTAGGATTTTCAATTTGGCCATGAGGTCTTCTGAAGTACCTGCTGACTAGAGCTTCGGTGTTATTGCTCCGATTTGTAAGAAGGGCAACCGTCAGGTCTGCAGTAACTACACGGGGATGTCGCTGTTGAACGTGTTAGGTAAGGTGTACGCGAATGTACTTGTTGACCGGGTTGGGAACATAGTGGAAGGTGTACTGGTTGAGATTTAGGGTGGTTTCAGGCCTCTGAGAGGGTGTCAGGATCAGATTTTCTACCTCAAACAGACTATCGAAAAGCTTTGTGAAAGGAAAAGGGATTTATGCTTATGCTTCATCGACTTGGAGAGAAGGCATTCGACCGAGTAGTGAGTCAGAAGCTGTTCGGGATTCTTAGCGAGTACGGTATCAGTTACTGCGTGCCATTAAAAGTATTTACTCAGGGAGCAGTGCCGCTGTAAGAATAGATGGCGAAATTAGCCAGACTTTCGTGGTTAATGAGGGCGTTCGTCAGGGTTGTTGTCTTTCTCCTCTTCTGTTCATAATTTGCATGGACAAAATCATCAAGCGGGCAAATTTGCAGGGGAATGTCAAGGTGGGTGAGGTAATAATGAAAAGCCTAGCCTATGCGGATGATTTGATGATGTTAGCAGATAATTCCAGGGATTTACTGGATGGGATTGACTGCCTGAATGATGCATGTGAGGAGCCCTGGATGAAGATAAGTGTAGGGGGAAACTAAGGTTATGCATGTCGCCAAATCTCGGAAGGATATAGTTTGCAATTTCAATGGGGAGGAGCTGGAGCAGGTTTCTGAATTCAAGTACATAGGAAGAGGCAGCAAGGGAACGTCCAAACGATGGGCAACAACAGGCTACCGAAAACGATCTTGGATGCACAGGTCCCGGGTGTTAGGCCAAGGAGAAGATTTCTAGATTCAATTAAGTCAGATTTAGAAGTTAGGGGACTTTCTCTGTGCGAAACAAACCATTTCCTTGGCGGCCGATAGCAGGGCATGTAGGACGATAGTTCACCATTCTGGGGTTGTGGCATAAAGACCTCACACCGGAAAGTACTAAATGGTCTATAAAGTTTGATCATGAGTTGAGGCGACATACTCAAACGCTAAAAATGGGCTGGGAAATGTTTACTAAGGTCTCGAAAAATCGAACGCCATGTTCATCTTTTTTGACACTTAAATATAATTTCGCTATGACGAATGCGTGTAAAACGTGTAAAACATCTTACTACCTTCATTAAAATTTAGTCAAAAGTTCAAGCTTTTCGAAAATTCATGGTCATCATTTCCTTTCGGTTCTACAGAAAGTTTTGAAAACTGCCGAAATGTATGAAAAAACGGCACAAAATCGGTCAAAGTTAAGATAGTCGGACAAAACTTGAAAATTTGACATTACGCACGAAAATCCGTAACTGTTTTTCTGTAAAAATATCAACCGAAAGTCTGCAACATTACGCACGTGCTTCCAAATTTTTTCTTAGACGAATGGGAAAGCTACGTCTGTATTCCCACTCCTCACAATAAAATTTGGAAGCACTCTTACTGGAAGCGTTCACGTATATCATATTTTACGTGTACGCACGATTTCTTCTTAATTCATTCTGGCTCCCGAGCTTTTTAATAATCAGATCCTTTGCTTTAACACATTAAACTCTATACTAGTAATCACATTGAAGAAGATTGTAAAGATAAACACAAATTTGCTAGCAACGACAGTGAAGATGCTCTAAGTGGAAATGTTCAAGTTCACAGATGCGATTTCGTTTTATGTATGAAAAGTTTGAATAATTAATCATTAAACAACCGAAACATTGGAAGGGACAAAGTGGAGTCGAGACAGATAATCAAATGTTTGACAAAAGCTAATGTTTTCCACAACAAGGGTCAACCGCTTAACCTTCTCAATATTTTAGCAGTTTGTTTAATTACGGTAAAAAAATTTCTATTTCGTCCAATGATAGAATCGGATTTTGTAGGTGTGAAATGTGTACAAGATATTTGAACATGTGCTGAGTTAAAAATAGTGAAAGACTTACAGTTACTCGCTTGTCTCTACCAAACGGGGGTTTGACTGGCATTCTTGCAAAACTGAACATTTAGAGTCCGAATAAAGTACACAAATAAAACCGATATCAACTAACTTGACCTTCAATTACTTCAAACACAACGACATTATTTTTACTCCTCTCAAGCCAACTTTAATTGAAAACATCAAACTTCCCTTGTTGCTAAGAAGTTTATTGATTTCACTGCATTATTGTCTAATCGATTGACTTATGATGGAGAGTCGAATGAATTTGTGATTTGATGAAGGGATACGATACAATAAAACGCTGTTGCATTTCCAACTGAATTATTTGATGTGAAAACAAAAACCATTATTTTCACTCTTTTTGGATGACGTAAGTCATCAAGTCAATTGGACACAGTAAAATATCCCTATGATTCGTGAAAAATTCGACGAGATTGAAAATGCATGCTTTTGAAAGAGTTTAAGCAACGATCCATACATCGGCTGAGGATTTTTACCGGCGGCTGACTTCGACGCGCGTCAATTTTTTTATCGGCGTCGGCGGCGCAATTTCGGCGCAAAAATCGGCGCTAGTAAATTTTCTGAAACGTAGTCCGTTGCGAGTTGTCCTTTCACACATATTTTGGCATGAAAGCGATTGGATTGCATTGGATTGTAGAGTGGTAAAAGACAAAGTTATTTCCATATGTTCGCATGCTGAGAGCGGCCGAGATTGGTCACAGGAGCTGCCGTTGTCTAAAACTTCTGTTGGCTCTGGGCTATTCCACTCAAAAGTTGAAAATAAAAAACTGGATGACCTATGAACCACGTTTTCCGGTTAAACCGTTCGTCTGACAATGTTTTTTTGTATGAGAGATTTATAGATAAGGTTTTTCCTGAAAAATGTTTCATACATCACAACTCTCGCACCTTTGTAACGCTTCAGAAGATCGACACGGTTCCCAGATCATATACAAAATTCGCCCCTCTATAAAATCCAATTTTGTTTCAATTTCGTCGAAAAACATATCGCTAGGGCAAGTCAACCCGTACGTATCAGAATAGACATTGGCAAAGAATAACTGTTGCAAACACTTATTTACATAAATACTAAAATTCTATGGAATATTAAGGACTGTCATACAATTTTATTAGATCAAAGTCATTGGAAATCGCCGAAATGGCAATTTGGGGAAACCGTCCCGTGCCGCACCGACCTATGGACCTAAGGGACTTCGTGCGGGTCTAAAAATATCATGAATTCTTTTTACCTTTGCTGATATGAGAAAAATATAAAAACTAGAAAATGTATGTAGGTGGCGCAGTTAATCAAGGTAAGGGCCATCAATGCAAAAGTAGGCACAACTTCGTCGATTCAAGTTCGATTTAGACGTTTGAGGGAGGACTCAACATTTTAAGAAAAGAAAGCTCTACCGATAACAAAACTTTTCACTTCAAAAAAAATCCGCAATGGCGTCAGTTCAGGAAAAAAGACGCGAATTTTGAGTATGTAAACGGTTGGACTTTTGTTGGCTCCAATTTCATCGGGAAAAATGCAAAGAATTGTTTGAACCTTTGTTCATATGAGAAAAATATGAAAAATACTTATGCCAACTTTTGTATAGATGGCTGTTACCTTGAATAGCAGCGCCACTGGGGAACTCTTTATTATCGCCCAAAATTATTTTCGCCAATTTTAACATTGTACGATAAATTATTTTCGCCAATAAATATTATAAAAATTAACATTTTGCACTAGGTGATTATATATTTTGGTGCTGCGCCTTATTATATTTTTCAATTCAAATCAATATTACTTTTTAATTTGGCACCAGACTGCCCTCTATGTGACCTTGAACCATGAAAACGAAGGTGTAGAAGGTCACAAAGAAAGCAGCCTGGTGTCAAGAATTGAAGCACATCACCGTGACGGCATTGACAAAAGCTTTACAACGCACTAAACTTCAAATTGACAACAGGCTGCTGCTGCCGTCTTCATTTAAGCGAACTTAGCTCAAGAAGGCATCCTGGTGTCAATGTGAAACTTAGTGTGTTGTAAAGCATTCGTCATTGCCGTCACGGTGATATGCTTCAATTTTTGACACCAGGCTGCCTTCTTTGTGACCTTGAACCATGACAAAGTGTGATGCCCGGTGTCATATTGACAATTATTTCCCCATAAGGTACTCGCTATTGGCTCTAACATTTCCTATCATCACTTTTTGACACCCGACTGCCCGGCCGAAGTAACAGTCTTCCACTTGTTGCAACTTACTGAAGGCTGCGTACTTCGGATTTAAGATCCAGTAGGTTCATGCACTAGAGTAAAGATCAACCTAATGCATGAATGAACCATAATTGCTTGCTGGTTCGAAAATTTTCAGAACAAAGTACGACATAAATTTGTGAGACATCACCTTCCTCAACACGTACATTGCTAAAATTGTCGAAAATAATTTTGGGCGATAATGTAGTTCCCCAGCACCACTTACATACATACATTTTCTAGTTTTTATATTTTTCTCATATCAACAAAGGTTCAAAGAATTCATGATATTTATTTGGACGTAATTGAAGCAACGGCGACTCCTCTGACCAATACCAGCCCTACCTCTCTACAATGATCATCAATTCAATCGCTTTTAATTCAAAATAAGAGCGACACAGGCTTTTTGCACAACTTTTGAACTTGCAACTACGGCGAAACTGTAAAGTGTAAATATTCATTGTTTTAGAGAACAGATCACATAAACGAACATTTTGGTACCACTTCAATTTTGAAATTTTTTGTAGTTTGCGCCGAAAAATGTCCAAAAATAAAAGCGGCGGCTGGCGGCGGCGGGACGTTTTTTTTTATTCGGCGGCGGCGCGATCGCTAAACGGGTGGATGTAAGCCGTTCAAAAAGGATGTCACGCCAAATTGGCCTTTTTAGTACTCCCCAGCCTAATTGCCCCCCTCCTGCGTTGTGACGTCAAGTCAACTGCAAGAACTGATTTATAGAAAATTAAAGATATTGCTACCAATGTATATTAGGGTGGTCCAAAAATGTATGGGATAATTAACTTGTCGAAAAGTTCGGGGCCCCACCCCTAAAAAGTTTCTAAATGTGTCCCTGATAAAAAGTGTATATGGAGCCATCTGAATCCAAAGCCGTCGTGAGGGTTCCCCGAAGCAAAATAGTCAAAAAAGCGTGGAAACCGTGTAAAACGTGGGTTTTAGGAAAAGTGCATGAAACATTTACCTGTCATTCAAAGTGACTTTCGGCATTTTTCTACTCTTCTACTTTCTACTCTTCTACTCTCAGTCCTTCCTAAAATAGCCAAATAATGACGAAACACATGGACGGCCACTTAGGCAGGCTCATGGAAGTTCATGAAATTTCACGGAGGTTCTCGAAAAATAAATTTTTGTTCAGACTTAATGAATTTTATGCTTCCAAGACAAACTGTTTAGACGTTATTTTGAAGTCCTATCTAGACTCAAAATTTCGTAGAAGACCGTTTTCCAAAAACTGTGAAACTCACCGAGGCCTAGAGCAAAGAAGTTGTGAACTAAGAAAGCCACTTGACGGACTCTCTTGACATCGAAACACTTCGGATGCGCCCACCACATGAAAAAGTATTTTCTCGGGACTATTTTGAACGGAAAAAACCAAAGTTGCCCTAACACCGCTCCTCATCTTTGACAAGTTTCATGCACTTTTCCTAACACCCACGTTTTACACGGTTTCCACGCTTTTTTGACTATTTTGCTTCGGGGAACCCTCAGGACGGCTTTGGATTCAGATGGCTCCATATACACTTTTTATCAGGGACACATTTAGAAACTTTTTAGGGGTGGGGCACCAGACTTTTTAATAACTTAGTTTTTTGGACCACCCTAATGTATATGTATACATGACTTTAATATGCACTCAAGTTTCACGAAGTTTTAGCACTAAACGTAGGGCGTGTTTAGGAACTTAAGAAATTTCAATCTCCTATGTCAGTTAGAGAAGTCGAAAAGCTTGCACAGAGGCGAAAAAATCAATTTTTTCTAAAACGGTTCAGCGGATAGTCTCAAAATTCATGAAGTCATTTTGTGGTTGTAAGACAATTTCACTTATCATTCTGTTCAGCCCTAAAAACAGCGCTACTAGCTAGTTTTCAGACGATGGTAGCGCTAGCTAGTAAAATTGACTAGCGCGCACAGCTCTGCTTAAGAGTAACATGTATTCTGTTTGCCACATCTTTTCTGATGCGTACGGGTCCCTTGCATATGTATTAGTTTGAAAGATCTGAGCATGACCGACAATTTATGGAAGAAACTTTTTTGGATTTGACTCCTCGGACTTAGCTAGGGCACTACAATCGAGTCTCTGCTAGGGATTTAGCTGCTGTGTTCAAGTTTCAAGCAATTGAAAGGAATTGCGGCAATGACAATTGCAACATAACCATCGGCTAAGAATTTAAAACTTTGACTGATGCTTCTACTTGTAAGTTAATGCTTTCACTTCTAAGTAGAAGCTTCTTCATGTTCTTGGCAGGTTCAGCGTATAACACTGGCGAAACCCCGTCCGATAGCAAATAATGGATTTCAGATTCAGTATATTCGAGTCCGAATTTATAAAGTAGCATTAATCGTTTTTAAAACACAAAACCTCTGTTGGCTAGTGTAATGTCAACCACAAGCCTTGAGAATTTAGCACCTTCCCAATATGGAGTTAAAAAATTTGTGCAATAGGGAGTTTACTCAATAAGACCAACTTTCTAATGTATCCTCATTAAAAAACCGAAGTAAACTTGCAAGTTATTAGTTTTCTTAAGTCTTAATGAATGTAAAAACGGACGAACAAAATATGCAGACTCTAGGACGTGAAATTAGCAAATTGGTTGCATCCTCTGACAAAGCAACGAAGCTCATTTTAGGAATTTATCATCCAGAGTCCGACGCAAATTGTACTACCAATATCAAAGAAACATCTGCCGTTCCGCATATCGATAAATTGAGTTACATAGCTTTGAAACATATTTTGGAAAACTACAAAAAAGGTTCCGTTCACAATTATCTTCAATTAGCTGACAAAATTTGGTTCGGGGAAAGATTGGATGTTAACAAAAAATTGAAGGATATCATCGATTTAGATGTAAGTATTGCCAATGCCAGAACAACTTGCAATCACTGTCAAACGTTTGCTTTATAGAATGAAGTCTATTGGAAAAGGATAGCTGAAAAGGATTGCAACGATAAAGTTGCTTTGTTAGATGCACAGAAATCTGATAAAATTTACTGGAAAGCTTTTGGAGTGGAGTGCAGATTTACTAAGCAAATTGAAAATACCTCGTACAGTGAATTTAGAGCAGAAGAGTTTATTGCGTTGGCGAAACGTGTTTCCGATTACATAACGAAATTAAACATTCAGCAAATGGCTCCACTCAAAGAGTACTCAGTAAAGAAAAGCAAATACAATCCTTGCTACGTGTACAGAAATCATCCCAGTGAGATTTGTCACCACCTAAGACTCGGTGTAATTTTAATGGAATTAACAAACCTGACGTCTCTGTCGCTCGAATACGGACAACGGAAATGCCAGTACAACTACAGAAGAAGATTTTTTGAAATTTCGGATGACGACATTGAGGACCTGGCTAAGTTAATTCATAATGTTCTAACAGGGAGAGTTCCGCTTAAAATGCTTTATTGCAGAGGAATCGAAAATCTGACAAAACTTAAACTATTTCGCTTTCAACACACAAGATTGAATGACGAAAAAATTAAAATTTTGTCTTTGGCTCTTGTTACGCTGCCTGCACTCGAAACGGTTGACTTATTATACTGCAATTTAGGTGACAAATGCGGGCTGTCGATGGGCCATCTGCTACAAAATAGCAAAACATTAAAATCTTTAAACTTAAAAGGAAATCATTTCCAAGCAATTGGTTGTCAAGGCATTGGCCATGGATTACAACAACGTCAAGAACCTCTTGAATTTTTAGGTAGGAATTTTTGAAACTCTCCTGCCAACCACAAAAAAGCGACCCAAAAATGGCAATGACGAATTATGGATCAATGTCATTTTGTTTAGCATTCGAATTTCATCTAAATAAATGTGGCCTTCACTCTTAAGTATATGAAATTAAGTCCACATTCAATCGGATTGGAAATTGCAAAGGAATTGAAAAACCCATCCGAAGAAACGGTGTGGAAAACTCTCCATATCATCACGAAACCTTAATAGAAAAAAAAAATTTCAAAAAAGAAGTGGAGTGATTTCCTGAAGTCCATATCTTTCATTCAAAACTCTAGAGAGCAGTACGTCCCCTTCAAAAAACCCGTTTTTGGTCACTTCTGCGACCGTAACCGATTTTGCCCAAATTCAATTCCATAATTTTTTCATTATCTTTCACGAAAAAAAATATTTAAGAACATCGGATCAGATTTACCTGATTTATGTAGAAGGTATTTTACCTTCATCCCAAGTAGAGACTCACTTTTAGGGCCTTGACTGAGTCCAAGATCTTAGACTCAAAAAAAATTTTTCTATCAATTATTGAGATTTCATAGGTCTGACGATTGAACAAAATTGAAAATCGGAAAATATTTACTCGCTCGAGCTATGTACAAAAAAGCCCAAACCACTGGCGAGCCCCGAGAAAATAATACTTTTACTTACTTAACCGGAACTACAACCCATTAAGGGTCTTGGCCTTCTGCAACATGCTTCTCCAACCGGACCTATCCGCAGCTAACCTCTCCCAGCTGGATACTCCCACAGTTTTTAAGTCGGCAAGAGCTACGTCATACCATCTGGATTTTGGGCGCCCTGCACCTCTCTTGCCCTCCGGTCTGCTTTTAAGGATTTTTTTCGGAATACGATGATCTTCCATTCGTTGTACATGACCGAGCCAACACAGTCGGTTTATTTTCTCCATATCTCCATAAAGCTGACTAAGCTCATGATTGAATCGTCTGCGCCATCGGTTCTGCCTTTGATCGAATACTGGTCCGAATATTGTCCGCAGTACTTTTCTTTCGAACGTGTGCAGCGATTGTTCGTCTCTTTGTGTCAAGCACCACGACTCCGAACCATTCGTAACCACCGGTCTGATCACAGATTTATATATTGCGTATTTTGAATTTCGGCTTACTGACTTGGACTTTAAGATTTTCAGAAGGCCGGAGTTATTGCCCAGAATTACTCGTCTATTAATTTCGTCCGTGATGTCGTTATCATGGCCCCACGATAGTAAGGGGCCGTGACGCAAGTCTTACACGCCAAAAAATTCACAAGAAATTTTTTCGTAGACTAAGGAACATATATACAGGAACTTTTTGAGTCCCCCCCCCCCACCCCGAGCGACGTACCCCCCGGAAAATATTTTTCCCGGATTCTACGGAAAATTTTAGGCCGACGTGCCTTTTCACTCATTAAAATCGGTTCAGTCGTTCCGGAGATATGAATTAAACAATTTTGCCATTTTGTATGGAAATGGACTCAAATCGAATATTTTTAACTAGTCAATTTGGTAAACCTTTCTTTCTTTCTTTGTGGCAATTTTTGGCAGTATGACCCAGATCTCCTGAACTATGAGAGTTAGAAAGCTGGTTCTAAAGGCGAAGTTGTAGAGAATTAAATTTTAGCGTATACGTGTTTCATGGTTTTGGGAAAATATGGCCTAATCCAAGGATAACGCCACTTCCAGATTTCAGAGGGATGATTCTTACCTCTAGATCTGTGGCAGCTAGAAAGTTGCTTACAAACTTACAAAAGTACTGATATCCGCCAAAAAACCTCTTAAAGAGCAGGCCCGTAGCCAGGGGGGATTGATAAAATTATATGAAATTTTGAGAAAATTGTCTTTATTTCGCGCATTTCACATTAATACAGTCGTATTTTTGGTATAGGGTTTTCTTTAAACAGGGTCGCCGATAGAAGGTGTTTTGTGTTTGACCGGCACCCCCCCCCCTCCGTAAATTATTTGCCGTGCCTAACACACAGATCTTTTGTTTATTTCCCAGCTTTTTAGGACGGGACGCACACACGCCTCTGCTTAGTCTTTAAAACAGAACCAATGTCAAAAATCGCGAGCGGAGCGAGTGAAAAAATTTTTTCACAAAGTTTTGAAAAATTTAGTATTTTTCATGGCGTTTCCATTTTTCCAAAATAATCTCATTACTTATTGTCACATGAAATTATCCTCTTCTTGGTTCGTTAAGCTCTCAAAATGTGAGTTAAATGTGCGAAGTCTCCCTCCGCCTAAAATATATGCAGCAACGGATTTTTAAAAACAGGCTACTCTAAGTTTTGACAATACAATTTGTCCTTCACTTCCCATATTTTCCTGAAATCGTTCACACTATTTATAAGAAAATGTCCTAAATTTTTGCCACAGATTTTGTTAGCAGTTAGCATACAGCTTCTATTATAACGCTGCAGGGAAAAAAATTGTTGAGTACTATTCTTATGCGAGGAAAATAAAAAGTTTAGTTTGAGTGGGTGGGTGGTGAATGTTGTATTTAAAAGTTGCGCCGCAGGCGAAAATTTTTCAAAACTTAATTGCAAATTTTGGTTTTCTATGAAAGTATACAGTTCTGATTACCATTTTATAGCAGAAACTCTAACAGCTCAGTATATGTGACCGATAACACGCCACTGTCGTTAAGAATGTCAAAAGTTTTTTCTTGCAATGTAGAACCGAAAATCTATTTCAATAAAGAAATGGAAACACTGAAATGAGATTGGAAAAGAAAAGAATGATTGCGCCGCAGGCTAAAATTTCAAGTATTGAAAACGATCATGACGTCAAGATTTATATTTTTCCGCAAAATTCGCAACATTTCAGTTTCGCCAGGGGGGGCTCTGAAGACGCTCAGGGGGGGCTCTGAGGACGCTCAGGGGGGCTGAGCCCCCCATACCCCCCCTAGATACGGGCCTGTTACAGAGGAGGTGTGACGCAAGTCTTTATGTCTGCTTACAAAAGCTGTGAAATCAGGAAAGTGTGACGCATTAATCATCTAAGGTAAAAGTTTTTTCTTCCAGTTACAAACGTTCTGAAATCAGAGGGGGGTTACGTATTAAGCTTCGATTCGCAACAAACATTTTTAAACAAAATTATGTTGAGTTCAAAAAATTGCGTCACAAATGCCAGACCCACCAGCGGAATAATTTTTCAACACCAAGTTTTTAGACGCAAAAATTTAAATTTACCCTAAACGATGTGATAAAAAATAAAAGTCAAATTTTCGCAGCGTAAAAACTGAAAGTACAGAAAAATTGTTTCGTCGTTGGGGGTGGCATTTGTGACGCAATTTTTTGAACTCAACATAATTTTGTTTAAAAATGTTTGTTGCGAATCGAAGCTTAATGCGTCACCCCCCTCTGATTTCAGAACTTTTGTAACTGGAAGAAAAAAGTTTTACCTTAGATGATTAAGAGTCAATCTGCGAATTCTTCGAACAGTTTGTTTGAAACTGAAATACAACACCTCACCGATTTTTGTGATTATTGGCCCATTGATTCCTTCGACAAATCCGAGAAATCCGTAGATTAACATTTTTCTGTTAGCGACCATATAAAGAAAAATGGTCTACCAAGGGGTGACGAAAAACAATTTTGTTTAATATTTTCGCAGAGATGAATCGCTTTGATCTGAAACTTATATATTACGTAGACCTCATTGATACAAAAAGTGTGGATGCCTATTTGCTTTGGAGGTGAAGGTGTCTGAGGACCTAGAACAGTTTATTGTCGAAAAAATGGAAATTTTGAAAAGCGATTTAAAAAAAACTCCAGCGCCGGTCCATAGGTGTGGTTGTTTAGGCCATGGTCCCTAGTATCTAAAACGATACAAAGTAATCCGGACTAGGACTGGAGTGAGCTAGAATACGCGAAAAGTTGAAATGTTACACTGTCGGGAAGACTTTTGGAGGTCGGTGGTCTACGCGCAATACTTAACTGTTCTCAAACTATTTTTCTGGAAAAGTTGACGTCTTTTCCTTTAAAATGACACCCCACAACATAGTTTTGGGTAAAAATTGTATTTTTGGCGAACCTCCAAATACCTAAAGTGCTTGCTACTCTGCCGTGTGACATGTGTCACGCCGAAAATTTGTAACGACTTATCCTTGTGTAGATTATTGCGTTAACCTTAAAAGAGGTGGAAGCTTTTGTGTCAAGAGAGTACAAAATAGCTATTTATGCAACGAGTTGCGTTAGGGGATATGTTAATGCACTAGATGTGAAATTGTCCATCGAGCCGAAGGCGAGTTGGACAATCACATCGTGTGCAATAAGATCCCCAAACGCATCGAGTTGCAAACAAGATTTTATGCAATTTCGTTGAAAAATTGAGCTTTTTTATGCATTATTTACAAAAAACACTCTCAGATCACTCAACTTTCCTTCCAAAAAATTCATTTGATCAAGGTAGTCAGATTTAGTTCACATCACATTTTACGTAGAAATCAGTGATTTAAGGAGCTGTGTGAGTGATTAAAAAAGTCATACATTTTTCATAACGTAATATGTTTTGCGTTATGTGCGTGCAAAAAGATGCTATGTGAGTGATTAAAAGAAAGAAATGTTCGTCTTGACAGCTCAAAAATATTCATTGTTACCGTTGAAGTGATGCATCAAAAAGTTAGAAATTTTCAACAGCATTGCATAAAAGAGAGAAATGATAATTTCCGCCAGTTTTTGAATTTGTGCTCTGTGACCAGTCGTCGTAAAATGTTGGGGTTAATGGCGATCGCCAGCACAAATTCATAGTGCAAAGGTTTCTAAAAGAAAACGAGGGGGTCTCCATACAAAAAAAGCAAAAAATGAAAATTTCGGACAGTTTTTTAATATGTGCTCTGAGCCCAGATGTCGCAAAATCTTAGGGTTGGTGTCAATCGCTAGCACAAATTTTTAGTGCTGTGGTCTTTTGAAGAAAACTTGAACTGAAGTAGTTCCCATACAAAAATGACGAAAAATCCAAATTTCATTTTTTGGTGAATTTGTGCTGGGTCACCAGAGCAGCACAAATTCTGAAATTGGTACCATTCGTCAGCACAAATTCAGGCGAATCAGTGACGTTAATTTCGCCTCAGCACAAATTCGTGGGGTGTGACGACTTGAATCTCAAATTCAATACCATAAAAGATTTTCGGTTACCATTCAAGAACAAACAATCGCTCGAGTTTTACTCTCTCTATAGATTTCTCTTATTTAGATCCAAAAACGACAAACCCAACAACGCCCGGATACCGAAAACCGTGATATATGAGTGGTATTTGTTTTTGACAGTCCTGTTAACTTGGGGATGAATTTATAGGACGAAAGTGAAAGTGTTCTATTTTACTTCGAAAGTAACCGTAGAAACACCTCCTTTCACATTTATCATTGGACAATTCACCATTAGTTACCTTAAGTTAAAAATAAATGATTACATCCTGTGATTTGTCTTTCTGCGTTCTATTAAAATTTTGCAGACCAACGAACGTTAATGTTTCGTCGTAACTTTCATAGGCTTATCCCGATGTCCGATTGGAACGGAAGGTCTTTGTAGAATCGGTGGAGCACTAAAAAGTTCGTTGCACTGCCCGAAATTGGATCTTTCATTTTGCTCCATCGGCGAAAATGGCGCAATGTTTCTAGCAGAACTGTTTGGTTTCCATAAGCATATAATTTCTTTGAACATATCTGGCGTGTCCTTGGGTTTGTTATATTCTTTTATTGAGATTTACAACAAACTTCAAATCAATTATTTTAGGTTACTCCAATGGAGAAATACTCATAGAAAATTTGAAAGATTGCTTTCATTTAATCGAGCTGGATTGCAGGGATTGTTGTTAGAACAAATTCGGAGGGCAACTTAAGATTTGTTTGGATAACTTTTCATTCTCGTAGATTTAACTAGAGGTCAAGAGAGTAAATTAAAAATTCTTATTGAAAGAAATTTGTACTACAAGCACCATCCCTACCTGCTACGGACCAGCTTTACAGAAAAAGATGAAGACGAAATTGAAAATCTGTTGGAATCTACAAGGTATAGTTTAATAATTTTTAAGCGAAAACTTTACTGAACGATTGTTTTTCTCAGACAACATGACATCGAAAAGTTATATGCGAACTGCGAAATATTTAAGCCTCAAAATGATATTTATCCGGAGAATCTCTCTGAAATGAACTCAACGTATGTGTTGGATGCACAAGTGGAATTTTTATCTGATTTTGATGTGAGTGCAGAAGGCAAAGAAATTAAAATTGTTCGTTCTAACAAGGAAAAGTGATATTGGAAATAAATTGATTGGTAAATTATATCTTATGCACCAGAGAAATTGTTTTCAGTTCTGGCACATCTTACGCTACGAAGTGCTTTGAAAAACGGTGTTTTACGTTTATCACGACGCAACTTTTGTAAACAGCCGTATTAAGACCCGGGAGTCGGTGCGATTTACGTTTTGGGTTCTAAAAAAGAGAAATCTGCAAAAACAGTTTTGTCCGTCCCTCTGTCTGTTAGCACGATAATTCGAGTAAAACTTAACCGGGTTTTAAAATTTTGTTTCCCTTAAAGGTAATCGAAAAACTGATTATGAAATTGGATTTGGGCGATATCAAGTTATGGTCGAAAAAGTAGTCAACGTGGATTTTGAAGGTACGTGAGAGACTATTTGACTGATACGTATAACTACGAAATAAGAATGGAAGTCGTTACGCATCCCTTCCCTACACTACAGTTGTTGGTTTTTCATGAATATTCTTCTATTCCACGTCGTTTGTAACCACCCCAATTTCGACCCGGGTGTAGAGGGAAAGCATCGAATCAGCAATAAAAACATATGTAAGGGAAGAGATGTGCCAAACAGAATAGATGTTGCAAAAAGATTCGAAGTAAATGTCACCTTAACTCTTAAGAGTGATTTTGCGAAAACTTCGAACGATTTTGGGGCAACATGTCTTACTTTTTCCCGATGTGCCATTCGATTCCTTGTTCTATTGTAAGAAAAGTAATTTCTCATTTTTGGAAAATTTGATATACTGGGGGAGTTATGGTGTGTTAAGTAAGTGCATATCAGGGGTGGTAAAAATGGTTTTTGGCTATAACTCGTGTAAAACGAAATGAAATCAAATGAACTTTTATGGGATGGCAAGCCCCAATGATACAAAGGTTTTTCATCATTGGATTCCTTGGAGCCTTCCCCCCTCCTGAGTTATTAGTCATTTTAGGTAAAAACTTCGGGAACGCTTTACTGCTTGAAGCAGCGATGAACCGAAAAACTGAGTATGGGTTGTTCTAGTATACTACACCTACTATAACACCATGCAGAGACTTCCCCGGTTTAAGGCTGTTGCACCGGTCTGGAACAACTTTTGTAAGAAAGGTCAATTTTTGACACTTTTTCTTGACTATTTTTAGCTGAAGAAGCCTGTATAACTGCCCTGAAACATGATCTGCAGCTGGATATGCGAAAAGGAGCTGTTCACAAGTGACGGTGTACGGAAGGGGAGGGGGGGGTGGTGGTTACCAAACAAAGCGTGAAGATGTTGAGTTTTATGTGGAAATTTTGAACACTTTTTCTATGTGAAAGTGGGGAGGGGTGGGGGGGGGGGGGTAAAAAATTCTATAACACAGTGTGTGACGTCATTTGTTTTCGTAGTGTGTTAGTAGGGTAGACAGTAGTGCTGAACAATAGTAGTATTTTGTTCAAGGCTCCAACTATAAACATTACAACTACTAAGGAAACAAATTACATGAAAACTACATGTAAAAAATGAACATGAATTCAAATGGCTAATGAGTCGAGGGTGCCGCTTTTTAATTTTACTCGCTGTTCCACCGAAAACTTGTCATTACATGTATGTGTGCAACCCACGATGATGAATTACCAATAAGAACATATGAATGGACCCGTACGTACCAGAATAGATGCGGCAAACAGAGTTGATGTTACGAAGAGACTCTAACGTATTTAAGTAAATATTGCCTTAACTCTTAAGTGTATGAAATTGCGTCCACATTAAATTGTATTGGAAATTGCCGATAGGGCAATATTGAAAAACCCGTCCGAAGAAAAGGTGTAAAAAAACTTTTCCGAAAGCACAAAATTGACCCCCAAATATAGAAAAATGTTCTACTGAATTTTCTCTACCACATAGAAAAAATCATTTTTTGGACTAGAGTAGACTTTAGTACCGACCTAGGGTCCTAAGTAGAGGCCTCGGACACACAATTCCATAGCCAAAAATGTTTTTCTCAATTTCCTCTGCAGCATAGCAATTTAATTAATTGTCGGCTATGCTCAGGTCTTTCAAACAAAAAAAAAATTATGAAAATCGGAAAAGATTTGCCCGAGTTACGGACCTGTGTTAGTTAGTGCCCTAGCTAAGTCCAAGGACTCAAATTCAAAAAAGTTTCTTCCATAAATTGTTGGCTATGCCCACGTCTTTCAAACAAAAAAAATTAGAAAAGATTTACTCGAGTTATATGTACAAAAGACTCAAAATCAGTTAAACGGCCCTAGCTTGGTGGCCCTTCTGGCGACAGTGCCCAGATTCAATCCCATAAAAGATTTTTCAATTACCTTTCAGGGAAAAAAAGTTTTCGAAAATCGGTTGAGTTTTACTCAAGTTATCGCGGTGACGGACGGACGGACATTTTTGGACCCGTACGAAGAACGTAGTTCTTCGAAAAGGAGTTTATTGCGTCTACCAAGACGGACGTTTGTAACCAGTCGAATTTCGACCCGGGAGTAGGGGGAAGCTTCGATCATGGCCCTTAGATGACCCATTCGTACGGGTCTAAAAGGAGGCGAACTGTTTCCATGCAATATGTCTGTCCTCATAAATTTGATGACTTGGAGAGGTTTTTTAAACCGTTTCTTGGGACGGGTTTTTCAATTCGGGCACTTTACAATCTTTAATGTGGACGTAATTTCACAAACTTACTTTTTAAGTCAAGGCTAAGGTGATCCCCTCCCACAAACGAGACAAGCACGGCGGCCTGGGTGATTTCCGACCCGTTAGCATTTTGCCAGTTTTGTCAAAAGTTTTTGAGTTGCTACTTAAGGGACAGATACAGGAATTTGTTTGTGTAGGTAATCTTGTTACACCTTTCCAGTCTGGACTTAGAGCTAAGCATAAGGCTTTCGATATGGTGATCCCTGATTTGCTCTGTGGGAAACTTCGTTCCATCTTTTTCTTTGACACTTCAGCCGTTTCCTTGATTCACTGCTTTTTGTAGTGTAGGCCAATTAGCTTTCCAGCTTGCAAAAATTAGGACAAAAGGAAACAAAACGGGATTCGATACGGCTGAGGGGTGTCTACCATAGACCGAAAGTCCCAAAAAATCCCACTGTAAGGTTTTGAGAAAATCGCGAAAAACCCAAAAAATTGAGGTTTTGTGCAAGCTTTTTCTTACTATTAAAGGAAAATCGGAGTTTTCCAAAATATTTTCCGATGACTATTATTCCCAAATTTTAGATAGTTCAAAGTTTCTAAAACACTTTACCTCATCAATTTTAGCCGTTTTTTGGCTGAGATACGATTTTTCAAAGTCAAAATTTCATCGAAAAAATGACCTCCGCGAAAACTTTTTTCGACTTTATACCGGTATATCGAAGAAACCTTGCTCCGAATTTGGAATCCAAAACTCTCAAAAACATCTTTGGAGTATTCTAAACATTTCATATTAACAAAATTTTCCTTTTCGAACTCGACGAAAAATTTCCCTCTAATGTCGAAAATTTCATTACACTCTGAAAAACGTCTACGAGAACCAAATCAGTATGAAAAATAATAAAGGTTTTTGTTCGAAAAAATCGTTTTAAGTCAATTATTTGATTAACAAAATTGTTTCTTGTGCTATTGTTGGTGATGGGGCGACCGAAAAAAAATTGCCAAGTAGGTCATGGTGGCGCCACCAGCGCTTTTTAGTAAAAAATTTACACTTTGTGCGAAATCTATCAATCATATTGGGTTGCTATGAAAGACAAAGTTGTGTGAGGGTGGTGGGGTGATCAAAATTATGGCCGCCGTTGATGGTGGCACCATCAGCGCGTTTTTACCAGGATTTAGATTTATCAGATTGGGTCGGTCCATCTCTGGTTCTTGAAACACAAATCTGATGATCCTTTGTTTCGTACCCTGTTCATCATGTAAATCTCGAAAACCTCCCAGTTCCTACAAGAAACCTGTCTAGAGCGGCAGGTCCCATTTTAGGTACTGTTACAGGTTGGACCACATGACTACTTAGAGTCCTAAGTCTCAGTGAGGAAAACTTCGGGCATTCGCATATAACGTGAACGCCCGTTTCCTCACTTAGGCCGCAAGTGCAGTTGGGATCGTTGAAGATCCCCATTTTTGCCAGGTGTTTGCTCAGTCCGCAATGCCCGGTGATCGCACCCACCACCCTCTTGATGCGCTTTCTGTCCATGTTTAACAGTTCTCTGGCCCACCTCCCATCGGGCACCGGGAAGAAACGCTTCGTGTGCATTCCTCCTTCATAGGCGCTCCAATAGTTAGCGATTTCCGACCTCAGCCAGCTCTTCATCGCTTTCACGCATGCCGAGTGTGTGATGGGTATAAGAGGTTCCGGCCCACAACTCAATGTTGATAAGCCTCTTCTCGCTAGCTCATCCGCTTTCTCGTTTCCCTCCACACCAGAGTGTCCGGGAACCCAGGCCAGCGTGGCCTGATTTCTCAGTCCCATCTGGTTCAGGGTTTCCTTCAGCTCTTTTACTAGCCTGGATGTCACGACAGGCGACATAAGCGCTTTGATCATCGCCTCACTGTCAGAACAGACTGTCACATTTTCTCCACATGCCTCTGCTGGGAGTGCCTCCCGCGCTCCCATCAGTGCCGTGAAAGTTTCAGCCTGAAAAACATCAGCGTATCCACCTAGGTGGTACCATCTTTCCGCCAACAACGGTTCCGCAGAAAATACTCCGGCTCCCGTGCCTTCTGAAGTTTTAGAGCCATCAGTAAAGCTCACAGTTCCTTCATCTGATAGGCAGCTTGGCCAACCTTCCAGCCATTCAGACCTGCTTAACGCCTTACGAAGTCTGTCTCCGGTTTCATTCGGTCCCTAGGCATCGCAAAGATCGTTAGTGATAGCCTTCTTGATTTTCCCATGGCCCGAAATGAAATTTGGAGAGATCGTTCTGAGATACTTGCCGCCCCTGGATATAGTAATCAGGGCTAGAACCTTTGCTACTGCTGACAAGCTGGCGCGAAGAGTCATGTGAGATCTTAATTGTCAGGATCTTTATCTTTATCTTTGATCATTATCCTTCACACCAATACGCTTTCTTTGATATTTTACGAAAAAAAAAAATACATTTTCACGAAAAAGCGGTGGTGGCGCCACCATAGCCAACGGTGACCAATTTTTTGCTCATCCCATGATACACCAGACAACAAGAAACAATTTCGCTGGTCAAATATTTGATATAAAACAAATTCGTTAATGAAAAATATTGAAAATTTTGGATATTAATTTTGGTCTCGTAGACTTTTTTCACCGTGTAATGAAATTTTCGACATTCGAGGAAAATTTTCGTTTGGTACCGAAGGTTACATTTGGCTCATTTCAAGGTCTTCAGGATAGTCCAAAGATGTTTTTTAGCGATTAACATCAAAAATTTAGATATACCTATTTTGGGAATCGGAGTTCAAATACGAAAAAAGTTATCCCGAGTGTCCATTTTTCGACGAAATTTCAACTTTGAAAAATTATAAGTTAGGCAAATTTCGACCAAATTTGCTCATATGGGTATCAAATGAAAGCCTGAACTATGTAGAATTTGGGGAAAATACGCATTTTTAAAAAGTTTGAAAAATTGTTGCTGAAATTGGGCTCTGGGTAAAGTCTTACACTTAACCTCGAAAATTTCACTGTTTTTCGATTTTCTCGAAATGCTGAAGTGGGATCGAGTGGGACTTTTTGGACGTTATTTAGATGCCTAAGGACTATCGAATTACGGTGGATCTGTCTTTTACCTAATTTTTGCAAGCTCTTCCATACAAAATTTTTTAATTGCCCTACACTATTGAGTGAGAGGTCGCAATCGGTTTGTATTGACGGCGCCATGTCCAGGCTTCTTCCTTTTAAGAGGGGTGTCCCGCAGGGATCTATTCTTGGACCGCTTCTCTTCGTCCTATTCACAAATGATATGCCTAATGGTGTCAAGTATACGTTCCCGCACTTGTATGCTGATAATGTTCAGCTCTATAAGCTTTTTTCGGCTTCTTCAGTCCGTGTTATTGAGTATGATCTGAGATCCGTTTTCGAATGGGCTGCTTGTAACCATCTCATCCTCAATCCCGGAAAGTCGCAAGCCTTGGTCATTGGTTCGAAAGAACAAGTTCAGTTGATTCCCAAAACTGATAGGGAGGGTAGGGTCACTTTCGCAGTTATGGTTAAGACTGAGGGAAATGAGTTTAACGAGTTCCCTGCGATAGTGGTTGACAACATGGAAATCGAATTCTCGCAGGTTGTTAGGAACTTGGGATTATATATGAACTGCAGGCTTTCGTGGTCGGATCATGCAGAGACGATTTATCAAAAAGTCTATTCCGTATTGGGCAGTTTGTGGGCAATGGCTCGGACTGCTCGGACTACACCACTCAGGACGCGCATGATGTTAGCTAAGTCCTTGATCATGCCCCACTTTGACTATTGTTGCGAAGTGTACGTGTACGGGCTTGATGCACATTCTGCTCAGCTGTTGGAGAAAGCTTTTCGATCTGTCATCAGATACGTCTATGGAAAGAGGAAATATGATAGCATCTCGTCTGTGATTGATAAATTCTTGGGCCATGGTCTGATGGAACACCTTAAGCTGAGGTCCATGATTTTTATCAACCGGCTTCTGGGGATGAAAACGCCGACATATCTTGCCCAAGTTAGTTGCATAAGGGAAACCTTGGCATGACGTGATTATAATAAATGAATGAATTTGTTTAGATTCGTTCGAGCGCTTTTGCAACATCTATTCAGTTCACCACACCTATTCCGATGCGTTCGTGTTTTTAAAAAAAGTTCTTGCACAAAATGTTACTAAGGTGGTGCAGGTGCTGAACGCATTTCCTACGTGGGCGCTTTTTCGACCCACCCTGTGCTACTAAAACACGTTGCCGCTAGATGAAGAGCTGTTGTAAAAGCCAGAGAGTTAATTTTTAGTCTCAATCCCGTGATATCAGGCAAATATCAACCAATTCTAATAACTCCGTTAGTGTGGGCCAACAAAGTACCGATGTATGTAATAAGGAAATATTAATAAAGATTACTAAATAAGAAAAAAGCACTGCGTTGATTCGTTACAAAAATTATCTCAAAGTAGATAAATGAAATGGAGTTACTGAAATATACATCTGAAAAGAATTACGACACACGACGCATGCTCTTGTATTTTCATTCATGATTTCATTCATGGAATCGGCAGTGTACCGTCTACGTACAACTGGCTGTTACTATGACCTGCGTGGAAAATGAATATTTTTCCTCGAGAGGTGTTTTATCACTGAGTTGTTGGCAAAACTGGTCCCTGACAGATAAAAGGAAAATAAAAAAAATATCAGGATACGTGACTTTGGATAATCAATCCCAGGTTGAAAATGAATTTTCATTGTAAAAATATGTTGTGAAAAGTTACATTTCCACTAATTGATTGGTTCAAATCGTTGGTGTGAATAGCTTCGAAGTGATAATGAAGACTGTTATGTGGAACACCGTAAAATGCATCAACTGAACTTCCATTTGAAATAGTTTCGATATAATCTGCAGAAGATGAGGCTAAAATACTCAAAGCTGTGCACATTGCTTATAATTGCTTTTAACATTTTCCTGGTTTATTACACATGGAAATTATTCATCGGAAAAACGATTGGAAGATCACTGAAGTTTTCCAACAACAATGCCATTGCTCCAGTTACGGAAAAATCAAAGCCGAAAGATAAAATTCAATCCGCCAACAAGCACATCAAGAAAACGATAACAATTCTCTTTCGAGATTTTTATCATTTTGAGAACGATTTGAAGATGAGCATCGAAAGCATTGTTGCGTTAATTCCCAGCGTGCAAATATTAGTCATTTACGATGAAGAACCGTATCCGCCAATGGATTATCTTCGCAACTACACCGTACGGAACAATGTAAAACTCATGCGACTTGGATTCGATATAAACAAATCAGCAAAGTTTATGTCGCCGATTTTCCAAATTCGAACAAAGTATGTCCTCATTTTACCCGATAGCGTACGTCTTGGTGGTCGATCAATAATCCAGAAGATGTTAAAGGAAATGGGTAGCACCGAAAGTCATATAGATGATGCCAGTGAAAAAGCTATTAAAAAGGAGAACTCAGTGAGAGGACCAAAGAATATGCTCGTAGTTCCATTTGCGAGCAACGTACGAGATTTTTCCAGCTGCTGTAGCATAAATTTAGACTTTGCTAATTGGACTATCGAGTACAGTGTTATAAATGGTTCCACACATTGTGATATGGTGCGTATCATTGATATTTGACTTAGAAAATGTTCTGCTAATTTTCATCCTTTCAGTTTCTTCAAAAGCACGCCATTTTCATTGAAACGACTACATTGAAGGAAATGCCCGATCCGCTATCAGCTCCATTTCCGGAATTTTTTTACATCCAGTCGAAAGTAGCACAAATACAAGTAAGTGAGGGTTTTTCTGAATTCTAAACAGTCGCTCAAAAGACAAAGATCGTCGTTTCGCGAGAAGAAATATTTTCTCCTGGTCTGTACAATTCTGCATTGTGAAATAGTTGTTCCTCTTACCTAAAGACTAAAGGAGTAGTTATATTCAATATTCAAAGTATATAAATGCTGAAGCTTCAGTAACATTTCTCAACCGCGGTTAAGAAAATGACCAATTAGTTTTTTTTGGACCCGTACGAAGTACGAAGGTCCTATAGGTTTACTACAAATTCAGGGCTCCCACACATCCAATATTTAAAAAATTGTCCGTCTCCACTTTTTTTTCGAAACGGCTGCTCCGATCACCCTGAACTTTTTTTTCGCTGAAAGGTACATATGTCCCATGGTTCAAGTTCAAAGATGAGCAAACTCGATCGGGCAGTTTCGGAAATATGGTCAAAAAAGTGTCCAAAACATGGTAGGTGAGACTTTTTCTCAGATATCTCTAGAATTAAGGCAGTTAGAAAGCTACTTTCTGGGACAAAGCTGTAGAGAGCTAAATTTTAGCGAACGCGTGTTTCAGGGTTTTCCCCAGAAACGTCCCAATCCCGAGATTTAGCCACTTCTAGAATTGGAAGGGATGATTCATATATCAAGAACTATGATAGATAGAAAGTTGCTTTCGAAGGCAAAGTTGTAAAGAATCAAATTTTAGCGAACACGTGTTTCAGGGTTTTTCCCAGAAACGTCCCGATCCTGAGATCTAGCCACTTCTAGAGTCATATCTCAAGAACTATGACAGATGGAAAGTTGCTTCCAATGACAAAGTTGTAGAGAATTAAATTTTAGCGAACACGCGTTTCAAGGTTTTCCTCAGAAACGTCCTAATCATGACATTTAGCCACTTCTAGAATTGGTAGAGATGAGTCATATCCCAAGAACTATGACAGATGGAAAGTTGCTTCCAATAGCAAAGTTGTTGAGAATTAAATTTTAGCGAACACGTTCCCGAAAAATGTCCCAATCCTGAGATTCAGCCACTTCTAGAACTCAGAGGGATAAGAACATTAGACAACGCGTGATTGGTATCAGAGTTCAGAAAATGTACTTCGGGAGGGCTTTCGACATTACTTTGGGTAATTTCTGAGAGTCGCTTAAATTCTGTTAGTTCTAAAAGAAGTTGACTATGCATTCTGATGCGCATTATACTTATGATATTAGTAAGAGTTTGGTACATCGAGGCTTTTCGCACGTGAAGGCTTTCCACATTATTATGCAAAGATCCTTACGTAAATCTTTGCATATGTTTAATAGTTTAAGATTACATACGAGTTGTACAGGATTTTGTTTTTGAAACTTACAAGTAAAATATCTTGTCAAGACCGGTAGTGGACGGAATAGTGGCCAAAATTGAGACAACGTTAGCTCTCTGTATCGCGAGCGATATCCGCTGAATTAAATATTGATGAGATCGCGAATCTCCCGAAATTTCGTTAAGATGATGGCCAATGTGACTCACCAATTGCAAAGCGTCTGAAGACCAAGGCCCAAGCGTCTCGACGGCGAAGGCTTTGAAAATATAATTGTTGGCTGTTAAAGCCGTGTACTTGCTGTGCTTGTGGCGTGAAGCAAGTTCGGCGATACCTCTGGCGTTATTACACGACACGGAAAGATGACTAGGGGCCAGGGTGTCCCAGCACGTCGCATCCCAGACAAGATGTTAGCCACGGGACAAGCGTCAATCCGTCGGGTTTTTTTCCATCGTCCCGAAGAAGACCAGGTGGTTCAAGGGTGTTAGGTACGTGAATGGTAGATAATGCCTGACTCAAAATCTTGTTCAATTTGGCGTGGCGCGAATAGCGTCCGGCACTTCTTTGGCAACTAAGGCCATGTGTACCGAATTTGCTGACAAAAGAACCGCAGGAACAAATGTGTGGTTGACAAATCGGGGCACCGATCCTTAAAGACATGCCAATTCTGACTTGGTTATTGTCGAGTCGAGTTCCAATGTGCTTCGAAGGTATAGCGTTGATCCAAGCATTCGACTCCTTACACTGCATCGCTTTAAATCTTGCGATGTCGGCTTGATCAGAAAAATGAAGATCTTCATTGATTATCCGTAGCACATTCATGTCATCCCATTCACTTTGATGCTGAAGCAATGTTGGAAACCGATTGTGAATGGCATTCCAGCTTTCGATGGCATCATGCATACTGCATATGACGTTCTCATCTGAAGTGTGGAGTATATGAGAGATGAGTTCGACTCGTTCGACTACACAATAAGTTGAGCTTAAGAAAGCGGGGAGTGCGATGTCACACAAACGACGAATTTCCAAGCCGCATATTGACGTCGGTAAAGTAGTTTGTGTCCATATATTACGCTCTAGACTCGCGTTTAAGATCTGCACTAGAGTAGACTTTAAGATATTGTCGTAAACGTTGATAAAATCAGTTTGCTGCCACACTGGAAATGATCGGATAAAATAACTCCATTTCGGCATAGCGAAGCAATTCTTTAATAAGAAATAGGCAGAATGAGCGGACAAATTTGACAGGCGACCAAATATGAGACTAATCGATTTCAATTAGTTATGTAACTTATTTGTTAAAACATAAACAAAGACCCGTCGTATCAGAATAGATGTGACAAACAGAATAGATGTGACAAAGTGACTCGAACGTACCTAAATATACAAATAAGCAAACAATCCAACGTTTTCTGTTCTTTTATGACTGTAAGAATTTCAAAGATCCATAGAAATTACCCAAGGTAATGTCAAAGGCCCTACCGAAGTACGTCTCAGACCATTCAAATCTAGAAAAGCTTATATCCAAGGACTAAGTCGTCTTTCCCTCAAACCCAGAAACACGTGCTATCTTAAAATTTATTGTCTACAACTTTGTCCTTGGAAGCAACTTTCTATCTCTCATAGTTCTGGAGATCTGGGTCATCCTGCCCAATTATTGAAGTGGCTATAAGGATGGGGCCATCTTTCCCCACAACCC
>CM055404.1:102145706-102159890 GCA_029228625.1 Pseudolycoriella hygida | reverse complement strand
TGAACCTCATGAATTGTATTCTTCATCGAACAAAACAAACCACGTAGATATCCGTTAAGATTTACTCAAGTTATCGTGTCATCAAGTAAAAAACATTACAGACATTTTCATTTATTTAACGTTTTCGTTAACATTTCAATCAATTTCAATAATAGTGAGCATTTTCTCACAGACATTTTTGAGTAATTTTCTGACTTTAGACCCTGATTTTCAGTCAAGGGAATAATCAATTGTGTGTATGTATACATAGGTATACATAAGTATACCATTTTCCGTGAATTCTAACGTGTTTATACGTTACTCGTAACATTCAAAAATGCGTAAATGCAAAGAATTGTAAGTTGAGCGATTTCTAGGTGTAAAAACAGCTCAGAATTCAAAAAAAGTTGCGTTATCGCTGTCGCTATTTAAAAATAAATATCGCCGCGCTATCGCTATATGATATTTATTTATTTATTTAGCGTATGGTTTTTCTTACATCTTATTTTACAATTAGATATTACATTCTATTCTGACACAATTGTACACTAGACTCAATACTGTTTCTATTTGTCACACTTCTCATTCACAGTTTTTTTTGTTTTTATGATGTTATTGCCGGGCAATTTGACTAGCCAACAGTTCCGGCGACCGGATGATGACATTTTTTGTCTGCTGGGAACCTCACGAACCCATTGTGTGATCTGGGCGTCATCTTTCGCGTCTATTTTTTATGAATGTGGTGTCACCTATGGTATACAGCATCGAAGCCATTTTTGATGACCATTCATTGTGCATTGCTAGTGAGAATGACGTCACTGAACGCATTGTGTTTTCGTTACAGGCAATCGAATCCTGTGACTACCCAATTTAAACGAAGCATCGAAGCTTGGGTGAACTTGTGGACGTTCTTGAACTAAACTTTTGAAGGAAAAAACCCATTCGTTACCGGAGATCTTACCCGGGTATTCCTGGTGGAAAGCAAGCGCGTCCCCAGCGATTGCGCATTTTGGGGCTATAGCGCGGCGGAATCAGAGTCGTATCCAATGTGAATCAGTGGCGATTCTCATGTGAATCAGAGGTGATTCTCATGTGAATCAGAGGTGATTCTCATGTGAATCAGGATGGCTTCCCACCTGAATCAGAGAAGATTGCAATGTGAATCAGAGGCGTCTCCGATGCGAATCAGTCGCGATTCCTATGTGAATCAGAGGTTATGTGAACGTGAATCAGAGCTGAGACTAATTTTTTGACTATCCCGTCCGAAAGTTTCGCATTACATGCATGTTTACCCCCCGCGGAAATCGTTCAGCACATTTACGTTCTTTTGGGATATTAGAAACTCAAACAAAGCCAAAGCCAAAGTGTATTACATGTAGCAGTTCCATTGTTCATCCGTGCTTTTTTCGTTTTGAAATTGTCGATAACATTTCTAGTAACAAGAAAAACGAATAGAAAAAATCAAATGCCTCTTTGATTGACAATATTCTTACATTTGTAGGACGAATTGAATGTTTCTGAAGTATTCTCACATACACTAAAATCAAAACTTCGAAAATTTATACAGATAAGAATTTAATTTGTTTCTCAATACACTACGACAGCAAAGTCGACGACCACGCAATATTATTGTTGAGAAATACGATATCGCTTACGCTATCGTAACTATGTTGCCGCGTGTTCCTTTGCCTAAGGGGGAAAATATGCATATAATAATCAACTTCCGGATGGTCAGCCAAAAAAATAACTTACATTGGATGCTTGGAAATCATTCATTAATTCGGAATCAACTTTGTGAACTCGTCAACTCACTCGCTTTGGAAAGTATTTCTTTGACTCGTGCAGTTGCATTCCTCGCCTTCGGCTCGGATATGCAAACTCTACACTCGTCGAAACAACAGTTTCCAAAGTTTGTTGCTTAAAAACACAATTATTGTGAGTTTGGCTCGTATCACAAACTTAATCCGTCATGTAATGAATGGTTTCCGTCGCATCCACTGTAATATACTATATTTATTTATATCAATGACTTTAAGAAGTAGAAAACATACAAACAATTTCACACTACAAAATACGTATACATACAATTAAACGATTTTATTTTGTTACACAATTACAAGATTTTAGTTTATTGTGGATCTTGTGAATTCCACAACTTTGACAGTAGAACCATAGACTTTTTTTGACCAGACGGGAATGTTAGCATGGCGCCAAATTTGAAATGAGAAATGCTGAAGCATAATAATTTGTCAAATTAATTTTATGTTCTTCTAATGTTCCTTAAACTTTAGCAATTTTAGTTTTTTAGCCACATTTTTGAAAATTCTCAAATTTCTCAATATTTTGAAAATTAAATTTACAAATTAAAATTTGAAATGCGAAATGCAGGAGCATAACAATTTGTCGTAGTTTGTGTTCTTCTAACATTCGTCAAACTTTAATAATTTTAGTTTCTCAGCAAAATTTTTGAAAGTTCTCAAATTTCTAAATTTTTGTAAAATTTATTAAATTTACAAAAAATTTCAAATTTCTGAAAAGTTTTCAAATTCATGGAGATGGGAATTTCGAAAAATAATGAAAATTATCAAATTTGGAAGAATTTTCATACAATAAAGAACTTCTATGAGTTTCAGATTTAACATTTTCTCAGAAATTTTGAGTTTTGTAACTTCTCTACACTTTTTAAACATTTTAGAAATTTAGGAATTACTAAAATTTCAAATTTGAAAATATTTCATGATTTGCTATTAGTCATTTTGAAATTTCAAGAATTTTCATCAATTTCTCTGTTGAAGTTATAAAAGTCCAAATTTCTGAGAAAATGTCAAATCTGAACTTCATGCATGATTATGAGAGAACGACGACTGCAGGCTAAACGAAGCTTTTTCTAAATTTTCGTCCATGAACAAATTGCAGATAAAACGTCTGTAATACTTTCTTCCATACAACATATATCTCAAAAATCAAAGTTTCAGTGTGCAGACCTTAAAAATTTGATAATTTTCATTATTTTTCTCAATTCCGATCTCCATGAATTTGAAAACTTTTCAGAAATCAGCGGCGCGCGGTAGCAATGCGCCCGTGACGCAAAAAAACTTTTGATATGTTGTAGAGGAAGTTGAGTGTATCATTTTCGCCCATGAAAGTAGTAGCCGCCGCGGCTCGGTTTGGCGGCGGCGGCGGCTCAAAAAAAAACTTTTGATATGTTGTAGAGGAAGTTGAGGTGATCATTTTCGCCCTTGGAAGTAGTAGCCGCGGTGGCTCGGTTTGACGACGGCGGCGGCTCAAAAAAAAACTTTTGATATGTTGTAGAGGAAGTTGAGGTGATCATTTTCGCCCTTGGAAGTAGTAGCCGCCGTGGCTCGGTTTGACGACGGCGGCGGCTCAAAAAAAACTTTTGATATGTTGTAGAGGAAGTTGAGGGGATCATTTTTGCTCATGAAAGTAGTAGCCGAAACTTCCAAAAGTACTGATATCACAACAAAAACCCTTTTAAAAGGGAAATGTGATGCAAGTCCTTCTTCCTCCTTCCAAAACGACTGATATCAATTTGGGGTGACGCTTAAAGCTTTGAAACGCAAAAATTCTTTTGGAATGTTTTCATTTTTGATTGAAAAAATGCGTCACAAATGCCGGACCCACCAATGTAATAATTTTTCTACGCTTTCAGCTGTCATACGCAAAAATTTGATTTCCTGTTCAAAAATACGCCATACATAATGACAAATTTTTGCGTTGTGAAAGCTGAAAGAACAGAAAAACTATAACATTGGGGGGTCCGGCATTTGTGACGCATTTTTTTAATCAAAAATGAAAACATTCCAAAAAATTTTTGCGTTTCAAAGCTTTAAGCGTCACCCCAAATTGATATCAGTTGTTTTGGAAGGAGGAAGAAGGACTTGCGTCACATTTCCCTTTTAAAAGCGTTTTTGTTGTGATTTGAAATTTTTTGTAAATTTAATAAATTTCATAAAATTTGTGAAATTTGAGAACTTTCAAAAATTTGGCTGAAAAACTAAAATTGTTAAAGTTTAAGGAATGTTAGAAGAACATAAACTACTACATGGGGTGAAAAGTCCGCGGCCTCACATAGAGATGGCGTCATTACTTCAGAATTTTTGTTAACATTCAGTAGTACCACCCTTTACTTGTCTACAGCCAAAATTTCCTGACATTTGGTGTCATAGTTTTCGAATTACTGTCAATAGAGTGACGCAGGTTTTTGTTGTTCGTAAAAAATCGAAAATAATGAATTCCGTGTGTTGATTAAACATTGTTTCTTAATGGGAAAAAATACGGTGCAAAGCAAAGAATGGCTGGATAAGTGTTATGGCACATCTTCTCCGTCGTATACAACGGTCAAGAAGTGGCATGCTGAATTTAAACGAGGTAATACAAGCACCGATGATGCCCCACGTTCAGGACGTCCAAGTGAAGCAGTTACTGAAGAAAACATCAAAAGAATCCATCGTATTGTTTTGGCTGATCGGAAAGTTAAAGTTAGTGAAATAGCTGACATCCTCAAAATATCAACAGAACGGGTGCGACACATTTTACATGAGTATTTGGACATGAAAAAGCTTTCTGCGCGATGGGTGCCGCGTTTTCTAACAATTGATCAAAAGCAGCACCGTCTTGACGATTCAGAGCGTAATTTAGCTTTGTTCGAGCGTAATCCAACGGAGTTTTTGCGTAGATTTGTCACGATTGATGAAACGTGGATTCATTACTATACACCAGAGTCCAATAGACAGTCTGCAGAGTGGTTAGAATTTGGTCAGAGCCGACCGAAGCATCCAAAGGCACAGCGTTCTGCAGGCAAGGTTATGGCCACGATTTTTTGGGATGCGCATGGCATAATATTTATCGACTATTTGGAGAAACGAAAAACAATAACTGGCGAGTACTATGTCACATTATTGGAACAGCTCGACAACGAAATCAAGAAAAAACGACCGCATATGCAGAAGAAAAAGGTCCTGTTTCATCATGACAATGCACCAGCGCATTCATCCATAAAAGCAACTGTGAAACTGGACTCTTTGGGCTATGAATTACTCCACCACCCACCTTACTCTCCAGATCTGGCCCCCAGCGACTACTATTTGTTCCCAAACTTAAAAAGATGGCTACAGGGAAAAAGATTTTACTCTAATGATGAGGTGATATCCGAAACAGAGGCCTATTTTGCAGGGTTGGAGAAATCCTATTATACCAAAGGTATCCAAATGTTGCAGGACCGTTGGACTAAGTGCATTTCCCTTCAGGGAGACTACGTTGAAGAATAAAATTAATTTCATATGTAAAAGTTAGTTCTTTCATTGCAAGGCCGCGGACTTTTCACCTCATGTAGTACGACAAATTGTTAATTTTATTTTGTAAATTTTATAAATTTCAAAATATTGAAAAATTTGAGAATTTTCAAAAATGTGGCTAAAAACTTAAGTTGATAAAGTTTAAAAAACATTAGAAGAACATAAAATACGACAAATTATTTATTATGCTTCTGCATTTCTCATTTCAAATTTGGCGCCATGCTAACATTCCCATCTAGTCAAAAAAAAGTCTATGGTTCTATTGTCAAAGTTGTGGAATTGACAATAAACACTATAATATTGTAATTGTGTAACAAAATAAAAGCGTTTAACCGTACATACAACAACAAGTTAGAGCAAACGTATTCACGATATTATAACAGCTGATTAGTTTGTTGAATTAATGTTCGCCGTTGATCTTCTTGACTGGAAGACTTCCATGTTGGAAATGCTCAGTCGTCAGCGTTGGACAAAAATAACAAACGAAACTAACAGCAAGGCCAAACGTGTTGTGCCAATGTAGATATATTGTTCGCGATTTTGACCATTTAGATGAAGATTTTAAATTGTTGACTGGGAGATTTAGGAAAGTGTTCAGCCATAATGATTTCCAAAAAACAAAAGTCACCAAGAGAAAACAGTTCGCAAACATTTAAAACATGTGAACCATATATGAATCAAAAGTGCTTCCGTGAACCATGTCAGTGATTTTTCAAGATTGACCTTAGAAATTATTTTCCCTTAGATGATTTCTGTTTCGTTTCTATTATTCTCGTCTAATTTTCCTTTGCAGCGTTCTCGACCGTTTCTGTTTACACTGTTGATAAATTTTCCACCCTGCGAAAGCTAGCATCACTAGCATGTGTATCAGATGGATCATCGTGAAAAAAATGATAAATCGTTCAAAACGTATAAACTGGTATAAAAATAAAGGCAACTTTACGTACTGTTCGTACTGTCAAATATTCAAAGTCCGACATTTGTATTTTTTCGTGTGTTTGAACAATATAATTTTTGAACACAATTTCAGCTAATGTACTTCAACATTTTCTTTCGAATGCGTGTGAGACTCCGAAACTAATTGACAAAATGAATTTAAAGTGACAATACAGTGATTTGAGCAAGTAAAAAGTGGAAAAATCATGTGATAAAAGTGGTTTGCACCACCATTCGCAGATAGTGTGTGTAAATTCATACAATGGTATCTTCACAAAACATCGATTTTTCTTTGAATTTAATGGAATTTAAATAATGTTCGAATATTTGGATATTTAAATTTAATTTTCGTGTGTAAATATAGAGTCGAGTTTAGAGATAACGTCGATCGAAACTCATTTTTCTTTCGAATGAAATAATTGTTAAAGTGGAGAATGAAAATAAGAAAGTGGTGCTGCAATTGAGCTCGGTTGATTAAGCCAATTATCTATTGTGCTAATTGCGTGTGTTCGTAATTTTAAACATTATTCAAAGTTACAAAGAAATATACCGAAAAACAATGCAACAGCAAATGACAAAACATATCATATTTGCGAAGCCTATTGTCGCATGCATAATAATCTTGGCGATTGCATCGACATCAAGGGGTAAGTGTTCTTCTCTTTGTTTGTTTTGTTATGTTGAAAGTCCTTCCTCCATCATTTTTTGCTAATGTAAATTGCAAACATTTCTAAATATATTTCGAGTCTCTTTTGATTAATCGTCGTCCTTGACCGGTGAATTTACCAGACTGTGGTCTTATGAAATTCGTTCTCAGAACGAATCGAGTTTTGCATAAATGTATTTTTGAATAAAAATTCAAGTATTTATTATGGTACCGAGTAGCCGCACACGTTGTGTGTATTTACTGTCGCTATTCTCCTTTTCCCATACAAACAAATCTCATCTGCGACAATATCACTTTACTTCTCTTTACGTAACTTCTTTTCTGTTTATTTAATTTATTGAGCTTGTAATCAGCTGCAACCAATATTCGCATAACGTGAGACTTATGTTGTCCCAAACTCTTCTCAAGATTGTAGTTGAGTGTTGTTTTCACCGGCCGTCGTAATCGTAAGTATGTCACGCGAAAATAATGCGAGACGAAGCATATAACTCGCATCAATTTTCGTTTTCCTTTTGTAACATACATACTTTAAACCTTCATTAAACATCCCACTTGTCGCTCAAAAAGCATACATGTGAACTGAGCTTTTATCTCCCCCACTTGTGTGCACTTTTTCGACGACTCAAGTGGTCTGGAGAGAGCTTCCTGAGAAGTCTAGAAGATAGCTGTTTGAGGTGTTTAAAACAACAAAGATTTTCCGATCACCTTTTCAGGAACCACTCCACGAAATGCATTTTGTCTTCAATTAAATGTTTTTCCGAAAAAAATGAAAATTCCAATAACACGAGGGTAAAGGGATTCTTCCATCCACATGCAGATCCGTCTATTGAGTCGGGTTTGTGTGAAATAACCTCTTAAATGCTTCAAATGGCTAAATCAATCGGCGGATTCTGGTTTGTATGAAGAATCTCGTTACGATCTGGTTAATTTCAGTTTTTGCAGCGGAAAATATGTGCGATAAGAAAAATCTGCGATGCATGATATCAAACCTCGAGCTGAAAAAATCACGCCATGTTCCAACCATTTCCCGACCTGTGAACTGAATTTAATTCGATAATTATTCATCATCATGTTTCATAGGCCATTTAAAATGTTTCGATGTGAAGTCTTTATGCCGTAACCCTGGAGTGAAGAGCCAGCCTTCTACACGCCAAGGATGTAGTGGAAGTCTGATTCAATAGAATCTATAAACCTGGACTAAGCATGAACATTCAGGTTCCTCTTTGGCATCCGTTAATCACCCATCATTCGAACATATGCTTAAACCTTTCCAGACGGCTAATTTTTTTCGCATTTTCTAGTCACAAAATTTCGTACTTTTCCCTGATATTCTCGTTTTTAATATGATCCCATTGCTCCCAGAAATTTAAATGTTTTTTGTTTTAACAACTTCTAGAAAATTTGAGATAGTCCACTTCACTTAATGACAAGTCCGGGGGTATGGTACTTAAAATGCATGAGGGATAATTCCATTATAATCGGGCTGATTTTTAGCCGGAAGAAAGTGAGCGATCGAGATTCGTCCGTCATTTGCATTCTTTTTCCTAACTCAACGCTAACTTCCCTGAAGTCCTTGCGCTTCTCCACAGTAGTTTTGTCCGCTGCAAATCCACTCGATGAGCCGCGCATGTATAATGGGCTCAGGGGGTCCAGAAATGTGGCACCCTTTGCATTTGTATTTTTGTATTTTAGAGACTCCACTAACAGCTTTTTATAGCCAATAACAATTGTTGTCTGGACCACCGGCTTAACGTGACTTCCGAACCACGTCTCAGAGTAATGCGAATGTAGCGTCTGATTCAATTACTCCAAGAATTGTTAGGCGCATGATTATTATCCCGCCTAAATGTAGGCTTATAGATATTTCGTACACAGAATCATCGTATATGGTTTAAGGAAAGACAATCTAACGAAACAAAACAAAACATGCTGATTTCGGCGTATTACGCCCTCACATACCAAACGAGAGTTTTTCTCGTAGCGCAATGGTTTCAAAAACGTGAAAGATTGTACTCCAAGGCATATGTTGACTACTTTGTGGTCTATTACCATGGGAGATTATAAAAAGTCTGTCTATCAGCTTTTTCATTCTTTTCACTCTGTGAGCATCGTATATGGGTTACGTCACACGATTAATTCAGTGTGTACGTCGTTCACCAAACACACCACAACTACACAACTTTTGAAGCTTGAGTGAACTTTAGGACGTTATTAATTCGTTGCTACACTTGATAGAAAAATTCCATGTAGAATTTTTCCAACACGGGATTTGCACTCCGATCGTTTTGGTGGAAGGCCAGTACGCTAACCACTATGCCAACTCGTCCTATGCAAGTTTTCGACCGTGGCTCAACGGTTCCATTGTGATGCCATCGACCCTTTTCAAGCTGTCAAGAGGCCCCTAAACGAGCTGGTATTTCAGCAATTGACCATCGCTATGCTTCTAAGAACTCTCGTCTGTCGTGAACCAGATAACCACAGTCTATCCAACTCTCACTACCATATGAGATCGTCGCCATAAAGATTGACTTGTTAATGTAAATAGCTATATTTGTGTCGCTACTTAACTCTTTCTATTTTTGAACATTTGTAACCTCACACAATTCGTATCCTCAAATTCTCCGACCGATATAATTAAACCTGAAAAAATTCCGGCAAGTTAACCAAAATAAATCGGATATTTCAAAATCGCTCAAGATTCTAATGTTGCCTCTTCATTTATGTGCAAATGTACAAATTAATGAATTGAAAAAAAAATCTCTTTCAGATTTTACGGTGTCCTTTTGTTTTCTCATATAAGATAAATTGTTCGGGCCAAAACTCATTTGTTGTAGAAAAGTTTTAAATTAAAGAAATATTGAACCCCTTGCGAAATAACCGAAAACTTTGTTACCAATCTAAAAACCACATTCTGTTTATCTTTGTGGAAAGTTGCTTAGCCTTATTGATCTCGCAACTTAACATTCGTTTCGTATAATATATAGCAGTCTGTATATCAACGTTTTTTCGAATAGTCCCCTGGAATATTAAAAAAGTTATAATTTTATTCTGCAGACCTTGAGGATTAAAAAAGAAAAATAACGATTTAAAAATTGAAAAAAAATACTTGAATGTTAAACCCTTCAAGACTGCGTTATAAGATTCACGCTCATTCAATGAAATGCTTTCGATCATATATGTCAGCCGCCCAAGTTGAGCCGTGGCTATTTTTGCAGCCGAGTCGCTGTCGATGAAAGCAACTCAAGTCGGTCTTCAGCCGACTCGAACCGACTTTTTCGGCTCGAGTCATTTTTTAAAAACTTAGAAAAATATAAGAAATTTTCGTCAATATGAAAAGCAGTAAAGCAGTAAAGCGTTCCCGAAGTTTTCACCTAAAATGACTAATAACTCAGGAGTGGGTTAAGGCTTCAAGGAATCCAACGATGAAAAACCTTTGTATCATTGGGGCTTACCATCCCATAAAAGTTCATTTGATTTAATTTCGTTTTCCACGAGTTATAGCCAAAAAACCATTTTTACCACCCCCTGACATGAACTTACTTAGCACACCATAACTCCGTCAAAATATCAAATTTTCCAAAAATGAGAAATTACTTTTCTTACAATAGAACAAGGAATCGAATGACACATTCATCGGGAAAAAGTAGGACATGTTGTCCCAAAATCGTTCGAAGTTTTCGCAAAATCACTCTTAAGTACGGCGCGCCGCCGTCGGCGATTTTGTCTTGGCTGTCATATCTGCTTTCAATTATGAGTTTTCAAACAGTAAACAAATTTTTACTTTCAATATATCTCCCATAAAAACCAATTGCTGCCTTACAGTTTAGATCGCACACATTGTTGCATATCATTACGTAACAGTTGTTTCGCCTATTGTGGACATCATAGGCAGAAGTTGTTGCGTGTTCGTGTCGCAAGTCCACCAGTAACCAACACAGAGTAACTATTAAGCAAAAAATTGATTTTCCTCTCGCGATATTAGCACATAAAAACTAGTGATTCTGTGATACACGAATGTTGCTAGCGTAAAAGGATAACCGTAAACTAGCGAAGGGCTGACAATAGCGAATCGCGCTAGTGTGTTAGAATTTATTTCAAGTGTAAGAGAGTGTGAGAACTTTCGCCCCGGTCGGGACCTTCTGGTCGATTCCGGAAGGCAGCTCGGTGTCAAAAAAATTCCCTTGGCAATTTTGGATGATGAAACGGGTACGGCACCAGGCTGCGTACTTGAATAGTATTAGCAGCCTAAAAGAAGGCAGCCCAGTGCCGAAAATCTCTTGAAGTCATTGTTGCGGCAGTAAAGAATGGTATGCGTCATATAAATTTCAATTTGGCATTAGGCTGCTGCTGCCCTCTGTGTTGACGTAGATTATGTTGAGTAGGCAGTGAAGTATAATATTTGTTACTGTGGTTTCGATGACATTAACAGATTTTTAGCACCAGTCTGCGTTCTTTGTGGTCACTTAAATTTCTTAAGTAGGCAGCCTGGTGCCGAGTTGGAACCGAGTGCATAGTAATGTACTCGTTTTCCACTCCAGCATTGTCATAGAAACTTTTCTGGCACCAGGCCGCCCAGCTTGAAATGCAGACCTCTGTTTGTTGCAATTTTTCTCCACGAAAATGTTCTAGACAACGATATGATAAGGAGTTCAGACAATAGACAAAGACCCGGTCTAGTGCCTGAACTCCTTACTTCATCGTCGCTTACAACATTTTAATGTAGTAGAATTGCAACAGAGGCTTTTTTAACAGACACCACCTGTCTTTTTCACTCAAGTGACTGGGTATGTTTACCAAAAATGTTCAAATTCGCTGTACGCTGTTAAGTCAAATATTTGCTTCAAAACCTCAGCGCATTTTGCCAAATTGACTTTATTAATTTAAATTTCTGTGTGGAGTAATTACAGTGTAACGTACAATACATTTTACATCTAGCAATTCTAAGAATCGTACATAACATTAGACCCTGCGAAAGTAATTCGTTACATGAGGTGTGATAAGAGCCAAACTCACTAGTGTTTTTTTGAGCAACAAGCTTTGCAAACTGTTGTTTTGACGAGTGCAGAGGTATGCAACGATACAAGTTAAAATAACAGTTTCCAAAACGAGTTGATCTAAATAAATTAGTCTGCGAGTTTACAGAATTGTTTCCGATCATGTAGCAGAGTCCTATTTATAATGTTTCAGGGACCATTCATAAATGTATTTATATCAGGTGTATACGGTGTATACCTATGAAACCGGTAATCATATAGATGTCGCTAGTCACAACGATACGAACGATTGAACCGATTCATCTACTACGTCTTATTATTTTAACATTCGCCAACAACATTCAGTAACTGACAATTCAGAATTCGTACTTCAGCATTAATTTTCTACTTCCATCTCAATAGAAGTGCGATGGAATGGTTGGAATCCCATCGAATGCATGTAGAGGCTTACGATGAATATGATCTTTGCAGAACACAGTGTAGTGAGTGTTCAATAAATTCATCATCATCATCATCATCATCATCACACTTTATAGACCGTTTGTACCTTTCGGTGTGAGGTCTTTACTACTGATCATGGACCACCCTTCTCCATACCCCCCTATCCTGTGCCAAGGAGATGGTTTGTTCGCCTAGAGAAAGTCCCCTAACTTCTAAATCGGATTTAACTGAGTCTATAAACCTTCTCCTGGGCCTACCCCTGGGACGCACACCCGGGACTTGAGCATCCAATATCCTCTTTGGTAGCCTGCTATTACCCATCCTCTGAACGTACCACCGCAGACGACTAATCCTTGCCGCCTCTTCCACTGATGTAACCCCTAAGTTTTCCCTGATGTCGTCGTTCCTAATATGATTGTCCCACTGTTCCCTCCGATTTACTTTTGCTATGCTCCTAAGAACCCTCATATCAGAAACCTCCAGGTCATGCACAAGGTATCCGCAGCCCACCCAACTTTCACTACCGTATAAAATCGTTGGTCTGAAGATTGACCTGTGAATAGCTAGCTTTGTGCCACTACTTAACTCCTTTTTGTTGAACACATACGACCTCAACTGACTGGCCACTGCATTCCCCATTCTTCTCCTTTCTTCAAATTCCCTAACTAACTTGCCAATCTCCGAAAAAATGGCTCCTAAATATTTAAACTCAGAGACCTGTTCCAACTGCTCCCCATTTAAACTGCAAACTACATCCTTCCGGGATTTGCCAATATGCATAACTTTAGTTTTACTGCCACTTATTTTCATGCCGTATTCCTCACATGCAGCATTCAGGCAGTCTAAATTCTCCTGCAAATCCTTGGCATTATCTGCTAATAGAGTTAAGTCATCCGCATAGGCCAGGCTTTTCATGATTACTTCCCCCACCTTCACATTCCCTTGCAAATTCGCTTGCCTGATAATCTTGTCCATAAAAATTATGAACAGAAGAGGGGAGAGACAACAACCCTGACGAACTCCCTCATTAACTTCGAAAGCCTCACTACTTTCACCATCTATCCTTACCGCAGCCTTGCTCCCTGAGTAGATGCTTTTGATAGCGCCCAATAAACTTCCATTAACCCCGTATTCGCCAAGTACCTCGAACAGCTTTTGCCTCGGTACCCGATCGAATGCCTTTACTAGGTCGATGATGCACAAGTATAAATCACTATTTCTCTCAGAGAGCTTTTCTATAACCTGCCTGAGACAAAAGATCTGATCCTGACAACCTCTCAGAGGTCTGAAACCACTCTGAACCTCGTCAAGAACATCTTCCACTATAACCCTAACCCTGTCTACTAGCACACTTGTATACACCTTTCCGACCACGCTCAAGAGTGAAATCCCCCTGTAGTTGGTAAGGACTTTGCGGTTACCCTTCTTGAAGATCGGAGCAATAACACCGAAGCTCCAGTCAGCGGGTACTACTGAGGACTTCAATGCTAAATTGAAAATCCTACAAAGTCATTGAACCCCACCCGGCCCGCTATTCTTAATAAATTCTGTCCTAATTTCGTCTATACCTGCGGATTTTCCTGCCTTCAGCCTGCTACCTTTCGTGACACTTCCTCTAATGTAATTTCCTCCTCACCCTCCAAGCTACGGCCCTCTTCCCTGTCAAGGCTTGTTACGGGATTGACAGAGGCGAATAGATCCTGAAAGTAACCCTGCCAGGTTTTCAGGACCTCACCCTTATCTGTAACTAATCCGCCTAATCCCAAAATGCTACCGCAGCCCTCCTTTTCACCACCACGCCTAATATCCTTGATTGCCGACCACAATTTTTTACCCCTTCCTTGACCAGCCT
>CM055404.1:102074473-102145206 GCA_029228625.1 Pseudolycoriella hygida | reverse complement strand
TGCGACAAAGGTGTACTGAAGAGGCGTAAACGTCCCAATCAGCCAACTTTGTTCGTCGAATAAAATCATTACTCACGTAATGCATTTCCCTTCGTTGCCTCGTCAACGAATTTGGCCGCTTCCAAGCAATACAACAATTTTGATAAATTTATGTTTATTGGCCAAGCAATACAACAATTTAATATAATTATACTGGTGTTATTGGAATCCAACACCTCTACTAATATTTTGAATATTAGTAGAATCTGTATTCATCCAGTGTAATGATGTTTGATTAACATTATTACATGAAGTACTTAGTACTTCAACACAATGTTAGATCTGAAAAGTCTACCAATTGGTAGATGTGAGAGATCTATCAAACAAAATTATTTACGATAGAGGTGAGAGATCTATCAACAAAACGAATAAATCTTAGAATACGGTGTATAAAAGCTAGACGCACCACAGATGTTTGTTCAATGCATTCTCTGTTCTTGTCGTTAACAGATGTTTGCTAACACCACTCTCTGTTTTTGCTGATATACACATGGTCTTGCGACAAAGGTTTACTGAAGAGGCGTAAACGTCCCAATCAGCCAACTTTGTTCGTCGAATAAAATCATTACTCACGTAATGCATTTCCCTTCGTTGCCTCGTCAACGAATTTGGCCGCTTCCAAGCAATACAACAATTTTGATAAATTTATGTTTATTGGCCAAGCAATACAACAATTTAATAAAATTATACTGGTGTTATTGGAATTCAACACCTCTACTAATATTTTGAATATTAGTAGAATCTATATTCATCCAGTGTAATGATGTTTGATTAACATTATTACATGAAGTACTTAGTACTTCAACACAATGTTAGATCTGAAAAGTCTAACAATTGGTAGATGTGAGAGATCTATCAAACAAAATAATTTACGATAGAGATGAGAGATCTATCAACAAAACGAATAAATCTTAGAATACGGTGTATAAAAGCTGGACGCACCACAGATGTTTGTTCAATGCATTCTCTGTTCTTGTCGTTAACAGATGTTTGCTAACACCACTCTCTGTTTTTGCTGATAACACCTGTTAAGAAAGTCTTTAGACTAAAATCAAACGAACGTCATTTGAACACAAAATAAACAAATTCAATATTTCTCTATATGCCAGCTTACTTTATTCTTAAACTATTAAAAAACGTATTTACAGTACACTTAACGGACCACTGACTTCGATTTTACGCAGTATCTTTTGAACCTTCAAAATCATGCTCTGGCAGACCGATATGTCGATTTCTTTCAACTTTCGCTTGATTCGACCAATCAACTGTTGCTCGTTTTGAGCTTCCCAGCCCTCCTCGTACACCTTACGTTTGAGAACAGACCAGAAATTTTCAATTGGACGTGCCTGTGGAACGTTTGGTGGATTGTCCTTTTTCGGTACAAATGGTATATTTTGTCTAGTGAGCCAATTCGCATAATGACTGCTAGCAAGATCCGGCCAGAACATGATTTCATCTTGGGAGTGGTGTTTTTCAACGAATCGCTTCAGTTTCGGCAAGCATTCACTGATATAAATGTCATGATTGATGGCTTTGGATTTGTTTGGACGAATGAGTGGTGTTGAAATACCCTTTGAAGAAATTGCACACCACACCAACACCTTTGGCTCAAATTTTTCTTTGCCCGAAAATTTAACATTGTTTGGTGTTACTTTAATGTCATCAGTGTAAAAACCATCATTTCCACTTAATTCATGGTGGGAAAATGTAAAGTAAGATTCATCATCCAAAACAATGAATTTTCCGTTTGCAAAGTGTTTGTCACGAAGAGCACGACAACATTTTGGTATTTTTTCGAGTTGTTTCAGCGTATATTTTGGTGCTCGCTTACGTTTCCGATAAAATATATTGTTTTTCTTTAAAATATTATGGATAGTAACATTCGAAACACCTAATTTTCGCGACAATCGCCGTGTTGATTGACCAACCTTGTTTTTGGCACTTCATAGCAAACTTTTCGTTGCTCTGGAGCTCAATTGTGGAGGTCGACCAGATTTCTTTTTATTTTCTGGGAGTTTACCTTCACGACAATCCTTGAGAACATTGAAAATGGTTGCACGTGAAATTGGCTTGTTCTTAAACACTCGAAGAATTTCGGTCGAACTTAGTTCGCCAAAACAATTTGCGACAGACTTTCGTAAATTCAATTTGTATGCACGCCATTCTTATTGGATGTTTTTTGCCGGTTTGTGTCTGACAGTAGTCTGGAGGTACCGATAAATACAATGAATGCGTCTATTGACTGTTTTGAGTTTGTTGACGTATTTTGGTAAAGGCCTGTACTCAGTCTAAAGACTTTCTTAACAGGTGTTATACACATGGTCTTGCGACAAAGGTGTACTGAAGAGGCGTAAACGTCCCAATCAGCCAACTTTGTTCGTCGAATAAAATCATTATTCACGTAATGCATTTCCCTTCGTTGCCTCGTCAACCAATTTGGCCGCTTCCAAGCAATACAACAATTTTGATAAATAAACCATAATTTATTTTTTTTAAACTAAATTTGAAAAAATGAAAATTTGAGTAGAACCAATTCAACTTCAATTTAGGCACTGCTTTCGTATCGACTCCAGTATGGCTTATTCACGGTGGGTTTTAACCGATTTAAATGAAAAGTGCTTGCACATTGGGTTTCTCTCTTGATTGTCTTTCTGGGATACCGTGGTAAACAGAAACAATAAAAAGTAAAATTTTTCACTGAAGAAATTTTGAAAAAAGTGATGAAAATGAGATTTTTTCGGGTTTTTTCATACATTTTCTTGATAAGTCTGAAAATGAAAAAACTGAAAGTCATTTTTCATGGGTTATTTGAATGCCAAATCATTTTATAACACCATACGAACATTTTTTTGTATGGGGACAGAAATCGTCGTGCGGACGGATTTTGAAGAATTTCGAGTTGTTGGTTGCATTTTACGCGAATTCGTCAACGAAAATGGTCAATTTCTTCGAAATTCGTTTGCCGAGCACTTATGTCCCCATACAAAAAAATGTTCGTATGGTGTCATAAAATGATTTGGCAATCACATTCTCCATTAAAATTTACTTTTAATTTTTTCATTTTCAGACTTACCTGCAAAATGTATGAAAAAACCATCATCATCAGCATTTTCATCACTTTTTTCAAAATTTCTCCAGTGAAAAATTTTACTTTTTATTGTTTCTGTTTACCACGGTATCCCAGAAAGACAATCAAGAGAGAAACCCAATGTGCAAGCACTTTTCATTTAAATCTGTTAAAGCCCACCGTGTATTTGGTATCGTTGAAGAGCTAGTGATGTATAGCTTGTGATAAAATAAAAAAATACGAAAAAGCGATTCCAATGTGTGAAATGTATGAAAATCTGGCCATAGTGTTCGTCATTACACTCAAAGCGATCTATCTAAAAAAAGTCACCGAGTTACCCAAATGTTTTATTGGCTAAAAACAATCTAATTGGGGCTAGAAACATAGATCAGGAAAAAAATTTGAGGTACATCCCATTTTTAATTAGACTTCCTTCAAACACACCGTGATTGCCATTATTGCATCGATGACAGAACCAGTGAACGTTTGGATTACATGAGATTTCATTTAAGGTAGTCTTATTCAACGCCACGCACTTCGAGTGAAAAAATTGATTGCAGATTCCATCACATTTAATGTATTCGGAGTTAAGGATTTGATCATTCATTCATTCATTTATTTTCATTTTAAGTCTTCTTAATACAAGCGGACTATACAAATCGTAGTGAAGAAGGTAAGTTCACAGACATTAGATATAAAAACAAAGCTACAACATAAAAATAAATTAAAGTATCACAAACAACATAAAAATTAAGATAGAGCAAAAAGAAATTAAAATATCACATAATGTCAATAGAAAGTAATTCAATCAAGTCATTCAAGTAAGTTAATCAAGTCATTCGAGTTACTCGAGTTACTCGAGCCCGTCAAAGTATCCTATGTTAATTGGTCAAATCATATATAACAATACAATATTAAAATAAGATATCACAGATTTATAGTAGAGTAGTGGATGTCACAGCTGTAGAAATTGATTCAAATCAGAGTCAAGAATTCGATTCAAGGCATTGCGAAACTGGTTACGTGGTAGCGTGGGGTCGATAATGTATGATACAGCATTGAACATCCGGCAAGCGTTGTTAAATGGCGAATATTGAGACCGACTTGTCCTACATGCTTTCAAAGAGATCATGCCATTGCTCCTTAATGGTCTTGAATTGAAGGTGATGAGTGAACGAAGTGACGGTGAATTAATCTTGCCAATAAGAAGAGAGTGAATGAAGAGAATGCATGCATTCACTCTACGCCGGATCAGAGTTTGTAACTCGAACTTGGCACACCTTTCTACGTAAGGACTAAGTACATAATTGTTGTCGGATCGGTTGAGGTAGTCATCATTCAGGAACATAACAAATTGTTTTTGTGTACTTTCGATTGTGCTTCGGTGCGTCATATAGTGTGGTGACCAGATACAAGCCGCGTACTCCAAATTCGATCGGACCAAGGCTTTATAAATAATCTTGATAGCATCGTTGTCAAGATGTCGTCGTTGGCGTTTCACGAAGTTCAAAATAGACTTGGATTTGTTGCTCACGTATTCGTAGTGGGAATTAAAGTTCATTTTACTGTTCATCAAAATCCCAAGATCAAATGTGCTATCTGTTCGCTGAATCGCTTCACCATCCAAAGCGTAATTAAAAAGTATCGGCTTCGTCTTCAGTGTGTACGTGATGATTTTGGACTTTGTTCGGTGGATTTCCAGGCCATTGTCGCAACACCATTTGTAGAAGATGTTGATAGAATTTTGGAGGTTTAGCGCATCTTCATTCGACTTGACAATTGCTGCGATTTTCTTGTCATCGGCAAAATTGAGGCAATGTATACCTGTCATACACACGTCTGAGTCGTTAAAGAACATTAGGAACATGAAAACGCCCAAAATGGATCCTTGGCCAACACCGGAAAGAACAATGAAAGTCTTTGATTTATCGTTTCCAATAATTACGTACTGAACTCTGGATGTCAAGTACGATACAAACCAAATCAGAACAGCATTCGATAGCCGGAATGTGGCCATTTTACGGATTAGCTTATTCGCTTCAACCTTGTCAAAAGCTTTGGTGATATCGACCATGTATGTGTCTAGTTGAGCGTTTTGTTGAAAAGCGTCATGGGCAATAACGCTAAGCTCCATCAAATTCGATTCAACGTTCCGATCGGCAATGAATGCATGCTGAGATACTCTGATGTCGCGAGGAATGATAAGTTTCAGCTGCATGTAGACTACTCTTTCGAACACTTTGGCAAGATTCGGCATCACGTTGACTCCTCTGTAGTTCTTGACATCGGTTTTACGGTCTGATTTATATACCGGTGTAAGCTGACCAATTTTGAACGCGTCAGGATAGCGCTTTTCTGTTAAAGATTGAGTATAGACCATGCTTAGCGGTCCGGCCAAATTATCGGCACATTCACGAAGAAAGAGCGATGAGACTCCGTCATGTCAATCTAATCCACGAAGCACAAAATGAACGAGTTCTGGTGGCGATGTGATGTGATAACAATCGTCGTCAATTCGTTCGTTGATAAAATCTAACAAAGATGGATCATTTGGGTGGGCAACGTAGACGCTCTGGAAGTATTCGGCGAATATATCCGACTTTTCGGCGTCCGTGGTTGCTTTTTTACCGTCCATTTCAATAACACCTGGTAAACTGCTCTATTTACGTTTTGCTTTGATATGACGCCAGAATGACTTCGGGTCTGTTTTGATGCAATGACCCTTTTCACGTTTAAAATTGCTGTGCAGTTCCGTTCTCAGCGCTTCGTAGTTATCTCTCGCCTTTAGGAATTCCCGATCGTCCAACACAGAAGGAATACCGTTCAATAATTGAAGTTGACGTTGTATACTTAGTCTCTTGAATTTCTTATTACGAACATTCTTGAGATGCAATAATTCTTTCGTGTACCATTTAGGATTATTAGTTGAACGAATTGTGGCACGGGGAACAAATTTAGCGAAAGTATCATAGATGTTATCATACAAAGTGGTTACCGAGTCATTTATGTCTGAAGCGCAGTCTTGTAGTATAGCGACATCTGACAAATGTGTATTTATGGCATCATAGTTCGCCTTCTTGAAACAGAACACCGAGTGTGAATCATCGGAGGGAGTGATCAACGTCACTCATCGAGGCAGGAACCATTCGGAATTCAGCTTGGTTGACCACACACAATTCAGGGTTGTCGGTGTAAATGAGGTCGAGTACGTTGCCGCTAACATTAGCAAAAGATGACATTTGAAACAGTCCGTTGTCAGACATCGCTGACGACACCTCACGAGCAATAATTGATCTCGCGCACATAGATTCGCCGATGATCGGAATGTAGTCGAATCCATCATCATTTTCGTACCATTCAACATTATACAGATTGAAATCACCCATAACTTGAAACGTGTCAGAGCAAGCTAGGTTCCTCTTTACGGCGTCAATGGCAGCTACATGTGCTCGGTAGATAGATATATCTGCAGTTCCTTGAATGTATAATGCATAAATGAATAGGCAGCTCGAAGTCAATGATATGCGGACACAAATAGCTTCTAAACCGTTCATCTCCGGACATGAAAATTCTATGCATTGTACACTGTTACGAACAGCGATCAGCACGCCGCCACCTAGAGTAGCGTCAATCATCGAAGAGGATCGATCTTTCCGAAATACAACATAGCGGTCACTCATATATTCCAAATCATTCATGTCATCCTTAAGCCATGTCTCCGTGTAAACAATTACGTCGTAGTCAGCAGTGGTGGAAGAAGCAATCAAATGTGGACATTTCCGGCTGGATATTCCATCAATGTTTTCATAAAAAATTGATAGAAATCGATTTCCAAATGGCGAACGATCCGGTTGTTGTTGGTTAATTATACTGGTTGTTGGTTGACACCCGGATGGTGGAGAAAATTTAATGGTTTGTGATTATTGCTGTGTGATAGATCGACGACTGATTTATGAATGAATGGCCTTATGGTGCAGTTCGTTGGCCAGAATCTTTGTCTGTTAATTATTTCGGCAACTGCTGTGCTTTCAGTATCAATTTTAAATGACAGAAAACTGAGTATCGACCTGTCCTTATTTCGAGGAAGAAGGCAACTAACTTTCACTGATTTCATATCAGGCACCTCTTTGCTATGCAGGTAATCTAATATCATGCTTGTCGTTGTATTTGTTGAAAATTTGGTCAGAGATGCCATGTTTGTTTCGATAGTTCGTTGAGTTGATTTTGATGTGCTATATGTCAATGTTGTGTAGATGAAAGTGAATTTTGAGGTTATCTGTTGGTCACTTCTTTATGACGATTTCATATACACAATTCCGTCTATGGTAGGGATACTCCACACTTTTCCAAGATTACACTACTCGAACTTACAGCTAAACCAATTTATAACAAAGTAAATTTAATTTTTTTGCATAAAATTGCCAGTGTTGCCACACAGTTTAGTGACTATATACGTGAAAAGTCCAACTGTAATAAAACAGATCCGAAATCTTTTTGGCGACACATCAATGATTTTTCTCAAAGCGTTCTCCAACTAGATAACTCAGTGAATTGGGTAATCCTGACATATAATTAACTTATTTAATGTTTCAGCTGTTAAAGAACACATTTCAATCATTTGCAGATAGAACATCAGTGAACTTCGGTTGTCACTCTGATCGTAACTGATTATTTTTTTCAAGTCAATACGGCTTTGAAGCAAAACCTCCAAATCTTATCGATTGCAGCTAACCATTCTCTTCAGATAAGATGCTGTTCAGGACGTCACCCAAGCACTCATTTTGATTTTGAAGAACGTTTTCAATCATCACTTACTAGGATATTGATACATTTAAAAACACTACCATTAAATGGCTTTATAAATTTGACAACGCAATTTTTTATTTGTGTAATTAATAATAGTTAATTCTTTTTAATTTTTAAATATTTTTTTTCTTGTATGGCTTATTTATTTATTTATTCATTTATTTTTTTGTTTTCTTTAAAATTACTTGACACAGTGCCAATTTTTTTGACATTTGAAACTGATTTAATTTACTTATTGGACTAAGGTAAATGCTGGGTGCCTGACCAAGTGGGAGAAGCTGACCAACTGAATGTTTTCCTCAGTTTTCATATTTAATATCAGAATAAAATACCCAAATCTGCGTTTTAATTGATCTTCAGAATGTTAACATCAATTGTGCATTGAAACCATTGCGATTATCACGACTTGTTTACTCGTGACAGCAATGAAATGTAAACAGTGCAGAATCTCACTATAAAATGTGAGATTTCTTAAGAAAATCGTAAGATCAGCGAGCTCCAATTTAACGTTTTTAGAACCCAAAACAAGGTTGTTCAATCAAGTGTTAGTGTTTTGGGGCGGAAAAAAGTATAAAAATAGTTTCTGATAAGATAGCATGAGTGTTTAAGTCAAAATTTAATTAGTTTAATCGTGGTCAAAATACTGACGCAAAAACGAGTAGTGTTTCAGTAGCTGACCACAACAACTTCCATACATTTTTATTCATTTTTGGATGTAATCTTTCGTGTGTGTTGTTGTTGAACAAATCGTGAAATCGAAAGTCGTTGATATTTTGCGTTCTTATCATTGAAACTGATTAGAATAAGTGAAATATGAGTGCAAATGTGTTAAATAATGTAAAATTACAGCTATTAAAACTATGAATTTTGCCGTGGTCAGCTACTGAAACCGAATGGTCAGCTATAGAAATACACATTTTTTTCTGGTTAGCATATCAGAAAACCTCATCAATCATGCCCGCAGCGGTAGTGGAGGGCGTGACGCAGTCCCCATACCCCAAAAAACGTCCACAAACCCAAAAAACTCCATACAAAAACCTTTGGGACAAGGAGCCATATATAGGCGAACTTTTGAGTTTTTTCCCCTCGCCCCCTCCCCCTCCAAATTATATTTAAAAAAAATACGTCGCAGCAGCTTTCAAACAAGCCCCCACTCATCAATATCGGTTGAAAATTGGCTGAGATATCGAGGTTTGAAAATGACATTTTTGTATGGAGAATAAATTGTTCTATTGTTCTCATCATTATGGAAACTTTTTTTCTGATCTGTCGGTTTCTATCTATCTATCTATCTATGTTCTATCTATTAATAATTTTCGATCTCGAGAACTAGACAGCCGATCTTCCTGAAAAAGTGGTCAATTTTGAGGGTTTTTTAGGTAATGCTCGGAGTTTTCGAATTTTAGCTCCGGAGTAACATCAGCTAGAGAGTTGGCTTTTTTAGGAAAGTTATAGAGTTTGGTCAGGAGAATGTTTTGGTATCATTACAAAATGGCTGCCAGCAGTCAAACCGACGCCATCTTGAATTTTCCCAAGCAATGAATTAGGTTTTTTTGGTTTTTGAATTTTAGCTTCGGAATGACACTACCTAGAGAGATGGTTTCTTCGGGAAGGTTATACAGTTTCATCAGGAGAATTTTTTGGGATCATAAGAAAATGGCTGCCAGCTGTCATAGCGGCGCCATCTTGGATTTTCGTTTATGCTTTTTCGGTTTTCAAATTTAAGCTCCGTAATGACACTACGTAGAGAGATGGTTTCTTCTAGAAAGTTATAGAGATTCATCAGGAGAATTTTTTGGCATTGATTGATAATAATTTTATTGTCTACTAAAAAGCCGACATGGTAAAAAAAAGAGTTGCTATGATTTTAATCATAGTTTTCGTTAAAAAAACCAAAACATTTACGAAAATCACTTAAAAAGTTACATAAAATAACAATTAATATCAATAAATAACAAAACACAAAGAATATAATTTAGATTATACATAGAAAAAAGAAAGTACAAAAAAGGATAAGTACACAAAAATTGGCGTTAGGCCTTGTCAAATTATTTAAAAACATTATTTAAAAACAAAAATTTAAATGCGTCAAATTTAGGAAAAAAGAAAAAAATCCAAAAATATTGGTTGTCAATTTGTTACCATAATGATGGCATCGTCAAAGTGGTAAAAGTGTTAAGCAAGCCAAGGGTAACCAAAGAAAAATTCAGTGTAAAGATTGCTGTAAAATTATAATGGTTGCTGTCATCACAGTTGTCGAGTTGAATCTGACCAGTCTTATCTGTAAAAAAGGGGTTATTGATTACCAGTCGACTAGACTGGAAGTTTTGCACAAATCGATTAGATTTGGAGTTTCAATTTCAAAGTCGTAATGACTTGACAAGACTAATCAGTTAAGATTAGAGGGAGAACCGTGGGTTCAATGAAGCTGTTTCTGCTAATATATCGGAAAATGTTATTTAATTTTAAAACATCTTTGAATAAATAATGTTATATGTCAGGATTACCAAATTCATTGAAAGCTGAGTTTTCGAGCCGGAGAACGCTTCGACGAAAATTCATAGACGCAATTTCAAACATTTGAATTTTTTAAAAAGTATTTTTTTGCATCGTCATTTCTTGCGTATTTTCAGTGTAAGCGTCATCTCCACTGATATCATTAATTTTGGAAGTGGACATTAGGGACTACGTCACACTTTACCTTTTAAGAGGTTTTTATTGGGCTTATGTTTATACTACGAAAAGATTATTACTAATCAAAGTCGAAAAACTACTTAAGCGGTCAGGCACCCCAGCATTTACCTTATTTTGTATTTGTATAACTTTACTTTTTAAGTATTTATTGTAATTACTTTGGTTTTTTTAACGAGGACTATGACAATAGTCATAGCCACTCTTTTTTTACCATATCGGCTATTTAGTAGACAATAAAAGTATTTTCATTCAATTCCAAGCGAAAATCAAACAACTTACCTGCCGTCCCTCGTTGAACTCGATGGCAAAAAAGCGACAACAAATGCTGAAAAATAAAATATGTTCGCTGAATACTTCAATAGTGTTTATGTAGATCATCTTGACGATCCGGCATTATTTGAATTCATCAACGAACGAAATGACGATGGATGCTATAACATCACCGCTCCGACAGAACTAGTGCATTTCGTATTGCGCGGATTAGATAGAGTCTCATAATTTTCCCTCCGACAGTGTGCCGACAACTTAGCTGCACCTCTTAGTGCTGTGTACGAGCAATCATTGACCATTAAATGCTATCCGGACGCCTTGAAGATTGGCCAGCTGACACCTGTATATAAATCGGGTAGGAAGACTGACGTCACTAACTACAGGGGTGTTAATGTAATGCCGAATCTCGCCAAAGTCTTCGATTGAGTAGTCTTCCTACAGCTAAAACTCATTATTCTTCGTAATATCACGGTATCCCAACACGCATTTTTGCCCAATAGAAACATCGAATCAAACTTGATGGAACTGAGTGTTGCTGTCCACGATGCCTTTGATCAAAATGCTCAACTCGACACATACAATCTTGATATCAGTAAAGCTTTTGACAAGGTTGAGGCACTAAAGCTTGTTCGTAAAATGGTCACGTTCCCACTTTCTAATGACATATTGTTTTGGTTCGTTTCATACCTATCATCACGCGTTCAATATGTAATTATCGGAACTGACAAATCACAGACTTTCATAGTTCTTTCCGGCGTTGGATCAATTCTAGGCGTTTTCTGCATTATAATGTTTTTCAACGATTCCGACGTGAATATGCCCGGTATATTCTGTTTAAATTTTGCTGACGACAAAAAGCTCGCCTCAATAATCAAGTCGGAAATGGATGCTATAAAATTCCAAATCCAAGATCATAACGTACACTGAAAACGAAGCCAATAGTTTTCAATTACTTATGTTCTGGATAGTGAAGCAATCGAACGAACGAGCAGCACATTCGATCTTGGCATCTTGATGAACTCGAAAATGTACTTCAATTCTCATCATGAATATCTAAGCAACAAATCAAAATCCGTGCTTAACTTCGTGAAGCGCCAACGTCACTTTCTGGACAATGATGCTTTGGAAATCGTTTACAAAGCATTGGTACGTTCCAACCTAGAGTTTGCTGCCTGTATCTGGTCGCCACATTGAGTGACTTATAAGAGAGCGATCGAAAGTTCGTGATTTTTGTGAACGGAGACCATCTGAACCGATATGTGGAAAGGTGCGCAAAACTCGAGCTGCAAACGCTAATTCGACGAAGAGTGAATACATGCATCATCTTCATCCACTCTTTGCTTACTGGTAAAATCAACTCACCAACGCTTCGTTGCCAGATAAAATTCAACTCGAGATTCACCAAGCATAATGGTCCTATTTTTATCCCAGCACTCCGAACACTAAGGTCATATAATTCATCATTCTACAACGCCGGCCGCATGTTCAACGCCGTACATAATATTATTGACGCTACGTTGCCCCATAAAGATTTTCGTAAAGCACTTCATCAAATACCTGACTCCGCTTTAAGTCAATTTTTAGAAATGTGATATAGAAATTGTAATATTTTGTTCACATTTATATTTTATTTATTTCTTTTTATTGTTTATGTTTAAACTTTGACAAGCCTATTATCTATCTATTTGACGACCTATATGGTGATGTTTTCCGACGATGAAATCGTAACTTTATAACTTTTTCTTTCGTGCCTTGACCTAATTGATGTTTTGTCAATTGCTGATACCTAATGTCTATTGTATAATAAGTCCACTTGCATTAAGTCGACTCAAAACGAACGAATAAATGAAATAAATGAAAAAAAAAAAGGTTTTCAAAATCGGAAAAGATTTACTCGAGTTCTGTATGTACAAAAAACACGTTTGGCCCTAACAGAGACTCTTTTTTAGTGTTTCGTAAGACAGATAAAATCTTCGGTCATTGCTCAATAAATTTTTTATTTTTTTTTAAATTTTTTTTATTTTTTATATTAAATTTGCCAAATATTTCGGTCTACATTTTAGACCATTTTCAATGGCATTCTGGCTTTTTTAGTGCTCTCGCTAAGTCCTAGGGCTCTAGATCAAAAAAGTTTCTTCAATAAATTGTCGACCATACCCAGGCCTTTCAAACAAAAAAAGTTTTTGAAAATCGGAAAAGATTTACTCGAGCTATGTACAAAAGACCAAAAACCGCTTAAGCGGCCCTAGTTCATTGGCCCTTGAGCCGGTAGTGTCCAGATTCACACCTTTTACAGCTGACGAATTTAATATATTTCTATCTAATGTCAACAATGTCCACAATCCTACTAATACAAATAATTCTACCTTTTCTAAGCCAGATTGTCCTAATCTAAATTTGAGTCATGTCCCTGCCCCGTTTTCGTTCCACAATGTTGACTTTGATATCACAAGAAAATCGATTATGCAAGTTTCTTCAAGGGCAGTCGGACTTGATGAGATTCCTATAAGTTTTATTAAAATGACTCTTCCTGTTACGCTCCCATACATCAAGCACATGTTCAACACTGTATTGAGGGGAAGAAGTTCGTTTCAATTTTATTGCTGCTGGATTTTTCTAGTGCGTTTGACTTGGTGCATCATGGCTTATTGCTTAAAAAATTACGGCAAAATTTCTTTTTTGGTGAACAAGCTATTGAATTAATTAAATCGTATCTATCTGGAAGGTGTCAGACGGTGCAAATCGATGACTACCTGTCGGAATATCTGTTTAACAATAGAGGTGTCCCGCAAGGATCTGTCCTTGGCCCTCTTCTGTTTTCTTTATTTATTAATGACCTTCCTGATGTGCTTGATCACTGCAAATGTCATTTATTTGGCAGACGACGTCCAGCTCTATCTGCATCACGATTATTTAAATTACAAAGGAGGAGTTGACTTGGTCAACGCGGACTTGAATAAAATCCAAAAGTGGGCGGTGACGAATCAGTTAATTTTAAATGCGGGAAAATCTAAAGCAATCGTAATTTCCGAAAAAAAAATTGATAGTAAAGATCTAATTCTAGTTAAAAATCCAATTATACAGGAAGAGAATCACAAGCTTGTGCATCTTTCTTATTTCTCTTTTATCTCTTTTTTCACGCATTCGCTTGCATTTTGTGCATGTAAAACTCGGTTTTTCGGTGAAACGAGCTAAAACGAAACGTTGCACAATCTTACGATTCTTCTCCTGTACTAAATGGCGAGCAGATACAGTATTTTTCAAAATCAAAAGTTCTGGGTTTGTGGATTAATAACACAATGACATGGACAGATCAAGCTAATCAGATTTTGCAGCGGGTTTATAGTGGGCTACGGAGTCTGTGGAATTGCGGTCCCTTCTTGCCTCTTAAAAATCGTGTCATGTTATTCAAAACCCTACTGCTACCACATTTTACTTATCGTGATCCGGTTATGTGCGATATGGATGCCAATACGAGGCATTCATTGCAAGTAGCGATGAACGCCTCTATTCGATTCGTATTTAAACTAAAACGACGGGATCATACGTCGAAGCAAGTAATGGATGTTTTGGGATGTTCTTATCCGAATTATAGGAAATATAGATCATGTCTGACGTAGTGTCTTAACCAGTGGACAACCGGGATATTTGTATGAACTTTTGAAATGGACTAGAAGTACTCGAAGCTCGTCACTGATCACTCCGCATGCTGTGAGATCAATACTGAAGGACTCTTACTTTGTTCAAGCCATAACTTTGTGGAATTCGCTTCCATTAGATTTGAGGAGAAAAATGTCATCTGACTTATTTCAGGACGAGTGTTTACGTTATTTCTCAAGAACTTAGGCTTTATGGTTTATGTTCATTTTGTTGTTTAGTTGTCATGTAAATACATTAGCTTATTATATTCTCTCTCTCTCTCTCTCTCATCTCTATTTCTAAATATATATCAATGTTTGTGTAAAGTAATGTTCAGAAATTTATGTAAGGGTTTAAACTTAAGGTCATAAAATAATAAATTATATCATCATCATCACACTTTATAGACCGTTTGTACCTTTCGGTGTGAGGTCTTTACTACTGATCATGGACCACCCTTCTCCATACCCCCCTATCCTGTGCCAAGGAGATGGTTTGTTCGCCTAGAGAAAGTCCCCTAACGTCTAAATCGGATTTAATTGAGTCTATAAACCTTCTCCTTGGCCTACCCCTGGGACGCACACCCGGGACTTGAGCATCCAATATCCTCTTTGGTAGCCTGCTATTACCCATCCTCTGAACGTGCCCGTACCACCGCAGACGACTAATCCTTGCCGCCTCTTCCACTGATGTAACCCCTAAGTTTTCCCTGATGTCGTCGTTCCTAATATGATTGTCCCACTGTTCCCTCCGATTTACTTTTGCTATGCTCCTAAGAACCCTCATATCAGAAACCTCCAGGTCATGCACAAGGTATCCGCAGTCCACCCAACTTTCACTACCGTATAAAATCGTTGGTCTGAAGATTGACCTGTGAATAGCTAGCTTTGTGCCACTACTTAACTCCTTTTTGTTGAACACATACGACCTCAACTGACTGGCCACTGCATTCCCCATTCTTCTCCTTTCTTCAAATTCCCTAACTAACTTGCCATTCTCCGACAAAATGGCTCCTAAATATTTAAACTCAGAGACCTGTTCCAACTGCTCCCCATTTAAACTGCAAACTACATCCTTCCGGGATTTGCCAATATGCATAACTTTAGTTTTACTGACACTTCTTTTCATGCCGTATTCCTCACATGCAGCATTCAGGCAGTCTAAATTCTCCTGCAAATCCTTGGCATTATCTGCTAATAGAGTTAAGTCATCCGCATAGGCCAGGATTTTCATGATTACTTCCCCCACCTTCACATTCCCTTGCAAATTCGCTTGCCTGCTAATCTTGTCCATAAAAATTATGAACAGAAGAGGGGAGAGACAACAACCCTGACGAACTCCCTCATTAACTTCGAAAGCCTCACTAATTTCACCATCTATCCTTACCGCAGCCTTGCTCCCTGCGTAGATGCTTTTGATAGCGCCCAATAAACTTCCATTAACCCCGTATTCGCCAAGTACCTCGAACAGCTTTTGCCTCGGTACCCGATCGAATGCCTTTACTAGGTCGATGATGCACAAGTATAAATCAATATTCTCTCAGAGAGCTTTTCTATAGCCTGCCTGAGACAAAAGATCTGATCCTGACAACCCCTCAGAGGTCTGAAACCACTCTGAACCTCGTCAAGAACATCTTCCACTATAACCCTAACCCTGTCTACTAGCACACTTGTATAAACCTTTCCGACCACGCTCAAGAGTGCAATCCCCCTGTAGTTGGTAAGGACTTTGCGGTTACCCTTCTTGAAGATCGGAGCAATAACACCGAAGCTCCAGTCAGCGGGTACTACTGAGGACTTCAATGCTAAATTGAAAATCCTACAAAGCCATTGAACCCCACCCGGCCCGCTATTCTTAATAAATTCTGTCCTAATTTCGTCGATACCTGCGGATTTTCCTGCCTTCAGCCTGCTGACCTTTCGTGACACTTCCTCTAATGTAATTTCCTCCTCACCCTCCAAGCTACGGCCCTCTTCCCTGTCAAGGCTTGTTACGGGATTGACAGAGGCGAATAGATCCTTAAAGTAATCCTGCCAGGTTTTCAGGACCTCACCCTTACCTGTAACTAATTCGCCATCTTTACCCAAAATGCTACCGCAGCCCTCCTTTTCACCACCACGCCTAATATCCTTGATTGCCGACCAAAATTTTTTACCCCTTCCTTGACCAGCCTCTTCCAATTCCTCCCCAAACTTTCCACGACCGATCCTTCGCTTCCTTGACTAGAGCCTTAACCGTCTGCCTGCAAGCCCTGTAAGCCTCATGCTTTTCGTCCGTCTTATCCTGTAACCAAATCAAATACAGCTTCCTTTTCTCTAATACCGCCTTTTTGATATCTGCGTTCCACCAGCCTGTCTTTTTGTTTCTCCCCCCACTAGAGACACTACCTAGACATTCCTCAGCTACGCCCAAGACAAATTCCTTAAAGTTTGCCCACTCAACCTCAATGTCTACGCAGTCCGGAGGAAGCCTTTCGAAAGCTTCGCTGAACTTTGACATAAAGCGAGACTTAACTTCCTCGTCCCTGAATTTTCCCACACGAAATTTCCGAACCACCACTTTTTTCCTTTTAGCCTGACAGAGTTTACTAACAGAGAGATGGGTACCCACAAGGTAGTGGTCTGAGCCAAATGTGAAACCCCTGAAAACACGTGTGTTCCTGACTTCCTGTCTCCTGTCCTGCTCTATAACCATGTAATCAATTATTGACTTGTGCCCCAAACTATTATTAACGTAAGTGTACCGATGGATCCACCTATACCTAAAGAAAGAGTTGGTTACTGCCAGTCCATTGAAATCGCAGAAATCCAACAACCGCTTTCCGTTTGAGTTTAAAACATCCTCCCCGAATTTGCCCACTACCCTTTCATAGCCGCCACTGGTCTTACTGTTTCCTATTCTCGCGTTGAAATCCCCCAACAGAATCACCCACTCACTACCTTTTTTGCTGACAACATCCCCTAACTGCTCGTAAAAGGTGTCAAGATCGCCAGCACTGCTACCCTCGCACGGGCTATAAACACTAACCAGCCGATAAATACCTCCTGTCAGCTTAATGGAGACCCACATGATCCTTTCACTTACATACCGCACGTTCAAAACAAACTTTCCTAATTCCCTTTTGCTAGCCATTCCAACTCCCCAGTTCGCCCTACCAGACTGAACACCAGACGAAAACACTTTATAACCGCCCACCAGTTCTTCGCGCTGCCCTTTCGTCCTAATGTCGCTCAACGCTAATATATCTACACCATAATCCATTGCCAAGTCCACCAACTCACCCTTGCGACCCCTAAAAACCCCATTAACGTTTAGACTTCCAATAAACAAACCATCAACCTTTTTACATTGCCTGATCGCCAACGATGGGGTACCGTTCGAGTCCCGCATTGGTCGTACCCCGTGACCAACACTCGTCCGAGGCTGCCTATGACCGTTTTTACCAATAATGAGTACAGTGGGACGGCCTGGTAAGCCGAACCGCACTGGAAGTTCAAGCCTCAATGGGGACATCACACACGTGCCTGAGATGCTAAGCGCAAGCTCATTTATTTTTATTTCAATAAATTCAAAAGCGGTAATTTCGATGTGAACAACGAACCGCTGGAATACCACCGAAAAAGTTTGCAGATCTGGTAAGACCTTCTTAAACCTGGTGAAACAGTTACTGGTGAGCGTTACAAACAACAACTACTCGATCTGAACCGTGCTCTGCTTCGAAAACGCCCAGAATATCAAAAGAGGCAAAACAAAATGATTTTCCTGGATGACAACGCACGACCACATCGATCGAGATTCGTTAAGAAAACGGTAGAACCGCTGACGGTGGGAACCGCTGCCCCATGCGGATTACTCACCAGACTTGGCTCCATCAGACCACTTGTTTTCCTCGATGTGACATGCGCTTAGAGAGAAACACTTCGATTCGTACGAAAATGTCAGAAAATGGCTTGATGATTGGTTGGCGTTTAAAGATTCGGGATTTTTTTGGCGAGGCATTCACATATTGTCTGAGAGATGGGAAAAATATGTAGCTGCGAACGGCTACTACTTTGAATAAAAAATGCTTTTCCATTTCAGAAGAATTAAAGTGTGTTTTTGAAAAAAAAATACCGGTTTCATAGGTATACACCTGATATTTAGGGGGAGGGGGTCAGTAAAACGTAACACGCAATCTTATAAGTATAGGAAAATATAGGACGCAGGGAGGATAAAAAGTCAGAAGAAGTATAGCACGTTAGCACTTCATTTATGGATGGCCACTTATTGCCTACCCATGCGGAAGTTGAATTTTACATAAAATTTTACGAAAAATGTACCGAGATTTCTTCATTTTATTTAGATGTCAAAGCGAAAAGCCCACCAACTACTGGCTAGAAATTAGGCTGTATACGCATAAGGCCCGTACACTTCATACGTGTCTATCACTCCAAAAAATGACATACTAAAAGCAATTTTCACTTGCAATTTGCAACTCACGATGAATTACCTTAACAATTGAAACAAATCTGTTACAAAGCTTTATACGAAATATTAGAATATGTTTGAATTTGTGAATATTTCGATCGTATTGATGCGTTTCGTGTCTTTATATTCACAAAAGGTTAAAATTGCTGATAACACTCGAGCAAAATAATGAGATTAGATTTTTGTTTAATTACGATTGTTGATTGAATTTTGTTTTAATAGAAGACAGTTTGCAGTACAAGAGCCACGAATTATTCTGTTTCCAAAAGCAACCAGCTGGTTAAATTATTTAGAGCTCATCGATACATTTAATAAAGTGATTGATTAAGCGATTAATGTAGAAATTATGTATGCATAAAAAGAGCGTTACCAATTCTTTATTTGCATAAGGAATTGCTTATTCGTTACGTTCGTTAAAGATTGCCAGATCAAATCGCTTCATGAGTTGTAAACAAAAGGCGCTAAAACATGCATCGTGAAAATTGCTTACTGAAAGATGAACTTTTGCTCTTTAATTAAAGCTTATAATACCGGCAAAATACTTGCAAAATTAGACTTTTATGAATATTTTATTATTCGTAAGTAGAGAGAAGGGCCGCCGAGTATTAAGAATTTGTTCAATAATTTTTTCAACACATAATTTAACGAACATTTTAATCTATAAAAGCCGACCGAATTTTGTATTTTTGTCAGAGTTTTCAGAGAATCAGGTATCTTTGGCGTGCCGATCAAGCTGTCAGCTGCCAGCCATCAGCTTTTTAACCATGCCACCGTTCATTTTCATTCGGCTTTCTTCTCTGATCGCAATCACTTTATTCGTTTGTTTACATATTTTGAAGCAACTTGCAAAAAGGGCAACGTCGATTCATCGTCTGTCCATAAAATACAAGTTTGATATAATTTTACCGCGTCATATTATTAGATCTTAATGCACAATTTTATCAAACACACCCTGTTTTGATGTAAAAGGTTTTGTTTGCAAAATTTTATCTTCTTTTTTTCGTTATTTTAATTTCGTTCAGGTAACCCACTCGCAACACCACACCCTATCTTCATGCACACACAGGACTTGCTAAGTATTGTTTATCGTTACACCTGAATCAGAAAGTGCGAGAAATGGATATACAATAAACACATTGTATGCAGAAATGAATGCAAAAAACCATTTACGGTGTGGGGGTGTTTTCTTGTGAAAAAAAAAAAATGTTTCTACATGAATAAATAAAGCTTCATCAAAGTGAAATGTGCTACCTGATTAAATCAAATAATATGAAGGGTGTTTCAATTTACGTGCTTGCTTCATAAAAATATCATTAATGCGAAACACCGTAAATGAGAAAAATTGACTACCATTTTTCATGTCGCATATTTTTGTAATAAATCCCTTGTTAAATCCCACATGGGAAAAGAAATTAGTTGCGTGGTTAATGTTGACTAATAGCCTTCTTTGGGTAGATGTAAGTTTTTCTTTCATTAGAGCTTCATTGCAGAGCTGGTCTTGAATTATAATTTTCCGTTCTGCGAAAGGATTCGAGGTATCGAATTTTGCGCACTTTACTTTTCTGAAGGAGAACATTTGCACAAATTGTCTGTTGCAATATTTACTTTGGCTATTTTCACACATTGTAAATAGTCAAATAGTAGCTATTTACACCGTGTGCAGAGAGCTATAGGTCATTCTTAACGAAAAGAGCGACATCTATTATTCTCGTAATAATGGAGTTGGGCTATTTGACAAAAAGTCATAGATATTAGTCTGAAAATGATTATTTGACGTACTTTAAAATTTACAAAAGTACCGGAAATATTTTTAATTAATTTAATCAAAAGAAAAAAAGTTACGCACCCGTTACTCACTCTACAGCCGCCAAAAATTTGGCTGAGGCCGTTTGTAGCTACAATGAGTGGAACAATACTCTGGATGTTTTTCCGCAAGAAATGTGACTTATCCGACTTTCTCAATTCACAGAATATCTTTAAATTGATTAAAATCAAAAATATTGGTTCGGCCAGTTTGTAATTTTTTGCAGGCGGCTGGATGGATTGATGTTTTGAGAATTTTATAAAAAAACAGTGCATTTTAGTGACATACTGTAGAACAATTTTTTGTTCAGAATAATCTTCTGAATCGATTAAAAATAACTTGCACTAATAGCCAAATTTAATTCTCAAATAAGTTAGTCTACTTCAAATGTCAAGTGTACAAAATTTGCTGCCATCTATTTTCTCTAAGAACTGCCTATTCCCGAAGAACAAACATATGCAAGGGACCCGTACGTATCAGAATAGATGTGGCAAACAGAGTTGATTTTACGAAAAGACTCAAATGTATTTGAGTAAATATTGCCTTAGCTCTTAAGTGTATGAAATTAAGTCCACACTAAATTGTATTGGAAATTGCCGAGAGGGAAATATTGAAAAAGGGCCGACCTTAGGTTTGACCTGGCTCAGGCAGCACATGCTCCAGGCCCAAATTTATTTTTGAATATAATTCATTACTCGGTTACCTCTCAAATAGAATAGGAAATCAACAAAATCGGTTAGGATTTGCCCTATTTATGTATAAGCCCTAGTCGTAACTCAGTTTTAGGGTCCTGGCTGGGGTCCAAGGGCTTCTAATAAAAAAATTTTCTTTAATAAAATATGAGACATGCCTAGACCTTTCGATTAAAACAAAAATTTGAAAATCGGAGTAGAGTTACTCGAGTTATGTACAAAAAACATATAAGGCGCTAGCAGAGATTCGTTCTTAGTGCCCTAGCTAAGTCCAAGCGCTCAATCTCAAAAAAGTTTCTTCTATAAATTCCTTGGCTTTCATAGACTTGTCCATTAAACAAATATTTATGAAAGTCGGAAGAGATTTACTCGAGCTATGTACAAAAAATACGTAGGGCCCTAGCAGAGACTACTTTTTAGTGCTCTAGCTTAGCTCACGAGCTCCAAATCTAAAAAGTTTTTTCAATAAATTGTGGGCTATGCCCAGACCTTTCAAGCAAAAAAAAGGTTTTTGAAAATCGGAAAAGATTTACGCGAGTTATGCCCAAAAGACCAAAAACCACTTAAATGGCCCTATCTCGGCGGCTCTTAAGCCAACAGTGCCCAGATTGATTCCCTTAAAAAAATTTTTGATTACTTTTCAAGGAAAGTTTTTGAAAATCGGTTGAGTTTTACTCGAGTTATCGTGTTGACGGACATTTTTTTTTATTGATGATTCGTCATCTAAGAACCATGATCGATGCTTCCCCTACTCCCGGATCGAATTCGACTGGTTACAAATGTCGTGGTAGACGCAATAGACCCCTTCGTACGAGTCTAATAAATTTACGAAAACACAAAGAAAGACCCGCACGTTCACTTTTTTAGCTAATGTTACACAGTAGTCCATTTTTAAAAAAGGTGGTAATAAACTGATAGAAAAATTATTCATTTTTACCGAACCGAAAAAAAAAATTACCAGAATTTAATTAAATTTTACCGGAACAAAGTGATTGAAATAAAATTCGAAATTACCTGGTGTTAAACTAAATGATCGACCAAAACTTCAATTGATAGACTAAAGATGATAAATTACCGACTACTAAATGTTTTTGATCGACCAAAATTGATCGGAAACTAATTTGTTTTGACCAAATGAAAGTGAAAGAACAATTTTTGTTATCCACCTAGATTTTCACGCCATTTTGTAAAACAAAAGGGAATACCCCAAAGTTTCGCTTTCCAACTAGGTTTTCGTGACATTTCGTAAAAGGGAGAATTCCCTAGTTTTGTTATCCACCTAGGTTTACGTGACATTTCGTAAAAGTGAGAATTCTCTAGTTTCGTTATCCACCTTGGTTTTCGTGACATTTCGTAAAAGGGAGAATTCCCTAGTTTGGTTATCCACCTTGGTTTTTGTGACATTTCGAAAAAGGGAAAATTCCCTAGTTTTGTTATCCACCTAGGTTTACGTGACATTTCGTAAAAGTGAGAATTCCCTAGTTTCGTTATCCACCTTGGTTTTCGTGACATTTCGTAAAAGGGAGAATTCCCTAGTTTTGTTATCTACCTAAGTTTACGTGAAATTTCGTAAAAGTGAGAATTCCCTAGTTTCGATATCCACCTCGGTTTCCGGGACATTTTGTATTTAATTTCGGTAATTTTTTTTCTGGTCGATCAATCAATTTAACAGCAGGTAGTTTCGAAATTTATTTCACACATAGAATTTATGCAAGTCAGTTCACTTTTACAATCGACTGTACGTTTTATGTAGGGACGTGACTGTATTTTGTATCGTTGCAAGTAATATTCAACGTGAAGTCAGCTGCAGTTGCCACCTAGACTAACTTCATTGCGCAAAATCAGCTGATTTTTATACTGATTTTTATACTTTTCAATGAATTCAACTGATTTTTAAAAATTTATGAATTAAATGATTTTGTGTGCAATGAAGTTGGCTTCGGTCGCTAACTTCATGTTGAGTATTACACTTGTAAAGATCAAAACAAGTTTTGGGTAAAGAATAAAGAGGGAGATCAAGTAAGTTGACGATGCATCTAAATATTTTATCGTATCTTTTCGATATTTGCACAGTTTCTGTAACGAGTTACAGATTTCTGTTAACTGAGAACAACAATTCGAATTACATTAAGAGCACCCGTTCAAATTTATGACAGAAAAGCTCCCAAATAAATTATTCAAGCCAATCATTCGAAACGATCAGAAATCTTATTTTAAGATGAAATTAAGAACGAAACAATGTAATTCCTTTAATTGCCATGATATTTACAAAAGCTGCAATAAAAGTGACAGAGGTTTATCTAGAAAATGTTATTTACAACATTTTCTTCTGTTGATAACCTTTTTTGTTCTTCAGGACAAATATTGAATAAATTTAGTGGATTTCCGAATGTATTCTCACGCGCCATTGGCTTGTAACTTTGTGTATTTTACATTATTTTCCAATTACAACAGCAGTATACTATGACATGTACAATTCTCTGTTGTGTACCTTAAGAAATTCGTTTGTAATTCGTATCGTAGCTTCGTATTTATATTGAAATTAATTAAAAATTGATTCGATATTATTGCTGCGCTAAGTAGATACACAGTTTTCGGCCCGACTGCTTATCCCAGTACGAACACACTTGCGCTAAATTTATGAATAAAACATTTCACCTCAGGTATAAAAATAATTCTATCGGCTAAAAAAAAAGACTGTCATGAGTCCTTGCGCCAAAAAGTAGGTATCATGGTATGGTGGTACATCCGATACCGATACGAATCTGATCAATTATGCATAACTCACCCCGAGTCTTTACAAATGTATCTCTTCTTACATAAAATATTATGAATACGTTTTCAGCAATGATTCCGTTTTCTTACCTTTGCAAATTCGTCTCCTTGAGGCTTTTCTCAAAAATTAAATATTGTGACATGGTTGTGGGTGCTTGAGTGGGTGTAAAACAAATCATGTACTTTGTTAATTTTTGTTTGTTGAATCGGAAATTATATGAAATATTGAGAAATAATTGGCGGACAGCCTCTTTTCGCGTAATACTCAAAGAGTGGAGTATTTTGGACAACCTGTCTCACAACATGCGGTGTGCGCCGGGCAAAAAATGTCGGTGGCGGCGAAGGTATTTTTAGATGTTTTTTTTCGGCAACTGTGAAAGTCGGCTTAAAGGGATTACGGCGGCGGCATAGATCAGTGTATGTCAAAATTTTATTTGGCGACGGTAGCGCACTTTTTCGGCTGGAGGCAGCGTAATTTAAAATTTTCAGCGGCGAAGACATTTTTTGTTTTTTTCGGCGGCGGCGAAAATCAGCACAAAAGGGTTCGTATGGGGCAATCCCATAATCAAAGCAAATAGCCTTTTCGTTTTCGATTTACTGTTTAATCCCCCTACCACAGGGGTGGTCGCTAACGGACTTTGCCTGCATCGTATCGTTGGCCCACTGGTGAGTAGCGACACCATGGTTCCTTAGCAGGTTCCGCGGTACCAGGAATGGATGCATATTCCTACCGAAGTGGTTTGGTTAAGAGCCTTACTGCGAAAGCCCTCACCGAGAGTCAAATCGATACCACGGAGCTGAGGGCACCCGGGTGCGGTGTGTCATGCGATATGGCCGCACTCGGCCCCAGCACTTGGTTGAGGTGCCTAGTGGCGCTGCAACGTGGTGGCTGTGGAAGATAGTGAACTGAGTCAGAGCAGTTCACGTTTTGAATTTGGGTGACTGCACCCCTAGTTCTTCCTGAGCAACCAGGTTGGTGAAAATACAGTGGGAGAGTCGCCGAGGTGACTCGTGCTAATTGGGCGTGCCCAATTCCTCGCCCATGGGGGCCGTGCGGTTAAAGCATTGCTAGGTACGCAAGCACGTTAATCTGCAACGTCATTGTTGTTCAATCCCTCCTCTCCCCTCAACGTAAGACTATCTTCTGCCAAAGTGAATCCTTGATCGCCCAATGGAAGCACTCTAAGTTCTATTAAATTGAATCCTTCTTAGCCTCCTACGTCGAACATCCGAAACTGATTTACTGAAACTGAAACTGATTTACCTCAACATTTCCGAAGAGGACACGGAGAACTCTTAAAGGAGGGGCTTCTCCTGTGTAACTACTTTCGATTACTCTTAACGAGCTTCCCCTAATCGGGTACTAGCTAAGTACCTCAAACAACTTCTGCCTTGATAATCGGTCGAACGCTTTCTCTAAATCGATGAAACACAAGTACAAATTCGCTTCATTTCGGAAGCAATAAAAATGTTGGCTTCCCTTTTGATAAAACCAAAGTTGTATACCTCTGTTTGGCACACAACATAATACTTTTTAGACCCGTTAGAAGAACGAAGTTCTTTGAAAAGGGGTCTTATGCGTTTACCACGAGTATGGTCCTTAGATGCCGAAGCTGCAAAAAAATGTCCGTCACCGCGATAACTCGAGTAAAACTTGACCGATTTTCAAAAATGTTTTCCCCTGAAAGGTAATAGAATAATCTTTTATGGGATTGAATCTAGGCACTGTCGGTCCAAGGGCCGCCGAGCTAGGGCCGTTTAAGTGGTTTTTGGTCAGCCTTTAAGCTCAGTCTATACTAGGGTCCAACTACATAAATCTGGTAAAGATAATCCGATTTTCAAAATGTTTTTCTTCCTGAAAGATTGATTACAGGATTGAATTTGGGCCAAATCGGTCGAAAACTTTCGAAGTTATGGTCAAAAACTTGGTTTTTCGAAGGTCGGTAAAACTTTTTGACTTATATCTATGCGAAATTAGTACGGAAATCGGTCTTCAAGGTTTTGAATGAAAGATACGAAAAAAAATTAGTGAGTATGTTGAGTGATTCGGGCTGTAGAGTCCTTAGTGTGGGCCCAACTTACGTTACGCTACCCTACACGACATTTTTCCACATAAATCTTACCCGATTTTCAAAATCTTTTTTTTTCTTGAAAGATCTTGGTGAATTGCTGGCTGATGCCTCGGCACTCCATTGGATGAGTCTTCTCTCTGTTAATGGTTAGTTACAGCTTCTTGTAATAATGTCCTCCGTCTGCTTGATGCACATGCTCCTTGTTTGCCAGTGGCACTATGCAATCCGTGGTTCAACTCAAAGATTAGTAAGGTTTTGATCGATCGAGACTTAGCTTATCTGGAATGGAACGTTCGAGGACGGATGAAAGATTTCGTCTTTTTAAAGTCTTGAGGAATCCGGTCGGGCATCGCAAATGGTGACGATGGCTAAGAAAAGGTTTTTTGCTAAGAAATATGGTTCAATTACCCCAACCTGGAGTTTTTGGAATAGCTCGCGTAGGCTGGGCTTTGCTTCTTCCTCGGACGATGTGCCTTTCTCTGCGGATGAACTTAATGCACACTTCGCGAGAAATGCAGAGTGCTCTGAGTTTACTAGAACTTTAAACGTAGCGAGTATTCCAGTCTTATCCAGTCCTATCCTATCCTATTGGAGCTGCCTCAAATTCTGTCGAAATGGATTTGATCTCGATCTCGTTTATGAAGATGATCTTGCCTCTTGTGTTGCCAATCATTACTCGTGCGTTTAATCTGATTATTAATAAGTCTTCTTTTTCGAACCACTGTAAAACAGCGAGAGTCATTCCATCATCACGCGTTAGGCGATTATAGACCCATTAGTATGTTGCCCTCGTTGTCCAAAGCTCTTGAGAGACTGCTAAAAAAGCATATAGAAAGGAATAAACTATTATTTAAATATGATTTAAGATTTCGATATGGACGTAATATGACTTCTGCTCTTCTCCAGGTCTCGAATGACGTGAGGTTGTATATGAGCAAAATGCTTGACTTTTCTAAAGCTTTCAACTCGGTGTCACATAGTCGGCTACTAGAAACGTTGTCCTCCAATTTTTATTTCCACCCTAGTGCCGTTCAGATGATAGACAGTTACGTATCAAATCGTTCACAATCGGGTAGTTTGAATGGATTCCAATCGCGTGTGCTCCGGGTTGGCTGTGGTGTTCCGCAGGGGTTGGTTTTGGGTCCTGTTCTTTTCGCAGCATTTATCAATGATCTACCGCACCAGCTAAAGAGATGTAAGTGCCATCTATTCGCGGGATATGGTGTCAGTAATTTATGAAAATTGGTTACCAGTAAACATGTTTTTGCTTTCAAACTTTTACGTCTACAATCAGTTCTTTGCTGAAAGTTTCTAGGAAACCTCAAATTACATAAAATACTTTAGTATCCTACTTTGAGCTCTGACCCGGCAAAAAGTTGAAAATTTGCTTCGTATCATGCGTATCGTTAGGCCCACGTCAACTACATAGACCTTCCTACCGAAAACACTCAACAGATTTCCGAAAACTGAGATCTTCCTCACAATTTACGTGGTGTACTTTTTACCCTCAAAGAAACACTTTTCTCATATAACTCCGCCCGTCCGATCGCCAGATTTTGCTTGTCTTTGAAAGTCAAATCGCATAAAACAAACGTGACTTTGCGATTGAAGTGAATAAGAAGACATATGAAAAAAGTAATTTTTCAAGGTACAGCCATTTTCTTTCTTTCCTTAGGTGAAGTTATTTTTGTGCAAGGATAAGTTATTCAGACATTTGTAAGGCAAAATTCTCCTACAGTTATAAATAAAATGAAATGGCGATACTCAAAGTTTCATGAAATTTACAAAACCAACAGCTGCGCAAAAGAGTCCTCTACCATCTATCAAAAATCGTTTTTAGGTACTCGGACGACCGTAGTATCTTAGTTGGTTTCTGGGACCAATAGTTTCATGAGAAATTGAGTGCCCCCTGACGTCTACTGCAGCAAATCAAAAATTAAATTTTGGACCTCAACCAACCAGCCTTTTCGTGATGCCCGTGAGCCCGTGTTCGCCGGATTGTCTAAACTTTGTTTACCTGTATTTAAAGGAATTAGCTTTTTGTATAAAGATTTACTGTGATGAGTCCTGGAACCAAGACTCGTATGGGTAAAAATGTTCCATTTGACATCCTCTTAAACACTTCAATAATTGATTTTTGAGCCATCGGGTGACCCTGGGTTAGACCTGGACGATTGACAAAAATATTTCACTCGTAGTCCTCTACAAAACTTCAAAAATAATTTGTTGGTCCTTAGATGACGATGACGTCTGGGACATTTGAATAGACAAAAATGTTTCCTCGACATCCTCTACAATGATTTCAAAATTATTTTTCTTATACTTGAATGACTCTAGGATCAATCTGGTTGCCCGAGTGAACCGGAACACATTGTTACATTGGTAAAATGCTCCCCTCGACTTCCTGTACAACAATTCGAAAATTAATTTTTTGGTCCTCGGCTGACGATAGCGTCAACCTGGAGGCCTGGGAATCACACTTCAATGGGCAAAAGTGTTTCGCCCTACGTCGTCTACAACACTTCAAAAATTAATTATTTGGCCATCGGCCTCGCCATCAGCCAACCGTTCCACCGACCTTGGGCTTCGGTTGAGCTGAGTGACTTATTGTACAGAGAGGCGTTCCAAGGTGCAGTGAGGTGCAATAATGTGCACCAAAATGCAATGAGGTGCACCAAGGTGCAGTAAGGTGTAGTGAGGTGCACCAAGGTGTAGTGAGGTACACCAAGGTGTAGTGAGGTGCACCAAGGTGCGGTGAGGTGCAGTGTATTTTGGGTTTTATATTATAGATCAGTGAAGACAATATCTTCTTCGATATGGGTCTTTTGAAGTCGGCCCTGGCATCTGTTTCTGAGTGAGCTAAAGTAAACGAGTTGAGACTTAATGCTATACATGTTACAATGTCTTCTCTTTGAATGACTGGGCGAGGAACATTCTGGAGCTGGTCACTGGAATCACTCCACAACAATTTGAAGCACACTTGATTGCGGCCGTGTATTAAACAACGTTTTTTGCAATTCACCGACAAAAACGAGATTTTCTTTTAATGTAAAAACTCAATTCAAGTAGTGCGTAAAAAACCTTCATCGCACTAGTAGTAGTGTGAAAAAAATCTTCTTAACACTCGTGCGTAAAAAAACGTCGTCGCACTAGTGCGTAAAAAACCGTCATCGCACTAGTGTGGCAAAATGACTTCATGCAACACCGAAATGACGCACGAAAAAGCGAGTTTTTGTCGGCGAATCGCAAAAAAATTATTTCGCAAGTAAAGTTACAGATATGTACTTGGGTCTTTTTTGTAACTTCGATGTTGGATTTTTAGTTTCCTCTTCGTGGTTGGTGTGTCTTAGAGTTTTGGCAGTAGAATAAGTGAGAAATGACAAAAACTGGAAAAATTTGGGACAAATCAATTTTTAAAAATATCTCGGAATGTCTGGAAGCTAAACCATAGGTTTCCTTGTCAAAGTCTTAGAGTTTTGTGAGTAGAAGTCACCAGCATTGGTGAAAATGTCGGGCAGTTGGACATGTGGTCAATTTTTATGGCTTTAGAAGTATCTGCGAAGGAATGAAAGACAGACCATTGGTTTCTTTGGCAAAGTCTCAGAGTTTTGTAAGTAGAAGTCACCAGTATTGGTGAAAATGATGGGCAGTTCGGGGGAAGAAGTAGTACGGTGGAAACGGTAGTACGGGGGAAATGGTAGTATGGTGGAAATGGTAGTACGATGGAAATGGTTTTACGGTGTAAATGGTACTACTGGGAAACCGGTAGTACGGGGAAATGGTAGTAAAGGAAAACGATAATATGGGGGAGACGGTGATACGGGAGAAACATTAGTACGGTGAAAACGGTAGTACGTTGAAAACGGTTGTACGGGAAAGTAGTAGTACGGGGAAGTGGTGGTACGGGGAAGTGGTGGTAGGGGGAAATGGTAGTACGAGAAACCGGTAGTACGTAGGAAATGGTATACGGGGAAACGGTACTACGGGGGAAATTGTAGTACTGGGAAACCGATAGTACGGGGAAATGGTAGTAAAGGAAAACGGCGATACCGTGGAAACAGCAGTACGGAGGAAATGGTAGTACGGGGAACACGGTAGTACGGGGGAAGTAGTGGTACGGGGGAAATGGTAGTATGTAATAAAATACTACCGAATTTTATTTCTAATTCGGTGTAAGGTCCTTCAGCTACAAATCACCGACCTAGCAACCGAGAATGCTTACGCTAGCGTAGCCCCTAGGGGCGGGGGCTTCGACTAGTTTCTTTATAATTTATAAGATTCCTCCAAAAATTGTTTAGAAATTGATTATCACAAAGTTCATATTTCTCGATTACAGCTGCCCATTTAGTTCGGAGACATCGAGAAATCGGTGATTCATCAAACGAACACAACAATTTCACAAAACATTCATTGGATGAAGAGGACAAGCAAAATATAAACACAGAAGTGGAATCATTGCCCGTTGTGGCACCAACAGAAATGAAAAGTAACTTACGATTCGGTTCATCTATTTGCACAAAATTTGATTGAATTCAATATTTACAGGAAAAATTAAATGTCATTGTGACGTGTGCAAAGACGACAATTTGACTTGTGAAACAGATGGATTGTGCTTCACCTCCGTCGAGCTACGTAATAATAAACCTCTATATTCATATAGGTAAGACAATTTGATTTTATGAAAATGTTCAACGTTGATCAGAAACATGAGATATTCGTTTTTATCGTGAGTTTGAAGTTCCCTACGATATCCCCCACAAAGACATTGACTTTGTATAGTTTTTAATTCAAATACAAATTGCGGTCAAGGTGTATCGATAAGTGGCAATTGTTTCCGCCGGGTCGTTCGATTTGGTGCAATAATAGTACGAAGGGTCCGACAGCAAGACCAGCGGCTAAGATCGGTGGTCATCTTTGTTGCAGTGATGAGAATTTTTGTAACAGTCAATTAAAACCAATTATTTATGATTTCTCAAAGTACCCGCATAAGATTTTTGAAGGAGGTGATAATCGGTTTGAATTTATTATTGAGTGCGAGTGCTGTTTAATTTCAGTTTTTTTGTGTTGTTATTTTTCATTCCCTGCTAATAATTTAATATGTCCAACAACTCAACTAAATTCGAGAACTTTTGTTATCATGTTGTGTCCGGGACATTGATTTCATTTTTATTTTTTTATTTTTTAATTGTGTGAGTTTTACTGTTCCACTACCTGTTATTATCACTACTTATCATTAGGTACACGAACTGACTCAAAGATAATGTCTGCGTAATCACAAATTGATGTTTTGGGGCTCGATACTTTTTCACATTAACAAGAATTTATACAACAGATTAAAAGCTTGAGTTCAAGTGATTGCCAATATATTCATTGACCAGCAGTTTTCGTTTTTCATACACTTCGTGACGCCTGAAATATCATAAACTTTTTGTTGGTTGAGATGGGTGTCTCTAAATACACTGACAGAAAATTGAATAAAACACGTTTATGTGTTTCCAGAATTGGATTATCGTCTCGAAGCAAACAAACGACCAACCTATGGAAAATTTTATCGTTAAATTTATTGTGTCAAATTGCAGGCTCGAAAATATGGCGTGACATTCCATGCTTTGAATTTATCGTTAAATCCTTAAAACAAATTCTGTTCATTTTCATGTTTATTTTTCCACATAGTAACTACTGTAGATCTCAGAAAGTCAAAATCATAACTTTGTAAGATCATCGCGGTCTTAATTATATAACTACTCAGGAATTTGAGATAGAAATTTTTGGTCTTCAATAAAGTTGTTCACCATGAAATGAGGAACAACTTTGCTGGAGAAACTTTTTTCGATCAATTATATTTTAGAAGTTATCGAATGTTAAAGTCGACCTTTCTGAAAAATGCAGTGTTCTGGTCAAAATTGCATAACTCTTACGGAGTCTGAGATAGAAATGTTTTGTCTTTAGCAAAGAAGCAATTTTTCCATCAATTTTATTTCGGAAGTTATGACTTGTTGAATTCTGGTAATTTGGAATTCGAGAATTTTTGCAGTAATAACAGGTCATAAATAAAATTGATGGAAAAATTGCTTCTTCAGCAAGGTTGTTTCTCATTTCATGCTGAACAACTTAGCTGAAGGCAAAAAATTTCTATCTCAGACTCCGTAAGAGTTATGCAATTTTGACCAGAACACTGCATTTTTCAGAAAGTTCGACCTCAACATTCGCTAACATCTAAAATATAGTTGATCGAAAAAAAATTTCTTTGGCAAAGTTGTTCCTCATTTCATTGTGAACAACTTTGCTGAAGACTAAAAATTTCTATCTCGAATTCCTAAGCAGTTATATAATTACCGCTACTATTACCAAAATAATCACTGTGATCGGGAAGAATATGGCAATGCTACGCCGCGCCATTATAAACTTTCTTCCTTGTTTCGATCCACATTGATCCTCTCTAGTTGTCCGAAGCATCGTATGCTTCTATTAGCAAAATTTAGAAACTCATATAGGGAAGATTATACAGGAACGGAAAAGCGAAAACCGACAAGTTTCTGATTTGTATGTTTAAGTCGTATGATAAATCAGAAACTTGTCGGTTTTCACTTTTCTAAGACTGTATCTACTTTGATATTCGGTTTTTAAGGCCCATTAGAATACCAAAAGTGTAACATTTAGGAAGAAAGCTTTTTGCTGTGTACCGTAAAAGTCTGTAACTTTGACCGATTTTAGACTTTGATATCAAATAACTTTCTATAATCTGACTGCATAAACTTGCAAGTCTGTTGTTCCTTTGGGCTGCTGTTAGACTAAAACATATAAAAGTTTGATTTTCTCAAAAAGTAGTTTTTACTCGAACTACTCCATTGAATGTGGTGGTCGTAGTTAGAATCCAAAAGTTTCTAACTTTTACCGGAAATACCACATTCTGTTATCCCAACACAGAACTAATTCAACACCTTGACAGAAAATCAAAAAATTTATTTAATAACTTGTGGAATTGCATCATCTAAGCATTAGGTGAAACAGGAAACAATTTAACATTCGAGAGAGAGAGAGAGAGAGGTTAAGTTCTATTCCAACGTAACAAACGTCAATATTTGATATGGTTTGACGTTTGTCGTATTAGGACGCGTACAACAATTGTCCGATAAGATTCACTGGTGAAACGTTATAAGATTTATGACAACTTTCACCATATCGTTCAGCAATCTGCTTTCGTTTTGGAAATTTTGATACGAAATTATTAGAAATAATTCTTTAGGTTTTATGTGTTTTTAAACAACTTTTCCTAAAATAAACTGATTTTTGCTAATTTACAACATAAAGTTAGCATAGGAATAAATTTTAAAACAGTTTTCATGCAATCATCAATAACTTTGATTAAGAATTAAAATGTCAACCATCATGACAGCTATCGCATCTCTACCCATATCACCGATATGGGTAAAAATTTGACACTCTCAGTGAACGTTGACAGCTCTCAGACGATTAACTGAACGAAGAAATAATTGCTGATGGAGTTGCGTTATATGGTAGTGAGAGCAAAGCAAAATTCCAACACTACACTTTTTCTACGCAGACAATTTATTTATTTATTTAGCGTATGGTTTGCATTCCACCTGCGTTATTTACAAAAGTAGTTGGAGAATCATATTTTTCGCTTCTTAGTTAAAATGAAGAAAATCGTCAAAATAATTTTTAAAAAAATGAAAAAAAAGTAGAAAACAGAAACAGAGAAACTAGAAAAATAAATAAATATTAAATGAAATAAAATCGATAAATCACAGATTAAAGGTCCTCAGCCAATGCAACGCTTGATCGTTAAGATTCTTCAGATCGTCTTCATCTCCCATGTACTTCCAAATCAGGCATTTCTTCACCATATGCTCGATTGTTTGATATGGCTCGCCGCAACCACAACTTGCATTGTTGGTCAATCGCCATTTGAGTAACATGCTGTTACATCTTCCGTGTCCCGCACGAATTCTATTCAGGTTGAACCATATTTTCCGTGGCAGCAAAAACTCGTTTGAACTACTGTTGTGTGTGTCGAAGTCAAAGATTGAGTTTCGAATGTTACTTTCCTCCCGTGCCACCTTCCAAGAATCTCGCAATTCGAAATTGTATTCGTGCAGTAGCTTTGCCGTGACAATAGGCGACTTTCGAGATTTCAGCCTGTTAACTTGTGGTTGTTGCACGTCGTTGTGGACTCGGATTCGACAAGATTTTTCGGTACTCTCTCAGCAGCGCGTGCTGCCTACGTATTTCTGGCGGTGCTATGTCGCCGAGAGTGTAGAGCCAAGGAACTGGTGTCGATTCCACCGAGCCAGTGATGATTCGGACGGCTGCGTTGAGTTGCGTATCGACCTTTTGCGTGTGTGTGCTATTCATCCACGACGAGCAGCAATACTTGGCTGTCGAGAAAACTAATCCCAAGGCGGTCGTTTTTAGACACGATGCGGATGTGCCCCAGGTGGTGCCAGTCAGCTTTCTCAGCAAGTTATTTCTGGTACTGATTTTCTTTGCTACTTTCTCTGCGTGTTTCTTGAAAGTTAGTGAGCGGTCGAGCGTGACTCCCAGGTAGACTGGATGGAATTCATGTCTCAGACCCGCACCATCAAACCAGATTCTCAGCTCGAAAGATGCTGCGCGGTCGTTGAGGTGAAAGCACGATGCGACGGTTTTAGTGGCGTTCGGAATCAGTCTCCAGTTTCGACAATACTTAACGTAATCTGCCATGTCTTCGTTCAATGCTTTGTTCAACTCTAGGAATTGGTTGTGTTGGAATGCGTAAGATTTGTCGTCGGCGTACAAAAATTTGCGTGAATTTGATGGAGGGAGGTCGTGCACATACAAACTGAATAACAAGCACGACAGTACCGAGCCTTGCGCCAAGCCATTGTTGAGCTTCCGTAAACAACTTTTTTGGTCGTTCAGGAAAACCTGAAAGAGTCTGTCACTTAAAATATTACAGATCAGTTCGCAAATTTCTAAGCATGGGATGGCTTTAACTAATTTGTACATCAAACCTTTCTTCCAGACAGTGTCGTATGCCGCCGACAAATCGATAAACACGACACCTGTCTTCAATTGATTCTGGAATCCCTTCTCAATATAATTTGTTAGTAACAAGACTTGGTCATCGCAGTTACGTCCGGTTCGGAATCCACCTTGGTCTTTTGGCCAAACGTTTTCCATTTCTGGTGACATTCTGTTGTACAGCAAGCGTTCCATCAATTTTAGCGTGACGGATAGAAGGGAAATCGGACGCAGACAACACAATGTCAAACTATCAAAGTGAACAATCAATGAGGCTCTGGAAGCTTGGAAGCATGAAAATTCGAGAAAAGACCTCCACGCCTCACCTGATCTACAGGTCGCTTTTGAAGAAAGCAACTCAAGAATTTATCTCTATTCACTACAACATCATCGTATCAGGTCATTAATTATCGCTTCTGACCGAACCTCACCACGCTGTGTAGTTTTATCTACTTTTGACGCTCTGAACAAGGTCTTTAAAGACTTCAAAAATACGTTCAAAATCTTTAAGCACAAAACGTACTCATCATCTGTCGTGGTTTAAGTCTTCTAGAATATTTTTCTCGTTTTCTCATTCGATTAGCAAACGCGAAGTTGTGAAACGCCAGCGGTCAAAGTTAGAAAACGCTTTAGAAATAAGGACTGGCCAAGAAAAAATTCGCTCTCACAAAAACGGCTATATCTTTTGAACCGATCAAAAAAATTAAAATTTCTGATCATAGGAGGCTATCGAATATACGTCAGAAACATGTGAAACAGTCACTTCATACAAAATTTGTTTCTCAGTCGCAAAATGTCAAACGAGTTGGAAACACGCAAATTGATAATAAAACTTTTCCAAGCAAATCCAAAATGGAGCTTCAAAAAAATCGCCAAAGAGGTTTGTGTTCGTCGAGAAACGGTCTCAAGAGTTGTTAAACGTTTCAAGGAAGACCTTACAATTAGCCGCAGGGAAGGATCCGGGAGGAAAAAGGTATTTCATAGCCCGAAAAGAGCGAAGAAAGCCGTAAGCCTTTTTCATAGGAATCCTAACCTCTCAGAACGAAAAGCGGCCCAAAAAGTGGGTTGTTCGAAGTCAACCGTTCAAAACATCAAGGCGAGTAGTGGACTGAATACATATAAAGTACAAAAAGTTCCAGATAGAAACGCTGTGAAGAATCAAGAAGCGAAAAAAAGAGCAAAGAAATTGAACTCGAATTTCTTTAATAAATTTTCCTGTTGCGTGATGGACGATGAAACCTACGTCTTAGCCGATTTCTCATAGCTTTCTGGTTAGGAATTTTATGTTGCACACTCTCGTGGGAATGTCGACGAACAGTAGGGTGAAGAAACAAGCAAAGTTTCCTAAGAAATTCCTTGTTTGGCAAAAAATTTGCTCTTGTGGGAAAAAAAGCAAATTTTTCGTTGGTCAAGACAGTGTTAACTCAAAGATCTATATCAAAAAATGCTTGAAGAAACGACTTTTACCTTTTTTACGTGAGCATGATGTGTCAACATTCTTCTAGCCAGATTTAGCTTCATGCCACTACAGCAATGCCACCAAGAAATGGTGCGAAGTCAACAGGGTGGTTATGGTCCCCAGGGAGGCCAATCCAGCAAATTGCCCAGAACTCAGGAGAGATATTGGGCTTTGTCGAAAAGAGAATTGAAGAAGACTAAGAAATCATCAAAAACAGTAAAAGAATTCCGACAAAAGTGGAAGACAGCATCCCAGAAAGTGACTGAGGCCACCATAAAAAGCTTGATGGAAGAACTTCCAGAAAAAATAAAAAAATTTCTTTAAAAATTAATTTTAATTTTCTTTTTTGTAAAAACAACTTTTAAAGATTGAAAAGAAGTTTTTAAAATCGGCTTGCTATCGGAAATCGGTCCATTGGTCCAAAAGATATAGCCGCTTTTGTGAGAGCGAATTTTTTCTTGGCCAGTCCTTAGGGGTATCTGACAGAAGTTTTCATCAAGACAGAATCGATCCGAAATGCAGGTGTGTGTTAGAGACCAAGAATATGTTACTCAATAACAGATTTTGTCGCTTGTCTAAAAATTCTCAAAATGTAGCCTTAAACATCGAGGCTCCATAATCTGTCATTGAAAGATTGAAACCATGCTGCGAATAACTTTTATAATATTGTGTAAAATTGAAGACAAAATACTTTAGCTCCATAGCGAAGTGTAAGAAAAATATTTTGGAATTCAAAGTCTTTTGTGAAAATGTGGTCAAAGTTACCCTTTTTTTCAAATGTCTTGTGCGGTTTCTATTAGCTCTTCTATGCACAAAAAACGTATTTCTCTTTTACGCGTCAGACGTGAATAAATTTTGAAAAGATGTGAAACATTCGCTCAGATTTGGAAGCGAGAGATTCTTATCTGGAAATGTAGAACGTGGAAGCAATGAAAAGTTATTGGCGAATATCTGTTGAAATCGAAAGTCGGGCTATTCTAACTGAATATAGCACTCATTTTTGGTGACAGGTCATGCATCACTTGAGTTCAGGCATTAGACATTTGTTTTGTTTGACTGGGATAGGTTTTTCGCGTCACAAACATTTTGGACCTTTCCCTTGCTACTAGTGAAAGGAGAGCGTTTTTTGATCAGTTAATTCTAACTCATCTCGGAGTCACGCGTCAAAATGAGAGAAACCTCATACAAGTTTAAACTGAATGCTACTCTCAATTCTCTTTTTCATTCATATTTTTTGACAGCTGACCCCGAGATAAATTAAATCTAACTGGTTTTAGCTCTCCTTTTACACTCTATAGCTTTGACGTTTAAAACGTCATTTTGACAGTTGGAATAAACCGACTTTAGATCCCATTTGGCATCTTCTTGAATTATTTTTCTACTTACATTCGATAAGAAGTATTCGGTCTAGGGCTTTAGGTGTTAGGGCTGACAGTACAACCGTGCGTGTCTGACGTGAATCGATCGCCAACAATTTAATTTGATTACCAAAATTATTTATTACCTTCAATAAAAATTTGAAAATGTTTTTAAAGCTGTATAGGGAAATCGACATTTTTACCTGGCCGATCACCATTTTCTTGCTATCATAGCAAGGAGCGAGAAGATAGATATCGTGTCCGATGTTGCGAATATGATTACTGTAACAATGATCGAACACTACAATTGGATGTAACGAAACGAGGTACTTTTCAAAGCATTAACAAAGCTTAAAAAATCTTTTTTTTTTTTGGATCTTTTGATAAACTGTCACTCTTTTTTACGATTTTTTTTTTTTAATTTTGGGTAGCACTTCTTTGATTTTTTGTAGTATTTCAATATTATGAATGGTTTTATGAGCGATCGGTTTTTGGTTGGTTGGAAGATCATAAGGTTGTCGGTTATTTTTGACTTTACGTCTCTAGGGCTGTCTTGACAGCACGTTTTTTTTTTCGTTGTTAAATAAGTCAATAGAATCGTCGCTCATAAGTTTAGGTTGCAATGTCGTAGAATATTTACATTCAAATTAAGCTACCTCTACACAACTACCTTTAATGCCTTGCAACTTTTATCTCACTATCCCTTGCATTTTAATAATAAAGCTAGTCTGCATTTTACTGTTGTTGGCTCTCTTTATCTTTCACCTTTTTTTAAAGATTTTTATTTTCAAATATTGTATAAATGTGTCAATGTTTTATTTATTTATTTTATTTTTTGAATTGTTATTAACTCGGTGTGTAATACGAATGTGTGTGAATGAACATGCGAATAATTGCTTTCCTCCATAATATGTATGAGTTTCAGGTTTGGCCGTCGGTTGAGCACAACGAACAAAATGTGCATAATTATACAACGAATTTCGTAAACACACAACCACAATACTCTAATTGCAATTAATTTTTTTATGAACCAATTAGAAAGTTTTCATATCTGATGGAAAGTTAGGAACGAAATAAAAACGTTTTTTTGTTCAGATACTCGCTTCATTTAACATTAAATTTCGAGGAATTGATGAATTCGATTTTATTTCTTTACTCAAATTAGTTTGTGGGTAGATTTTTTTTCTTTGAAAATTAAGCTACGGTAAGAATAGACCGCGAAATTAGCGAGTATATTGAGGTTAATGAGGGTGTCAAACAGTGTTGTCTGAGTGTCTCAATTTAAATACTTAGAAACCATTTTTTTCAGAAGATGACATTTTGGTCAGGGAATTTGAGAAGAGGAGGAGTCAGTTTCAGTGGAACTCCTTTACATTCTTAAACGTTTATCGTGTAATCAAGACATTTCTGACATTGATGTTTCACCTTCACCGGCGTAGGAATTTGTTTGTAATATACGCCGCCGACGGATTATATACGCGGTGAATGTATTATCAACCTTACTTAAGTATACTACATAATATGCCATACGTGACGAACATGTTATGAGCTCACGTAATACGTGCATGGCGTTCATAATACGTGAACGATGGATAAAATACATCGGCGGCGTATTTTATAAACACAATTCCCACGTAGATATTTCCATCAATGTACAGTTATCTCGCGTTCCTTTTTATCCCTAAAATGTCACTCGTTTCCAATAATTATGTTTGTGACATCCTAATTAAAAGCGCTCCACGGTCATTTGGTGAAATGTGTGATGCGTAAAGCATATTTTGACATGCGAGATATTTTCATTATACCATGTAGGGGAACCCACTACATCGCTTATAACCAATTCAGTTCTACTGAATTTTTTTTTTAGGAGTTCACCCTATTGTAGAGCCTTACACGCAAGAATACGAAGTAGGGTGGAGCGTTTCTAAGCTTTTACTTTTTTATTATTTCTCCTCCGGTAATAAGATTTTCGGATCGCCCAGATTCCAAAATGGCTGTGCAATTTCCAAATCCGGAGGCACAAAATACAGAGGCGTCAAAATCAGGACGAAAAAACCGGAGTAGTAAAATTCGGAAGAAATGCCAAAATCCGGACGAAATCTGGACGAAGTTGTATGTATCACAGCAGCGAAAGGTTTTTTATACAAATTGATATTGCTTGAAAATCAGGTTGCGTGAAAGTACGGACGCACAGTGAGATATTTGTAAGGGGTTGCGGCAAGGTGCCGTTCTCCGGCTTTGCAGCATCTTTTGATCTGATTTTTTTTTCTTGGATTCAGGAAATATTCTTATCGTTTCGAATTTTAATCGGATTTTTTCTTAAAAGTGAATGAATTCATCAAAGTCGAAGTTTCCGAAAAATTGACGTTATAGCCATATGTTAGGGGTAAAGCACTATAAGTGTCAAAGGTCTCGAAACCCACTTTTTTTAAACGAGACTTCTAATCTATTGTATTATAAAAATGTTTCAATGTTGAGAAATACAATCGTAGTCATGAACTCTAGGCTACTCCTAATGTGCTTCATAGAGAATTTCCACAATTTGATGACTTTATTCACTTTTAAGAAAAAATTCAGACGAAAATCCGAAACGGTACGGATATTTCCTGATGTTTCCTGAATCCAAGAGAAAAATAATCAGATCAAAAGATGCTGTATAGCCGGAGAACGGTACCTTGCCGCAAACCTTTACAAATATCTCACTGTGTGACGCAACAAAAACCTGAATATCATCTGGAACATGATGCCTCTAGATTATGACGGTTCAGAATTTTATAGCTTGCGGATTTTGACGCATCCCGATTTTGAAGGCAGTGGAATTCGACACCTCCAGATTTTGACGCCTCCGGATTTATCGTCTGGATTTTGTCGACTCCGTATATTATGCCTCCGGATTTGGAAGGTAAGCCCAAAAAGACGTACTAACGATTTTTCAATTCAAATTTGCTGCTTTCGCCATCGCTCTCACTTGTTTCATTTAACTATGCAGTGACCACTCAAAATTTTCTTATGGACTCGAGCATCGACTGAGAATAAATACTAGATTTGAAAAACAGCGATTTACCTAAAAAAAAATCCAAAAATACCCCGACAAAAAAGTTCAAAACAAAACTTGACCAAATTATGTCATGTCATCACTCTGAATCACAATGCCCTGACACATACAATCGATAATACAATCTCCCATTATAAATTTGAATTTGATTTCATTCTAAGTTCACAAAAGATACAAAAGCCGATCATAACACTAGGCCACAGAAACTAGTTATTGCAACTTAAATAGAATTCAATAAGGAATCAGAAAGTTTTTGATATTACGCTGCAGCACGTCTCAATAATTCCTGGAACTCCCATATAAACCAAGAAAATGTTTAAGTTTAAGCACGAGGATTTGGTTAAGGAAATGCTGAACTTCTTAGCTTATTCTGCTTTCATTAGAAAAAAATTATTTTTCGTTTTTGGTCCCGTACGAAGTACAAAGGTCCTATTCGTTTACTATAAACAATTTTATTGTAACATGGGGTAGATCGAGGTTCGAGTTGAGGGGATATATTTACGGCTCAACTGATCACCCTAATTTTTTTCCCTGAAAAGTAAATACATGTCTCCCATGATTCAACTTCGACGATGAGCAAAATCGCCCAAGTAATTTCGGAGATCTGGTGGAAGAAGTGCCCAAAAACGTGGATTTTCGAGGGTCCGTGAAACTTTTTCGCAGATATGTCGGCAAGTACAGCCCGGAAATTGTTCATTTTGTTGTCAAATGAAAGAATTTGATCTCACAAAACTGGGAAATTTTTTTTGTAGAAATCGGTTCAGCAGTCTGGGCACTGGGACCAATGGAATGGACGAAATTGAGTTTCTTGGCCATATAGGAAAGCAGATGGTTTTTCCGTCTATTTTTGCTTAACTATGCGATATCTAAATTTGCTGTCAAAGACAAAGTCGTAAAGAATGAAATTTTAGAGAAAAAGTGTTTCAGGGTTTTAAGGAAAAATTATGGAACAATCCTTGTAAATGGCAACTTCTAGAATTGGATGGGATGACACATATCTCCAGAGCTATGAAAGTTAGAAAGTTTCTTACAAAGGCAAAGTTGTAGAGAATAAAATTATAGAGAAGACGTGTTTCAGGGTTTAAGGCAAAAATGGCCGAATCCTTGGATATAACCATTTCTAGATTTGAATGGTCTGAGACTTACTTCGGTAGGACCTTTGACATTGCCTTGGGTCATTTTTGTGGATCTTTGAAATTGTTACAGTCATAAGAGAAAATAAAACAAATGAAGGAACCCTCACGTATCAGAATAGATGTGGCAAACAGAGTTTATGTTACGAAAAGACTCGAACGTATTTAAGAAAATATTGCCTTACGTCCACATTGGGAATTGCCGATAGGGCAAAATTGAAAAACCCGTCCGAAGAAACGGTGCAAAAAAGGTCTTCCGTAGGTACAAAATTGACCACCAAATAGACAAAAATGTACATCTCAATTTTTTCTACAACATAGGAAAAACCATTTTTTTGTATAGGGCCGACCTTACGACCGACCTATGGTCTTCAGGAGAGGCCTCGGATAAATACTTACATAGGAAAAAAATTCCCTCCATTTTCTCTACAACATAGTGAAAAACCATTTTTTTGTCTAGCGCAGACCTTAGGACAGACCTAGGGCCATAAGGAAATGCCTCGGACACATACTTCTATATACAAAATGTTTCCTTCAATTTGCTCTGCAACATAGCACCGGGCCCAAATTTGTTTTTGAATATAATTCGGTAGTCGATTACCTCTCAAATAGAAAAAGAATCAACAAAATCAGTTAGGATTTATCCAATTTATGTAAGCAACCACGTCCCTAGTAGAAACTCAGTTTTAGGGTCTTGAATGAGTCCAAGGGTTTCCAATCAAAACGTTTTCTGCCATAAAACGGGAGACAGTCCTACACCTTTCGATCAAACAAAATTTGAAAACCGGAAGAGATTTACTCGAGTTATGTACAAAAGACCAAAAACCATTCAAACGGCCCTAGCTCGGCGGCTCTTGGGCCGACAGTGCCCAGATTCAATTCCGTAGAAGATTTTTCAATTACCTTTCAGGGAAAAAAAAGTTTTTGAAAATCGGTTGTGTTGCTGATTTGTCATCTAAGGACCATGATCGATGCTCCCCCCCCTACTCCCCGGTCGAAATTGGGGTGGTTACCAACGTCGTGGTAAACGCATAAGACCCCTTTTCGAAGAACCTCGTTCTTCGTACGAGTCTAAACATTGGATTGCTTCCTTATTTATATATTTAGATACGTTCGAGTATTTTTGCAAGATCGATTCTGTTCGTCACATCTGTTCTGATGTAAGGGTCTTTGGTTATTTTTTAATATTATTTCACTTATTCTTTTAATGAGAAAACTTTGCTAATTTAAGTAATGATTTAAATCAAAAAGAATAAAATGAGAAAAGATAAAGAAAATGTATATTTTCTTTACACAACACGTTGAAGAGGGTAATGCGAAAGTTAATGTGCTTTGCTTAAGCACTTACTTAACTTATATGAGCTTATGCGGCTTATGCTTAAGCTAATGCTTTGCTTAGATCAATCTCATGCTTTAACTTCAGCTAAAGCATAAGTCCCAGATTCGAAATACAAGGAAACTCTGGATGGGTCTAGGAATAGAACCAGACGTCCTGGCAACATTTTGTTTTTGTATTTGAGTTCCTTATATGAAACTCTTTCCGCTACATGGAATACTTTGTCGCTACAAAAATGCTGACGCCTAGTGCAATCATTGAATTTCGTGTCGACTTCATGATACCAAAAAAGATGAAAACCTAACTTTGGAAATCATTTTAGTGACATCAAAATTCACTTAAAAATGATATTTTCAGTGAATATAAATCGAAATTTGTTTAAAAATGAAAGGCAATGACAGAAAACTGTCGACTTGGTCATGTTTTCTTCGATTTTTTGTCGAAAAAGTCATACACTTACGGAAATATATTTTTGCGTCAAATAGAATTTTGTACTTCTGCGCAAGTTTTTGCATGGTTAAAAATCTGCGCAGAAGTACAAAATTCTATTTGATGCAAAAATATATTTCCGTAAGTGTAGTCGGGGGTACTTTTCGGTTTTTTTCTTAGGTAAATCGCTGTTTTTCAAATCTAATATTTAAGCTCAGTTGTTGCACGAATTCTTAAGAAAATTTTGAGCGGTCACTGAATAGTTTGATGTTCATAGATTTGGTCATATATGAAACAAGTCAGACGAAACTCTTCAGAGCGCTGGCTGGAGCATCAAATTTGAATTGAAAAATCTTTAATAGACCTTTTAGGAATCTAGGCGATCCGGAAATCTTATTTCCGGCAGGGGAAATAATAAGAGAAATAAAAACTTAAAAACGCTCCACCCTATACGAAGTCAGAAAATATTCATAAATTACTTCTGTTCTCGCCAAAAGTTTGAAAATGATGCGTAACAAGATATGGTGAATATGCTTACAGTGGTGAAAATGAGTTGAGAACTTTTGACGACTTCCATTCAGTGTCTAAACTTAGCCAAAAGTTTTTAAATTTCAATTTAATTCCTACAGCAATTTCCAAACATTTGGCGAAAAAACACAGAAAAAAACTCCGAAAATGTTTTTAGTTCATATTTACCACTGCGAGCATATTCACCATACCAAAGTATATTCAACACATCGTAAACTTTTGGCGAGTTTTTTGGCCTTCTTCACACTCATTGTGTTTGATCTATTTAGTCAAGCTCAAGTCAGCAAAATTTGATCACATCAACTGACTAAAGGACATGTAACACTGTCACATTGTGACAGAAAAACACCGCTTTCCATGAGAATTATTTTCGGCAGGTTTTCTTAAGCTTCTACAGAAAAAATTCAATTTGGTTCAATGTTAATTGATTCAAAACACCACATTATCTCTTCAAATTCACTTCAACTACTACCAGCTACCTCACATTTATCATTTTAGTGAAATCCAGTGAATATCAAGAAAATTTTTGCACAACTTTAACCATACAACCGACATCTACTTAACATTTCAATTAGGCATCAGAAATAATATTGGGGTGTGTGAGTCAACTCATGTGTAACATCAGAACGGTTTTCAACTCCACGCATACAGTTTGTGTACCCATCCTTGAAAAAACTCGTAGGAAAATGAATACGTTCATCGTTTACATAAAAATAAATTGTAGAAACGTGTACGGTTTTTCGCAAATTGGCGTGTGAACGAACGCAGCGTTTTTTTTTTTTGTAATTGAAATGTAAATTTGGAGATAAGGTTAAGTGGAAGTGTTATTGCTCTACCATGTTCGCGTATTATTATGCCATGAAAATGTAGAGAAATTTTCGCATTTTTTTCATTTTTAATTTACAGGAATATAACAATTTTAAGCCAAAGTATAAACATTTGTAACACAAACTTTTTCTTTTCTATACCTTTGTCCTCCTCTCTGTGGTAAATAAATTGGATGCACTTTAAGATGCTATCACAAAAAAATTCATTTTCCACCAGGCGGAAATGTGTGGTGCAGCGAAGAAAAAGATCTTCCATCGATCCGTATACAATGTTGCGATACTGATTATTGTAACAATATACAAATTAGCTTACCCACAGGTGAGATTGTAAAAGATCAATAAAAAAACTTATCAGCATTTCGATCGTTATTCACCCCACCACAAAATAATTGAATATAAAAAATTATTCGCTCATTTTATTCCAAAAATATCAAATCCTTAAGCGCCACCACATACTGATTTATTAATGTTTTCGTTCGATTTAGTGGTAAAATTCATGATCGATGATTTTTCTGTACTCATTTGTAAGTGTCGAAAATTTATTTGTAAAATGGGATTATTGTAAGTGACCTATGTACTGGGATGGGAACCAATAAAATAATATGCTACATGCTGTATTAATTAAGTACTGAGTGTTCCTGTTTCCAATAAAGTATTTATTATTAAATTGATCATTCACACCAACATCTAGTATTTGTTTACACTCATTGGTAATCATCTTTCAGCACATTTGATGGGTTTATGTAACGCAATTTAGTGATGTTATAATATGCTGTCATTTCAATAATAGGCAATAGACCCAACGGACTTATGTTGTGAATATCGTGCAGGCAGTCAGTGTTTTTCTTTTTAATTTACGTCTGCAAGCCTCAGCCCATTTCCGTGTTGACTCTTTAACCCGATCAGCTTACGTACAAAAAGCCAGTTAAATAGCAACTTGTAGATAATTTTGACATTGAATTTTTATTTATTTATAGATCAATGAAGAGGCTGTTTCAGCCCAATAATACATTAATCTTAAAATTAACAAACAAAGTTGTTGCATTTTCTTTCAAATTCCAAGATCAAATTCCATGTTTAGACTCAAATAGAAAATCTTAATCATCAAACTTCCCTATTACCAAATTCTTAAACGTGACAAAATTACTGTTCAATATATCAATGACGGAGAAAATTTTGTCTAGTGTCCCGATTACGGTTATGATATGACGATTGATGCACCAGGGATGAATCCATTCTATTGTGAATCAGCTTATGGCCCATTCCAAATACAGGACCTATTCATATGAAACGTATATGTAATGTAAGGAACGAAAATTTCTCCTGAGTCACCCAAGGGTCCAATTTTTGTGTTCTATGAAAAAATTGTTCAAAACTGTAATATCTAATTTTCTGCCAAACGTATGATCTCGTTATTTCCTACGGTTAAGGCAGTATTTCCGTTCCTTACATTACAGGCGTCGTGGTTTGCATAGAATGGGCCTTATACAAATTCATTTCATCGTTCTGTAACCTCTTTGTAGCCAGAGAACGCAGTTTGAGCTCACGACGCCTATCCTCGTGCTCCAATTTAGTCATTCGAAACTTATAGAAAAACATAACCAAAGACCCGTACGTATCAGAATAGATGTGACAAACAGAATAGATATGGCAAAGTGACTCGAACGTACCTAGATATACAAATAAGCAAACAATCCAAAGTTTTCTGTTCTTTTACTGTAACAATTTCAAAGATCCATAGAAATTACCCAAGGTAATGTCAAAGGCCCTACCGAAGTACGTCTCAGACCATTCAAATCTAGAAAAGCTTATATCCAAGGACTAAGTCGTTTTTCCCTCAAACCCAGACACACGTGTTATCTAAACTTTTATTGTCTACAACTTTGTCCTTGGAAGCAACTTTCTACCTCTCATAGTTCTGGAGATCTGGGTCATCCGGCCCAATTATTGAAGTGGCCATATACCAGGATTGGGACATTTTCCCAAAACCCTGAAACACGTGTTTGCTTAAATTTAATTCTTTATAACTTCGCGTTTGGAACCAACTTTCTAACTCTCATAGTTCTGCAGATCTGGGTCATCCTGCCCAATTATGAAAGTGGCCATATACCAGGATTGGTTCATATTTCCCCAAAACCCTAAAACACGTGTTCGCTTAAATTTAATTCTCTATAACTTCGCGTTTGGAACCAACTTTCTAACTCTCATAGTTCTAGAGAGCTGGGTCATCCTGCCCAATTATGGAAGTGGCCATATACCAGGATTGTGCCATATTTCCCCAAAACTCTGAGACACGTGTTCGCTAAAATTTGTTCTCTACAACTTTGCCTTTGAAAGTAAATCTCTGTATTGCGTATTTAAGCAAATACTGAAAAAAATTATCTCTTATCATTTTGGGCAGAGAAATTTATTTTCGCCCATTCCATGGCTCACAGTGCCCAGACCCCTGACCCGATTCAACAAAAAAAAATTCCCCAGTTTTTTGGTATCAAATGCTTTCATTTGACACCAAATTGAGCAATTTCCGTGCTTTACTTGCCGAGATATTTGCGAAAAAGTTTCACTGACTCTCGAAAAACCATGTTTTTGGTCACTTCCTCGACCATATCTCCGGAACCACTTCATCCATTTTGCTCATCTTCGAACTTAAATCATGGGAGGCATGTACCTTTCAGGGAAAAAAAAGTTTAGGCTGATCGGTTGAGCCGTTTGGAAAAAAAAGTGGAGACGGACAGACGGACAGACGGACGGACGGACATTTTTTTTTTGCTGATTCGTCATATTTAGTAGTTAATAGATGCATCCCCCCAACTCCCACGTCGACCTACCCCATGTTACAATAAAATTGTTTGTAGTAAACGTATAGGACCTTTGTACTTCGTACGGGTCCAAACATTCGAGTAAATTTGCGTTGCACCCGTTCAATGATATCGATCCAATCTTTATAAATTGGATTCCAAACAGATGCACAATATTCAAGTCAGCTCCGAACAAGCGAATTGTACAACACGATGAAGCTATCCTTCGACTTGAAAAACTTTCCGCATCGAAAAACGAAACCCAGCATCTGGTAGGCTTTTTTGAAGGTTACGTTTACGTGCTCCTTAAAAGACAATTTGTCGTCGATTATCACTCCCAGGTCTTTTTTCGATTTTACCCTCTTCAAAACGGTGTCGGACAATCGATATTGGTACACTGAACAATTTTCTTCCGCTTTATGTGTGAATGACATAACCGCACATTTTCTCACATTCAGGTCGAGGTTGTTTACTAAGCACCATTCTTGTTCACGGTTTATATCCTGTTGGAAACCAGTGGAAACTTTACTTAGAACTTTCAAATCGTATGCGAAACCGAATGACGTATGCAGTGACTGTAACAGATCATTGATGAATAATATGAAGAGGAAAGGGCCCAGAATTGATCCCTGAGGTACACCGAAAGTTGGCATAATACTCTCTGATCTTCCACGTCGGATTGATACAAACTGTCATAAGATTGGAACCACTTTAGTAGAGACTTACCGAGTCCAAAAGCAGTCATCTCTCTCAGTAAAATTCCATTGTCAATATTTAAAATCCACTCACAATTCTTAATCCTACTTCCAATTGTTTAACAAAAATCGAAAAACTAAAAGTGCTGATTTCGTCGTGAGTGGCTTTTAAATGCTGATTCAAGCGGGTGGACTTTAAATCTGCCGAAGGTACAGCAGCCATAGTAAAGTATTGCTTCTATGGGTGTAATTGTACCAAAACGAGAATTTTCTCAATTTTTACCATGGTCAATATGATCGAATGCCTTTTGAAAACCAGTGTAGATCACATCAACTTGACCTCCTCTTGCCATCAATTGCGACACCGATGTTACGAACTCCATTAAATTCGTCTGCATTGACCGTTTGGTGAAAAATCCATGTTGAGAAGGATGTATGAGCCTTTTACCTGATCAGTTCGCGTGTAAGAAAACCAGTTAAATTAACTGGTCATTTCAAGTCAATGCCAAAATTGCCACAGTGCTATACGAAAGTTTTGCTGTGCCTACACATAGAAATGCGAAAGTGACAGATGCGAAATTTTTCTAATACGGCAGCATCAACTTTCATTTGTAACTTTCGATTTATTAATGAAATTCGGGGTTACCTAATTCGAAAAATTTTGCATCTGTTACTTTCGCATTACTATGTAAATCTACAGTTAGAGTCAGTTTTATAAGCTGGGACTCGATTTACGTGGATCAGATATGAGAGTGATTCTCAGGCAACAAAACTGACATTGTTGTAGGCACTGTCAAACTTTCGTAAGGAAATTTTAACATTGTCTTCAAAAGACCAGTTAATTTGCACTTGAACCGGTCAGGTTAAACAGTCAACAGTCGAGAAGAGATTGATTGATGAAACAACACTCAATCAATTTTATTCTTAAAAAAATACTTAATTCGATAGTTTTTTTTTCTGCGATTTCAAATCTTAGCTCAACTCTGGCTTACAAAAGTAAGATTGTCTGTCATAAATAACTATTAACACTTATCTGTTGCACTGTATTACGAACGAAAGAAATTTCACACTTCACTTCTGCCAGTCGAAAACTCCATCATCTGACAGCTTTAAGAAAAAACCCTATTCTAAAGTTGACGAATTCTTTATACTAAATGTTGCTGTTAAATGGACATTCAAATGAATGAAGTGAACCCTGTTATCACAATGATTCAGCAATTAGAATGGTTGTAATTTTGCTTGACGAAAACCAAGTGAATTGTTATCAGTTCAATGACTTTTAGTGCAGACAGAAATATGGATAATTTTTCCATCCTATGGAATAAGAAATGCGTGTGTTTGCACAATATTTATCAATTTAGCACGCACATGTGAGTTTTCCTCTCGCTCGTTAGCAGAAAAATGTAAATTGTGTACGTGAATGTTGCTTGGGCTTTAACTTCAAAGTTTTGCTTGGTGTGTTCTGTTTGCTTCATTAAATGTGCAAGCTAATGATTTGGTATCCTGTGCTTATTATAACCTTTTTATTTCATTAACTTACCGCATGCTTTTTTGTACAAAGCGAATGAAACTCTGTGAATCTCTTGTCTAATATCTCGTTCAAACAAAAATAGAATTTCTAGGGAACGATGGATTAAGCACATGGGAATACGTTGTCATTATCTTCGGTTCAACGTTACTGATTTGCGTGCTAGGATTGTCATTGTATTGGCTATTTCAACGACGGAAACGAGTGACTAATGAACGACCTCAGGATGAATCATCTGGTGATCCTATCTTGAACGGCCCCAACACAATTCAGGTAATTTTTCTCACTTATATCGTCAAACTATGACCCACCGTGTAACTTTCGTTTTTCACTGCGGTTCAGGACATTTTTGAGATGACAACATCTGGTTCCGGATCGGCAGGATTACCTCTATTGGTTCAGGTACAACATAATTAGGTTTCTCCATTAGTATGTTGCGCTAACAATATATTAATACAGCGTTCAATCGCACGCCAAATTCAACTGATTGAAGTTATTGGAAAAGGTCGATTTGGAGAAGTGTGGCGAGGTCGTTGGCGTGGCGAAAATGTTGCGGTGAAAATATTTTCTAGTCGAGAGGAATGCTCTTGGTTTCGAGAAGCAGAAATTTACCAAACCGTTATGTTGCGTCATGAAAATATTTTGGGATTCATTGCAGCAGACAATAAAGGTAAGACGACACTTAGTTTTTCACATTTTTAGTTCTAGTGTGAGACAATACGACGAGTCCTACTTTGCCCGGATGTCTTTAGGATTAGCTTTTGCGCTATCCTTCATGCCTCACAAGATGCTTGAGTCTCTTTATCTCCAGGTCCTCTCTATATTGGAGTGCAGCCTTGGCTGACAATTTGCATGAGGATAGTGCGACCACCATTTTATTCTCAAGTTCGTGTTCTGTCAGTATGGGACAATATTCGACAATAGCCAAAATCTGCACTGGAAGATCGTTGCAGAGATTCCAAGAGGAATAACAGCTTTAAACTATCGTTCTTCGCAGTAATCCTTAATCCAGTGACTTCTTCAGTTTTAGATCCGCCCGAAAACAAAATCAAATTGCCTACAATCAGACATCTCCACCCACTCCATTCCGCGCTAGTTGATATAGCGTACTTAATCTACTACTAATTAGAACACCAAGTCCATATGGTCATTTGACATTTTTATTCCTCTGAATCCTTTCATCAGATCGTCACTTTTCTCCTCAATGTTTCCCAATGACATGTTTCTGCACATTCTCGCTGCAGTCAGATATTCAGTGACAGCAAAACTTCCATCGCTGCCGCCTGTGTTGACGCAGGTCCCAATTTGTTCTTAAAATGTCGGGAAAGTTGTGATAATTTAGGTAATTTTGGGAAAAAATGGGAAATAGTCATATAAAATAGTCGCTGCGACGACGTCATGGCTCCGGTTACACTAGACTTTTGGTTCCGATCTTACAATCAAAACATCTCTTGGATGAGGGTGGTAGGGCTGCGTGGAAGGTGCGGGGAATGGTCAAATATTATGGATAAGTTTGTGTCATAATCTCGACAGTGTGATAGATGAAGGAGTGACTATTGTGGTAACTCGTAACTCTCTGTTAATACAACTAATTTTGAAATTCAGATAATGGAACTTGGACGCAGTTATGGTTGGTGACGGACTTCCACGAAAATGGTTCGCTGTTCGATTACCTAACGGCACATACAGTTGACTTAGATGTGCTGGTTCTCATGGCATTCTCCATAGCCACTGGATTAGCACACTTACACATGGACATAGTCGGAACTCGAGGTTTTTGCTAGCGAATCGTATACACAACATAACTTTTTATCTAACCAAAAAATGTCTTAGGTAAACCTGCCATTGCACATCGTGATCTCAAAAGCAAGAATATTCTTGTTAAATCAAACCTTAGCTGTGCTATTGGTGATCTTGGTCTGGCTGTCAGACACGACGTCAAAAATGACACAGTCGACATACCATCAACACACAGAGTTGGTACGAAAAGATATATGGCACCAGAGGTGAGGTTATGGATCAAACATTTTTAGGATTTTTACTTTAACATTTTTTGTTCCGACTGCGGTTGTCCTGATGCCATTTTTATAATTCACTTTTGTTCGTGTTAAAGGTGCTGGACGAAACAATAAACACCAATCACTTTGATTCGTTTAAACGAGCGGATGTGTATGCTTTTGGTCTGATACTTTGGGAAGTGACCAGAAGGTGTAATGTTAACAAGAAAGTCGATGAATATCAACTGCCGTACTACGATGTCGTTCAACCAGATCCAACGATTGAAGAAATGAGAAAAGTAAGTTGCCAGTTACATTTTTCGCGTATGGAATTTATGTTTTTTTCCCGGTAACCGATTTCGATTTCCCGATTTTGCCCGGTTTCCGCTAAAATTGGGTTATTTTTCCCGATTTTGGTTACCAAATTTCCCTATTACGCAGATAGTTTTACCTCGACGTACAATCTCTGTGTTACCAGCCAGGTCTCTTTCAAATGACCCGACAGTACGTTCCTCTCTTAGTTGAATATTGAGTTATTCGGCGCAAGGGACAACCAGTGGATAAATTAACCGCTTTGCATATTAAATTACGCGAGCGTAGCGAGCGAAATTTTTTAAGCGTTTCTTCCAATTTCTTTGCTTTTCTCGATGCGTGAGAAACTTCTTTCATTTTTTTAATTTATTTCAACAATAGAACTTTCTCAGAACATAGTTTGGAAAAGAGCTTGCTTAATTGTGAACATGAAAAGTAGCGTCGCAGGCGAGAATTTTATATTTATTTTTGGTTCAAAATTTGTCTTTTTAAGGCTGGGCTAACCCGTACAGAGTAAAGCCGGGCCTGGGATAAAAAAATCTGTGTTAAGGTCCAACATAATTGATACTTATTATGAGAGCGCGAGCGGAGCGAGCGATTTTTTTTTTAATTTTCTTTATTTATAACTATAATATTTTTCAAGCGCCCTCCGTAATATTTATTTCTATATATTTATTCCGACTTGTACAAAGGCTGAGCCTTGTGCAACTATTGCTGTGTACAAGAGAGCAACTACAGTGATTATGATTATACACTTCACTTAAAAACTAAAATATAATTCAATTTAACTAAGGAAAATGTTCAAATTCTCGCAAAAGCTGACACGGTTACATACACGGTCTTTCAATATGTTTATGCAGCAAAATAACTAAAAATAGAAGGCCCAAATGCAATTTCCATAAATCCAATATCAGTGTAGTTAAGTGCAATCAACCCAGAAATTCAGCCCCATATAATATCCATTTAACCCTTCAGGAACACTGCCAGCTTTGTACTGGTGAGAGTGGCGAGGAGTCATATTAGGGTGTTTAAGACGAACGAAAATCCCGAAATCACAACAAAAACCTCTTAAAAGGTAGAGCGTGACGCAGTCCGTAAGGGGTCATGCACAAATTACGTACGCAGTTTTTTTGATGTTCTCGACCCCCCCACCCTCGTACGCTTCCGTACTAATTTTGAGACCCCCCCTGTCGTGTACGTACGACAGCATATTGGATTTTTTTTTTCCAATTCAGCATCAACTGTTCAACAGTCTCACCTGTAGACAGTTTAAAATATTTTATGTGAATTTCTATATCGAAATGATATAAAAATAAAATTCGATGAAAATGACTGAGTCTGTCTATAACCTGCTGCGTTGAGATGCGATCCGAAGTGATCGTGTTGCAATATTAGACCTGCCAACTCACGACTGAGAGGAGCCATTCTTCTTTCGACTCTGTTAAAGCAACTTCTTTTAGGAGAATTAGTTGCTAAAAATAGAGCGTTCAGATTGAACTTCGAGAAATAGTGAATCGCTACGGTGATGACTTTTTCATATCGTGGATTCTCATCTGGCCCACCGTCGACTGATAGAATTAAAACTGGTTTGACCACACCGTTATCTTTTGTTATGTCTTCAAACTCTGGCAATTCCACCAATCGTTCGAAGTCCAGGCAATGAGAAAAGGCAGTAGAAGACGAATGTTTTCCTGACGGACAAAAACGTTTTTTCGATCAATCAAAATGAAGCAAGTTACCGGAACGAATGGCAATGTATGTCGGACCGGTGTATTCAACTGCATCAGGCTTTCCGAAACCATTTGCTTTTATTGTGATGCCGGCATAAACAGATGGAATGAACTTATGCCTTGGTGCAACGACCCAGTCGTGATCTGGTAATGACACACGATATTCAACGTGCATGATCACGGGAGCTTGTAACTGCGCAGCTGCTAACCCTATATTCACTCGTGATTTGTCGTCCTGACTTATAAAACACACTTGCTTAGGTCCTAAAAAAGAGGCCAACTCTTCTAAGCCATTTCAACTATGCAGAATCGACCATCTGGATGAGTGCAGTGTTTGTCGTTCTGAGATTTCAGTAATTTGACGGGACATGTGTTCACATGACGTTTGCCCTCGATGGAATTGCTTCGCTTTGGAAGAAGTCGCAAGTATAACGCACTTATAGAGATGTAAAAGTCGCCCTTCGCATTGATTGGCACGCACAGCTCATCCAAAGTTTTTACGGACCTATATATGTCAGACTGTCGTCTTTCATGCGCAGCGGAACCGTACAAAGCGATGTCGGTTATTGTTTGCAACAACATTGGCTGAGCTTCTTCTGTCCGTGGTCTACCAGGAGCATTACGTACGTTCAACAAATCTGCTGCTTCCGGATACGTCGAAATATTTTTTTTTAAATTTTCTTTTTGTTTTCGGCGATTTTTTCGCGAGCGATGCGCTTCATCGATTCTTCTTTTTAGCCTTTTGGTCAAACAGATCTTCTGTTTCTCCTTATATCTCTGTTCTTTTTCTTGTTCAGACGACAATAGCCCAGCTGACTGTCTTTTGTAGTGGCCGATTGAGTCAGCGTTCAGTATATCAATAGCACTTCGAAGTACATTTTGTGCTGGTTGTTCATACACTTTGAGTGTTTCGGTTCCAATAATTTCATTTGAACTTTTTGATATTTTCACTTCGTCACATATCGGAACAATTACGGTATATTATACCAAAAGTTTTTCCGTTGTAGCTCATGTCGAGCGGCTTTTTCCTGATATTCGATAATTTTCGCGCGAACCAGTGATGCAAAGTCCTTTGATTTGGTTGTATAATTCACTTGGCATTTGTGACGCATTTTTTTAATCAAAAGTGAAAATATTTCAAAAGAATTTTGTGCGTTCCGAAGCTGCAAGCGTCACCCAAATTGATATCAGTTGTTTTGGAAGAAGAGATGAGGACTTGCGTCACGTTTCCCTTTTAAAAAGGGTTTTTGTTGTGATACGCAATTACATCCAAATTAAATTGGACTGGAAATTGCCGAAAGGGCAATATTGAAAAACCGCACGAAGCAAGGTCGCTAAAAACCTCTCCAAACTCTTAAAATAAGCCAAGAATTTAGAACCGAAAAAGAAGAGCACTTAGAAGAGGCATTGACAGAAAAGTTTGCCTCTTTTTTCTTTACAACATTGCACAAAAACCTGATCATTAAAAGAATATTCGTGAAAAACTACCAAATATCACGTAGGGTCGCGTAGCGTGAGTTTGGCCTACACTATGGACACTACAGTACGAATAACTCAACAGATTTCCACTAATTTAATTGCCTGATGTCCACATCTTTCATCTAAGCCTTGAAGAGCGATTTCCGTTCTCAGAGATATAAGTGAAAAAGTTCGCAACTTCGCAAGTTTTCGACCCATTTTGCTCAAATTCAATCCAGTAATAAACTTGCTGATTATCTTTCAGAAAAAAAAGTTTTTGAAAATCGGATAAGATTTACCCGATTTATGTAGAAAAAACGCGTTGGGCCCTGGTAGAGATTCAGTTTTAGGGCTCTGGCTGAGTCCAAAACTTCAAAATTAAAAAAAAGTTTCTTCCATAAATTTTCAGGCATGCCCAGACCTTTCAAACAAAAATTTTTTTATGAAAATCGGAAAAGAATCGGTCGATTTATGTACAAAAGACAAAAAACCGCTTAAACGGCCCTAGCTCATTGGCCCTTGGGCCGACAGTGCGCAGATTCAATCCCAAAAAAGATTACCTTTCAGGGGAAAAAAAGTTTTTGAAAATCGGTTGAGTTTAGGGAATGCAACCGGTAAATTAAAAACCGGTAAAAACCGGTAAACCAGTAATACCGTTTACCGGTAAATAGAATTTGATTTACCGGTTTACCGTAATACTTTCTTCACCAAAAAAATTATCTAAATTATCTAATACTTTTAACTTTGAAGGTTTTTTTTTATATATTAAATTGAATAAAAACGAAAATGACAATATTTGCCTTAAAACTACGAAAGAATGCGGAGAACAAACTAAAAAAATCTTGTTGAAAAAATTGTTTTTATACTTTCTATAGTGTCTACTCATCACGCATCGTCTGAGAAGTTACATGTTGAATCGCCTGATGCAACTTCTCGCAGCATCGACATAATATTTCAAATTTAATGAGTCTGAGTTGAACCTCTCATACCGTCCACGTTAAACTTCTAAGAAGAGTTGCTTCTTACATCGAGACGTAACGTCTAATTTTCCGTTTGTGTTCATTTGCTGACGCTCACAAAATTTCTGTCTAACTAGAAATTTGCAATATGAAATGTTTAAAAAAAGCAAACTGGGTGGGACTTTACATTTACGTTATTTAATCCCAGCCGATTAGCAAAAATGTTTATTGAATTTTTTAAATTTATGCAGTAGCACTTCGTAATGAAAGTTTCCTGATAGAAAAGAGAAAACTTGTAGCGATTGCATTTCGTTCAAAATTTTTTATTGAAACCTCATACTCGGCTTTTGCGAATTATTAAAAAAAAAGTAACATGAAAGTAAAACTAGATGAAAATTCACTTGATACGAAAGGAGATATAGGTAGGTAGTTCTTGAAGATTGTTTCAAGTAGAAGTTAATATATTGTAGTTGAAATCTGATGTTGAGCTGAATGTGAACTTTGCCCGTATTATCCTTCAAGTTCTACTTTTCAAAATAAGTATAGCACAAAACATAATTAGTCCCAATTTTCCAGCTTCCCTTTCCATCCAGCTCCCTGGACCATGGCCAAATTGGTCCCTATGAAAGGCGGCACTGTCTAGACGACACAGTTCCAACATTTCTAAGTTTGGTTGAAAGTGTCCGCAGAAGGCCTGTGTCTTATTACAATAAAAAACTTCAAAAAATTAAGAAAAATCTTACGTTTGCACTGAAAACTTAGTAATTTTACATTACCGGTAATTTACAGGTAAATTTTTCGTAAAAATTCGGTAAACCATTTTAATGGTTTTTCAAAAAGTCCGGTAAATGGATTCCCTAGTTGAGTTTTACTCGAGTTATCGTGTTGACGGACGGACGGACATTTTTTTTATTGCTGATTCGTTATCTAAGGATCATGATCGATGCTCCTTCCTACTCCCGGGGCGAAATTGGGGTGGTTAGAAACGTCGTGGTAATTTCATGAGAGCCCTTTTCGATAAATGTCGTTCTTCGTACGGTTCTAATAAAATGAATTCTAATAAATAAGTTGCTAATTAGTTTTGGTGCAAACTTGCGGCCTCGTTTATAATTTTACTCTCCGTTTTTCCACAGGTCATTTGCGTTGATCAACAACGACCAATTATACCAAATCGATGGGAATCGTCTGAAGTACTCAACAGCATTGCAAAAGTAATGAAAGAATGTTGGTATCAAAATCCAGCAGCTCGTTTAACCGCACTCAGGATTAAAAAGACTTTGGCGAACATTAATTATGTCGACAGAATAAGAGCCTAAAACTACGAATAACTTTTTCTTAAGTTTTTTTTACCTGAAAATTAACCGAAAAAAACAACTTTAATATCTTTGTAACGTAAGTAACACATTTTGTTAAGGATTTCTCTTTACCTCATTTTTATTTACGTTAATTTATTGTAGCGTATTTTAATTCAAATATCATTTGTTGACTTTTTTTCCTTTACAAATTGTTGAAAACCTGTAACCATTTATAAATATGAATTTTTAACATGTACATAGGTATTACAGCACATAGGCTGTAGTCGACAGTTACACTTCTATTGAAGAGTTCTGCCTGGTTCTTTACTTATATGAGAATAAGCCGTTTTTTTGTTAGTTATCTCTTGAAAATATAGAGGCGCAATAATTTCTCTGGTTTCAATTAGAGGTATACGCCAGATACAAAACTTCGGCGGCGGCGAAAGTACCTTCGTCAGATATCGTATCAACATTCAATCCATTCAATGAAATATCTTGATATAACTGTAAGAGAATGATATTCAGATGAAAAAACGATTGTGTAAGAAGATCTTAAAGTTGCTCTGGAAGAACATCGCATTTTGTTACGATGTTCTTTCTCAGTCGTGCTGAATTCTGCCGTCTGCCGTAAAAACCTCGCAGGCTGATTGACTGTTAACTTTGACAATAGTGCCGGAGTATCCAAGTGCATACTCAACATGACAAACGCGAAGAAAGCACAAGCATTTAACCGGCGTCTTGCTAAGACCTCCAAACCAATCGACTAACACCTGCTGACGTAAGGCGGAAGCACGTAGCTTTCGTCACGGGAAACTGTTCGTCTTAGTGCATAAATCAAGAACTTCTTTTGAGTGGACTCAATTTTGTCAATGTACGTTTCATGATGCCACACTACAGAAGCGTATTCGAGATACGAGCGAACATGAACGAAATAGACACTTTTGAGGGCATTTACGTCCCGAAAGATCCTCGTCACAAATCCAAGCATAGAATACGATTTTGCGATAATGTTCTTAACGTGACGAGAAAATGTTAATTTCTTATCCATTAAAACGCCCAAATCGCGAATAACTTCAACGCGTTTAAGCGAACTATTGTCGATCTTATAATCGAATTCGATCGTTGCGATCGATCTTGCGAGTGAAAGATATTCGACATTTATCAGTGTTTTGCACTGCCTATCATTGAGAAATGTTTTCTCGAATTTCTCGAAAATTCCTACAATTTCTCGAAAATTTCTAGAATTATAGGGCATTCTTGGACGATTTAATCACCAACGGGAGCACTTCTTCCCTCGATCGACATCGACAGTGGCCGTTGAGGTATCAAGTGAAATGTATAGATGTCGCGAATCCAGCCGGGTTTGAGAAAATCGGTTCGGTAGTTAGGTGTCCAGTGTCACTCAAAAGGGGCAAAAATTATCCCCGCTGCTGTAAAATTACCGAAAAATTAATTTTTGATATGTTGGTGCTAAACGTGGAGAAAACATGTTCTTGGTTCTAAAATTGGTTTTGTGAGTTGAAGCGAGCCATATTAGCGAATTATGTCGGGCAGATGGAAAAGTGGTCAATTTTTAGGGTTTTAGGATTCTGAGGAAGTTGTAAGAGATCGAGAATCGGTTTCTTCACCAAAGTCTTAGAGTTATATGAGTGGAAGTCAGCGATATTTATGAAAAATATTGAGCAGTTGGAAAAATGATCAATTTTGAGGGTTTTAGATTTATCTGCGAAGGTATGGAATATATGAGATCGAGAGAGAGAGAGAGTATTGGTTTCTTCGGCAAAGCCTCATAGTTTTTTTAAGAGAAGTGACGGGATTCGTAACGGGAACTGCAACGGGATTTGGAACGGGAATTTCGGCGGGGATTTGTACAGGGAATTGGGTTGGATTTTGACGGGTATCTGGACGGAAGTAAGGACGGCGCTTAAGGCGGTGTTTTAAGTGGGGTGTGAATTGGGGTTTGAACGGGGGTGTCGGTGGATGTTGGATATGGGTTTTGAACGATGTAAGTACGGGGAACGGGAAATAGATTATGATGGACATTTTGAACGATTGTAAGGCGGCAGCCCCCTGGTATAAAGTAATAATTCCCCTCGAAATAACCACCCTCAAAGCCTTCGTTTCTAGTGACCTCACGAGATACTAATCAAATTCTGAGTGCGATTGCAGGGGGCAACGGGATCCAACTAGTCCCATATAAGAGCAGTATTGTATGTATTTTGTTTGCGTCTGTATTGAAGGCATATGGGTCAAATATGAGCAAAGCCGGACGCGCAATTAAGGCTGAAGCGAAGGCAGGGGTAAATGGGAGCCGTCACCGCCAGCTATTTCAGCCGCGCGAACTGCCTTGGCGCCATTTTTTCTATGAATTGGGGTTGCGTAGAAAGTGACGGAGATGATTTTCGTACATGACTGCGTTCCACCACCGCACCCTTAGCTATGGAATCCGTGGGAAGTGCCGTGGCGAAAATTTTCTTTTTATGAATCAGCATTGTATATAAAGTGACGGTGATAATTTTTGTATTTAGGAATTTTCACACAGTGTAACGCAAAACTAACGAAAGCTTTTTACAAACATCTTTAAAACGGTCCAAAGCGTAATCAAAAGTGCAAATTAGCAATATGATTGGAAAACATATGAAGGGACCCGTACGTATCAGAATAGATGTGGCAAACAGACTTGATGTTACAAAAAAAAACTGGAACGTATTTAAGCAAATATTGCGTTCACATTAAACGGTTTTCGAAATTGCCGATAGGGCAATATGGAAAAACCCGTCCAAAAAAACAATGTAAAAAAATCCTCCGAACGCACAAAATTAACCTCAAAATAGAGAAAAACCATTTTTTGGGCTAGGGCCGACTTTAGTACTGACCCAGGGCCCTAAGTAGCGGCCTCGGACACATGCTTCCATAGACAAAAATGTTTCCCTCAATTTGCTCTGCAACATAGCAAAAACAATTTTTTTTTGGTTATGGCCGACCTTAGGACCGACATGAGGCCCACTTGAGCCCTAAGCACAGGCAAAAGTTCTTCCATAAATTGTCGGCCGTGCCGAGATCTTTCAAACAAAAAAACGTTTTTGAAAATCGGAAAAGATTTACTCGAGTTATGTACAAAAAACATGTATGGCCCTAGCATAGACTCGGTTTTAGTGCCCTAGCTAAGTCCAAGGACTCAAATTAAAAAAAGTTTCTTCCATAAATTGTCGACCATGCCCAGGTCTTTCAAATAAAAAAAAATTTATGAAAATCGGAACAGATTTACTCGAGTTATGTACAAAAGACCAAAAACCACTTAAACGGCCCTAGCTCGGCGGCCCATAGGCCGATATCGTCCAGATTCAATCATATAAAAGATTTTTCGAATACCTTTCAGGTGAAAAAAGTTTTTGAAAATCAGTTGAGTTTTACTCGAGTTATCGTGTTGACAGACGTCGTGGTAAACGCAATAGACCCCTTTTCGGAGCACTGCGTTCTTCGTGCGAGTCTAATAAGCAGACGAAGAAAATTCGTTACACGATTTTTTTTTTGTATCTTACTTAGTTTTCGTTAGTCTTTCGTTACATTTCGTGCAAATTCCCATATTTAAATAGGCAGCCTAATGTTGTACCTACTTTCAAAACTGCTGATATCAATTGAAGTGACGACGGTCAACGCTTTGATGCGCAATTTTTTTTTTAACCAGAATTGCATTACATTAAAAAATACGTCACAAATGCCGGACCCACCAACGAAATAGTTTTTCGTCGATTTCAGCTTCCACATACCAAAAATTTGACTTCACGCATGAAAATCGTACATTGAATTTCTCGAAAATTTCTTGAATTTCTTGAAAAAAAATTTCTTAAAAATAGGCAGTTGTGTTTAGATAGAGTTCATTGCCATTACACCAAATGGCAGGCTTCTCTAGATCACGCTGTAGAGCTATCGCATCGCGGACAGAACGAATCACCCAACAATATCTATGACGTCATAACTTTTGGTTATATTTATGACGTCATATTTGTGATTTAACGTACCCTTCTGGGCGTGTGCTGAGCACAAACTCGAATATTGCAAGGTCATTTGTGTGACGTTGTATTTTTGACGTGATTTTTGCGACGTTGTATTTGTGATTTCATTTGTGCGACGTCGTATTTTTGACGTCAATTTTGTGACGACGCCGTATTTGTAACTCCATTTTTCTGACGTCATATTTCTAACGCCATTTTTGTGACATCATTTTTGTCACGTTATTTGTGTGACATAATTTGGGTGACGCAATTTGCGTGACGTCATAATTGTGACGGTTGCCATAGTAACTGTGCACAGACAGACGGACGTACAGGAAGAGCGAAAACATAAAGTAGTATTTTGCTTCAATTAAAACTCAAAAGGTTGATTACGAATTTGTGCGTTTCATTTATATTGTGCAGAAAATCCGAACAATTAAAAGCTGTTAACAAATTATTCGCGAAAAACATTCAAAAAACCGGTTTCTCCATACACAATCGTCAGTTTAAATATTTAACAGTTGAAACTTTTAAACTTAGTACGAAATTCATGACAAGATGCCGCTCTGCAAAATATCGCAGCTTAAACAGTTGACTTTTTTTTAACACAAACAGGATGTAGACAATACCTTTGATGTTACTTTTCTGTGTTGGACCTCAGATTGGAAGATTTTTAGAGTGATCTGAAATCACTAGACTAATGTTTATGAAATTTTGCATTGAAGTACAACCAGGCCGAATGGATTTCTTTAATGTGTGAAGTGAAGTTTGTAGCCCAAGCTAACGTTTAATTAATGAGTTTTGGGCGCACTGTCGATTATAGTCTGAACATTGAAAATAGTAAAAAGAAAATGAAAACATGAAATTGAAACTCGCCAAAATAAAATCTAACTAAACAAAAATCAATCACAACAAAAATTCATCTCAACAAAAGTTCAAAGCATTCATTCAAATTCACAAAATGAAATAAATGTTCCACACACTTGTTCAAAAAAATAAAAACAAAACAAAAAAAAAAGTAAAGAAAAATAAATTATGTGTCAGAAGTTCATTATTCATCGTTAAATATAATAAAAATAAATATTTAAAGTTGCATGTGCTCCAAAATATTTAAATAAATAAAATTGATTTAAGCAAAAGTCTCAAAACAGCCATAAAACATAAAAATTTTTGTAATAAAATCGACATGAACAAGATACAAGACATAAACATTAGTTCTGATGAGAAATCTAAGTGAAAAACAAAAGAAAAGAAAATTAATTAAAAACTATGAAAAATAAATATATAATCCCCAATTTATGCGTTACAGTCGTTTATTGGTGGTTATTGGTTGTTTATCTGTGATAACCTGGATGTTTGTGTTTGTTAAAAAAATATTGTAAAAATTAGAAACAAAAAAAAATATTGAAAAAAAACAACTTTTAATTGTAAGATTGATATAAAGAACTGAGTAAATTTAGATGGAAGTTACGACTAATATCGGACAATTTTGTCATCGCTGATGTTCAACACAATTTTTATGCAATGGATTTATGCAAACTTTTTATCAACAAAAAACTTTTTTGATTCAGTTGTTTAAGCTCTAAATCCAAGTTCATAAATTTATTTCTAGGTGTCTCAAAACTTATGTTTTTAAATTTTTTCTTCGCCTAATCCCGTAACCTGTAGTTTCCTTCAAGCTGTTAAAAAGAATGCTGATTTCGACGTCTGAAAAAAAGGGGGTAGAAGATTTTAGACATAGTTGGAAGAGGTCCGAAAAAATATAAACGTCATAGTGCTATCAAGTGCACCCTTAGCTTTTGGCTGGATGAGCTCTTTGGTTGGATCAATCATTAGAAATGGTTTTAGAGCCTTCCGTACTGAGAACCATTCTTAATAGCAAATGTCTCGATGCGATGTTCCTTCAGGACTGCTTTTTAAGATGACAAAAAACTCTTCGCAGGCCCGTAGCCAGGGTCGCCGGATAGGAGGGGCTCGAGCCCCGAAGAGGTTGAGAACATATGTCAAGAGTTAGATCTCGAAAAAATGTCTTTATTTTACAGCCATCAACGATTGTCAATGCAGTTGCATTTTTCGTTTAGGATTTTTGTTAAATCGTCTAAAGAGCAATATCGCGAAAACTTCGAACTATATTTAGACCTTGTGGAACAAGGGTCGCACAGTAGGCTAATCCGTTATATTCATGTTCAAAAATCTATATCTCGTGAAATATCCACAATTTAAACGTAAGAATTCTTAAAACGTTATGTAAGAATGTTCAAAAATGTCGGGAAAAATATTTGTGCATGTAGGCCGCAACACGGGTTTTTGTTTAAATTGCCGAACGAATGATCTTACTTGTATCGTTTTGTGATATAATTTAATTTAGTTTGACATAACACTAACCCCGTCATCATTATTTCCTTTAATTCACATGTTTCACCGTCGATACTGACAACGCGACAAAATTGGCATCGCTGGTCGAACCCAAACAATGACGCACAACATCGATCGAAGCAGAAGGCGTATGTAAGCTCCGACGGGTCGACTGGGCCGACATATCGCCTCCGGTTCCTGCTTTTTGACGTACAATTCCTAAATTTCCAATGCTTTAATTTTGTCACAGATGTAAAGTAATGACGTCAGCCAGTAAGCATTTTTGCCATTGGCCGAGAATAAAAAAAAATATGGAAAATATATTTTTTTGAGGTTATGTATGGGGAGCAATCAAACCTGTCACTTTGTCTAACAACTTTACGACTATTAATCTGCGGCCTACATGCACAAATATTGTTCCCGACATTTTTCAACATTCTTAAATCACGTTTTAAGAATTCTTACATTTAATTGTGAATATTTCACGAGATATAGATTTTTGAACATGAATATAACGGATTAGCCTACTGTGGGTCGTCAGAATTGGTCGATTCATATCTCATTCTTTTCGTTGCACTTTTGTGACGAAAGAAATTTTCTACTTTTGCAAAAAAATTTCTCGTCTTGGAGATAGAGCTCATTGAGTAAGGTCGTGCAAGGAAGCGCTGGAAATAGTTTTTTAGCTATTACTCGAACGAAGTTCATTCGAATCAAAAAAATTTTTGCCACGATTTTAGGTCTTGAAAAGACAAAAATTTTGACTTTATGTTTGACTAGGTAGGAGTTGATGGTCAGCCGTTATTAGCCGATATAGTCGGAAAAATAGGCAATTTTCGGAAGTCTCTGGCCAGCTGCAATAGAAAGATTTAGAGACATGTAAAAAACTTGGTTCTTTTCATCAAATTAATTTACAATTTTTTTTTAATTTACGCGATTTAGTTTTTTAATTTAAATGTCTCTTTTATGTAGTTTGAAAGCATTCTTTTAAATGTTGTTACGTTTGTTTCATTTTTTATGTTAGCCGGTAAATCGTTCAACATTTGGAGTCCCCTGTAAAACATCATTTTAGTAGACGATTTTTTTTGTACGTATTGGAGTCGAAAGTCGTTAGCATTTCTCATAGTATACTTAGAGCAACATAGTTCACTGCCTCTATCATGCAGTCCGGTAGTAATTTGTGTTTTATATTGAAAACAAAGGTAGATTATTCTTTGTTTCATGGACACTCAACACAAGGCTTCGAGTATTGTCTCAATTTTGGTTGTTTTCCGGCAACGTATGATAATTCTCATGGCGCGATTTTACAATTTTTGTAGCTTCAATATTTCGTTTTCACCACAGTTGAATAAAATTGTCGGACAATATTCAAAATGTGGAGCTACAATCGTTTTGTAAAGCATAATCCACTGTTGTATTGGAAGTTTTCTATTGATTCTAGCTATAAACCCAACTTTCTCGCAGCTTTCCTCGAGATGTAGTCTACGTGTTGCTTCATGCTTAATTTATCATCCAACACGACATCCAGATACTTCATTTCCCGCACTCTTTCAAATTCTTTTCTGTCCATTACCACATAGGCTCCATTCATATCTGCATTTTTCCTGCTGTTGAATATCATGTATTTCGTTTTAAATGCATTAAGTTTAACTTTGTTGGCGTCCATAAATTAACTCTTCAGATTGTTAATTACTTCCTGCACGTCCTTTCCAGAAATGTGTATGAGCGTGTCGTCGGCAAATAGAATAACCTTGGCATGCTTTAAACATCGGTCGATATTATTGATGTACATGAGAAACAAGTCCGAAGCCAGTTTAGAACCTTGCGGAACACCAATTTTCACATTTTCGACTGCTGATGTCATGCGATTTCAGTTTTCCATTCTGACAAAAGTGTGTATATCGCCATTTCGCACGAGTGGTTCCTCCTGAATCCATGCTGTTTGCTTATTATTATGTTATTTCTGTCCATGTGATCGTTTAGTTGCGTCTCCACTACACTTTCTAGAATTTTCTCATAAGTTGACAAGGTGTTAATTGGTCGAAATTCGTTACATTTGTTCGAGGTATTTTTGGATTCGGAAAAATTGTTGACGTTTTCCATTCTTCACAAACTTCGCCCGTTTCTAATGAGGAATTTATAGTATCTACTAAGGGAGCACTTATTACGTCAATAACATCCCCAAGAACACGTTTATTTAAGAGTTCGCAATCGTTTTCACTTTTTATGTCTTTCAATATTGCTTTTATAGCGTCAATTGTAACCATTTTAATTTTGAATTTCGTAATTGCGGTGGATGGATTCTCTCATTACTTGAGTGAATATGTGGCTTTGAAAGTCGTTGAATTTTTGATCTAAAACCTTTTGTTTTTCGGTTGGTGCCCCAAACATTTCGATACTTTTATTTTCCATACATTTTTGGACCTCCCTAATGTCCAGCCCATCGAGTTTCTATTAATTTTAGAATCGATTTTCCGTTATGTATACAGAGTGAACTTTTGTTCGCCTGAAGAATGAATAAATCAGCTTGATGATTTCAAAAAATGATCGAGCCAAGAAAACGCCATTGATAGATGCTATTACTACCAAATGCAAACGATGATTGACACAATGAACGTATGGAATTAGACGATGAAGTAAGTTTTGAATTATTCGCTGAATCTCAGCAGTGTTTCCACTCATGACGTTGGCGCCGTCGTAACATTGACTTAACATTTTATTTGAGTCGAGCACAAATTTTTGATCTTCGCCCAGTATCAATTCGGCATTACTTTTAGCCTCCAACTCTTTCGTCGTCTCAAAGCCCAGCAAAGTCTCGGTAGGCTTACCATTTCGTACGTAACGGATTGCGATAGAAACAATCTCACAATTTTTTCTATCCTTCGTACCATCGACAATAATTGTGAAAAATTCGAAGTCCGAAGAGTTTGTTTCACTGACGATCTCTCCCTGCACCAATTGGGCAATAATTGAAATTATCTCGCTCTGAATATCCGGCGAGAGATAAGTGCAATTCTCCGGAATGACTCGCTGACACTCCCGTAGATTCTCCGAATCTTTCAATTTAAGTTGAAAAAGGTTATGAAAAGTACCTTTTTCGCAATGCTCATCACTATCCCAATCACCCCGAAATGCCAACTTGTTCTCGATCAAAAAGCAAATCACTTCGATAATACTTTCCACGTAAAACCTTCGCTTTTCAAGGACTACAGTTGTCAATAACTCAGAAACAATTTTACTACCAGACCTAATACGCTTTTCTTCCCACGCAGTCACTGCACTGCTGTGAGGGAAAGTTGTTTCGTGGTGGTGAAAACCTTGTTTCCATATCTTTTTTCCAGTTTGTGAAACCAGTTGTTACGATATCAGTTTCTTTCATGCCAGACACATCGGACGCTCGACATGGAAAACAGTATGCTGCGTTTCGAGATTTCGAATATTCCAACCAATTCAAATGGCCGAGCCAGCTCGTTTGAAAACACCTCTGAATTTTACCAAAAAGTGTGTTCGCAAATTCAAACGATTTCAGAGAGTTACTTGACATAATTCGCTCCATGCAACTTACGGATCTAGATCTGTTGGCGGCGAAATACACTCAGAACCTAATTAGGATTGTGAAAGACGAAATATCAAAATAAATGACTTATTTACCTTTGACGCGGTCTTCAGAATCGATATTTATTGCGGATTCAGACTTCAATTTCAATAAATCAGTTAGTTTTAGTTGGTCGTGTTTTCATTTGTCGTATAAGTCATTAGAGGGCGTGAATTTTAATGTGCGAGTATACTAGATCATACTACATCTCCATGCAAAAAGCGACAAATGGTGACCTAGATGATGGGATTTGGCGCTTTTGTCGTAGCGGTGGAACCTTTAACTATGAATCAAAACACAACCAGTTGCCTCGTATTTCTTTTGATTTTGTTATCATCGCGATCGAGCAATACCGTCATTTTAAATAAATAAATCACAAAAATGTTTAATGAAAGCAAAACTATTTCTTTTATCTCAATCTCAATCCTTCTGCTTGGGGGGCTTTTGTTTGAAACTCGTTTTTTTTTTGAATTTTGTTTGAATTTTTGTTTGAATTATTCGACTTTGAACTGCGTGAATTTTGTTGCAGCGGTTATCAGGTTATCTTACTTGTTATATTTTGATAGGTGTAATCAGGGGGTCTCAGACGTTTTCAGGGGAGGGCTAAGCCCCTCCTGCCCACCCCCCTAGATACGGGATGGACTCTTCGAAATGTGTCTCTGAGTATACTACCTAAGAAAATGATGAATGGAATACAATCTTTTAAAACGAAGTCCTGCGTAGCTTTGAGAAAAGTAACATCGCATTGAAAGTGCGTACATGCACAAAAGTAAACAGTTACTTGTCGGTGGAATGGCGTATTTCGTCACGTGCGATCGAGGAAATTGTTGTAATAGAGTACCTGAATGTCTAAAAGTGAAACCATCAACTTCGGTTGACACAAAAATCATTAAAGCAATAAAATTTTCTTCCATTTCAATTGATTTTTCCGCTCTTTCTTTTTCCAATTAATTTCTATTCACTGAACAGTTGTAGTACTAACCCCCTATTCCAAAAAGATCCTTGAATGATATTGTCGTTCATTCCTTTAGAATTCAAAGTTTTTTCATGTGTTTTATTTTACCACCTACAAGTACAATTTAAAGAGCAAAAAACTAAAAACTAAGCACACCAGAGATATATTTTGTAAATCTTATGAAAAAATGGAAAAGGTACCTTTACAAATTGCCTGCAAAAAGAATTATAAAATTAACAGAAGGCATAATGTAAACGTTTTTGTTTTACTTTGATCACGAGCGATGGCAAAAGCGTTCATGATATTGAATTAGAGGTTAATTAATAATTATTGATATAGAAATATGAGTAAAATTACTTTGTCACATTAATAAATTAAGATAGGGGTGAGTAGACGAAGCGAAATAGAAAAACAAAAAAAAAATATCCCAAAATATGCCAATCCCAAGTAATTCCAAGTAATTTTCTTTCCTGTTTTTTCCAAATAAAATACAATAAGCAACAACAAACCAACATATACAACATATCCATTACCTGCAATAGTTAAAAGAAAAAATGAAATATAGCGAAGTGATATATTATTTTTAGTGAATGTAATTTAATTCAACATCCAACCACAATAATTAACTTATTTATTGAATTTTTAAGTTGTTCTTACATAAATGTACGATGTAAAGTGTTTTCAAAGCGACAAAATGCGACAAAAATAGATCGATTGAGAGAATTCGGAAACGTTCGAACGAAGAGAGTGCTTTTCGAATGTACGGTACCATTGTTTTTCTCTTGTTGTCTGTACGGGAAGATGATCGAAAATTTCGGAAATTGTTCGAAATTCGCTCTGTTTCGAATTAAGCATAAATCGACTAACCATAAAGTTCGAAATATACTTTTTGTGACCATCAATAGTCCTACTTCTGAGTTCCATCTTGAGTCCTACTACTGAGTCTGGTCTCATCAGACAGTGATGTGTGCGAGTTACACGCCAACTTCCACGCATAGCTAGGGCCGTTGCCCCCACGAAAATCCGACACTAACAATCATTTTGCGTGAAAACATCGACCAAGTAACCAATTTAAATAAATCATCGCCCCTCAGGTTCTAAAGTGTTTTGTGTCACTAATATGCATGTAATAATAGTCTTTTAAATTACAAGTGTCGAAAAACGATTATTAAACATAGAAGGGACCCGTACGTATCAGAATAGATGCGGAAAACAGAGTTGATCTTACGAAAAAACTGGAACGTATTTAAGTAAAGTTTGCGTTCACATTAGACTGTATTGGAAATTGCCCGTTGGGAAATATTGAAAAACCCGTCCGAAGTAACGGTGTAAAAAAATTCACCGAACGCACAAAATTGACCTCCAAATAAAGAAAAATGTTCTCCTCAATTTTGTCTACAACATAACAACATAGCAAAAAACTTTTTTTTGGGCTAGGGCCGACCTTAGTACTGCCCTAGGGCCTTAAATAGAGGCCTCGGATACATACTTCCATAGACAAAAATGTTTCCCTCAATTTGCTCTGCAACATAGCAAAAAACATTTTTTTATGTTAGGGCCGACCTTAGGACCGACATGAGGCCCACTTGA
>CM055404.1:102046888-102059488 GCA_029228625.1 Pseudolycoriella hygida | reverse complement strand
GCTTATATGACTTTTCACACAATGCAATGTGCGAATAGACTTTATTTCACTGTTCGCACTTTGTGCAAATAGACTTTATTTCACTATTCGCACAATGTGCGGAAAGCCTTTTCCTTTAATATTTTTGTTTTCAAGATTTTTTTTTCTTAAGCTTTATTTATTTTTGTCAAATTCTTTTTCGTCAGCAATATTTTTTTTTAAATTATCAAAATAAAATGCTTTTTGCAGCTGTTTTTATCAGCAAATTTATTATTTTGCATTCATGAAATTTATTACTTTGCTGTCGGCAAACTTATACCAACTCAAGCAGCAAAATAATTTTTTTTTTCAACAGATTTGCCATCAGGAAATTTATCAGCGATTCTCAACGAACGAAACGACATTTATCATTCTCGTCAATATCATTAACTAATAATCTGTTCCAAATGTCAAAATTCTCAAATGCATTAGTCAACTTTAAATGTCAAGTGTATCGAAGTGCTGCCATCTATTTTCATTAAGAACTGCCAATACCAACTCAAGCAGCAAAATTAAATTATTTATCAGCTTTATTGGCGATTTGCAACGAAGGGTGCGACACGTGTCCGAAAAAAATCGAACATACTTATGTCCGACTTTACACGTAGAAAGTGGCGACATGAATGAGTAGTGAGCGCTATTTCAACATACTTATGTCCGATTTTCTACATAGAAAGTAGTGTCATCTGTTTAGTGTGAAAATCGCGAATTACATTGCTATCAGCAAATTTATATCAACTCAAGCATAAACTTACTTTCAGCAAATTTATCATTTTGTCAACATCAAATTTATTACTTTACAGCAGCTGCGCAGTGCACAATAAGCATTACCGCTATTTGTAATATCACCGTTTTCTTCATTTCTATGATTCTCTGACTTCTCTCATTTCGGCATTTGAAATAACATACGAAATGAGAAAAGTCGGAGAAGTCATAGAAATAGAGAAAACGGAGATATTGCAAGTACTCGTTCTTATTGTGCTGTATCGGCAAATTTATACCAACTAGGAAGATTCTCCTTTTATGAAATGTCACAAAAAAATCTAGGTGGCTAATAAAATTAGGAAGATTTTCGATTTTTCTTTTAGGAAATGTCACAAAAAACTAGGTGGCTAACAAAACTAGGAAGATTTTCCTTTCACTAAATGTCACAAAAAACTAGATGGCTAACCAAACCAAGAATATTTTCTTTTACGAATGTCGCAAGAAAATCTAGGTGGCTAACAAAACCAGGAAGATTTTCCTTTTTCGAAGGAATTTCAAAATTTTCCTTTTATTTTTCGTTTTTCACCTTGAATGAGAGGTAGCAACAAAAGGAATTATTTAATTGCAACAAGTTTGGTACTCACAACGGATATTACGGCAAGAGGACAAGGATTTGAAATTAATCGGTCCATTCCTTCGCTACTCTTGTGAAATCTAATTTTAGTGGATGTCCATTGTGACTTTTTTGTGCGCTTTTTCATTTCACTATCAATAAAGGTTCATTTTATGAGACAAAATTGATCGACAGCCTAAAAAAATCCTTCCATACCACCCCTTTTATTCCCTAAAAGTTTTCGGTGCAGAGGTAAGTTTTAGGAAGTATTGAGAAGTTTCCGTTACACTTCGCTAGTCCAATCAATACCTCTAACCGAGACAAATAGATACGTCAGCACTTTGTCCATCACGTCCATCAGCATATCAAGGTGCATGACTGGACTGAAGATTGGCACTAGGTGCCGAAATGTTGATCTACTCTAATTATCTCCATAACGCAACTGTGCGGTTCTAGATGTGTTAGTGTTTGAGCGTCATGTCAATGATAAAATAATTCCAATTGAGAGCTTACATGTTCATAGTAAGAGTAATACATAAACATAACCAAAGACCCGTACGTATCAGAATAGATGTGACAAACAGAATAGATGTGGCAAAGTGACTCGAACGTACCTAAATATAGGTACAAATAAGCAAACAATCCAACGTTTTCTGTTTTTTATAACTGTAAGAATTTCAAAGATATAGAAATTACCCAAGGTAATGTCAAAGGCCCTACCGAAGTACGTCTCAGACCATTCAAATCTAGAAAAGCTTATATCCAAGGACTAAGTCATTTTTCCCTTAACACCTGAAACACGTGTTAACTAAAATTTTATTCTCTACAGCTTTGCCTTTGGAAGCAACTTTCTACCTCTCATAGTTCTTGAGATTCGGGTCATTCTGTCCAATAATGGAAGTGCCCATGTACCAGGATTGGGCCGTATTTCGCCAAAACCCTGAAATATGTGTTCGCTTAAATTTAATTCTCTACAACTTTGCCTTTGACAGTAAATCTCCATATTGCATAGTTAAGGAAATATAGACGAACGAAAAACTGTTTTCGTACATGGCCAAGAATCTCAATTTCGTCCATTCCATTGGTCCCAGTGCCCAGACCCCTGTACCGATTCCCACAAAAAATTTTTCCCAGTTTTTGTGACATCAAATGCTTTCATTTGACACCAAAATGAGGAACGTCCGTGCTATACTTGCTGAGATATTTGCGAAAAAGCTTCACCGACCTTCGAAAAACCATGTTTTTGGTCACTTCATCGACCATATCTCCAGAACCACTTCATTGATTTTGCTCATCTTCGAACTTGAATCATGGGAGGCATGTACCTTTCAGGAAAAAAAATTTACGCTGATCGGTTGAGCCGTTTGGAAAAAAAAGTGGAGACGGACGGACAGACGGACATTTTTTTTATTGCTGATTCGTCATATTTAGACGATAATAGATGCATCCCCCCCACTCCCACCTCGATCTACCCCATGTTACCATAAAATTGTTTGTAGTAAACGTATAGGACCTTTGTACTTCGTACGGGTCCAATGAGTTGTATCCTAAGAGTTGATTCAAGTTATAATTAAAATTAAATTATTAGTAGATTACTGTGGGGTATGCGGAAATAAGTCATTACATGAGGGATTAATTTTGTGAAATTAGCCAAACTCAAGAGGGTGTTTTTAAGCAAAAAGCTTTGAAAACTGTTTTTTGACGAGTGTAGAGTCAAAAAAACAGTTTTTAAAGCGAGTTGCTTAAAAATACACGATTGAGTTTGCGAACGTCACAAAATTATCCAGACTTATTGAGCATCTCCCACTGTTTTACTCGGTGTCGCAACCGAAAACGCGTCATTACATGGAGATATACATGTAATGAGAAGTTTCCGGTGGGGGCTACATGTAATGAATAGCATATGTAATGAATGACATGTAATGAATAATTTCCGTGGGGTGCACATTATACATGTAATGACAAATTTTCGGTGGGACAACGAGTAAAATTACAATTACAATTTTTTTTTGCATTTCCGGACTGTTTTTCCAACTTTTCCAAAAAATTGGTTGTTTTTTATGTCAAATGTTTTTTATTATCAAATAACTTTTGAAATTGAATTTTTAGGAGGAAAATTTTGTGCTGGGTAAAAAAAATTTCTAAAAGAAACTTTTGACATCATGCCCGCAGCGGTAGCGGAGGGCCTGACGCAGTCCCCACACCCCAAAAAGAAGTCTACGAACTCATAAAACGACACACAAAAACCTCCCCCTCCCCCTCCAAATTATTTTCTTCGATTTTTCTATTGTTCCCATTATTGTATAAACTTTTTTTCTGATCTCTCGGTTTCTATCTGATTTGTCGGTTTCTATCTATGTATGTTCTGTGTCCTATTCAGAATTAATAATTTTCGATCTTGAGAACTAGACAGCCGATCTTCCTGAAATTTTCAGGAAACGTCAGTTTTATAGGCCGCTTTTCCGGGAAAACTCTTGAAAAGTCGTGTCTTGTGGAAAAGTGGTCAATTTTGTGGGTTTTTCAGGTAATGCTCGGAGTTTTCGAATTTTAGCTCCGCAGTGACGATAGTTAGAGAGTTGCAGGAGTTGCAGAATTTCTTGGGATCTTAAGAAAACGGCTGCCAGCTCTCAAAGTGATGCCATCTTGGATTTTTTGCTATATTCTGAATTAGAATAACTTGAGAGTTGGTTTCTTCGGCAAAGTTATATAGATCAGTGACAAGAATTGGTGACATGAAGTGTTTCTAAGGTAGCCGAATGTGACACGAAGTGTTGCAAAGATAGCCGAAGGTGACACGAAGTGTTCCGAAGGTATCCGAAAATGACACGAATTGTTCCGAGAGTAGAAGGTGACACGAAGTGTTTCGAAGGTAGTCGAAGGTGACCCGAAGTGTTCCAAAAGTAGACGAAGCTGACGCGAAGTGTTACGAAAGTAGGCGAAGCTGACACGGAGTGTTCCAAAGGTAACTGAAGGTGACACCAAGTTTTCCGAAGGTAGTCGAAGGGGACAACTCAGTGACGAAATTTTTTTTTTAAGAAAATTTTGTTGAAGAAAATTTTTTTGAGAACTTTCTTTTGAAGAAAATTTTTGTAAAGAAAATTTTTTTTCGAAGAAAAATTTTTTGGAGACAATTTTTTTAAAAAAATAGAAGATTTTTCACTTGAATTTTAGTTATAACAACTGAAAACTTCCAAAACGACTGATATCGCATACAAAAACCTTTTTAAAGGTAGAGTGTGATGCAGTCCGTAAGTCCGCTTCCAAAATTAATGATATCGCTTGAGGTGGAGCTATCGCAGATAATACGGAAAAAAATTTGTTTGAAACATTTGCTTGCGGTCAAAGTCTTATTTTTTTTAAAAAAAAATTTTAACAAAAAACAAAATTACGTTGTGTTCAAAAAATTGCGCCACAAATGACCCAACAACGAAATAATTTTTCTGTACTTTCAGTTTTCCCGCTGCAAAAATTAAACTCGTGAAAATAAGATTGCTTTGCGTCAATTTATTTCGCCGGTGGGTCTTCCATCTGTGATGCAATTTTTTGAACACAACGGACTGCGTCACACTTTACCCTTAAAGAGGTTTTTGTATGCGATTTTTCTTTCCATTGAGTTCTATTTCACTCCAATCACTTCGACAATTCCTCAATGTTACCTTCGCAACGATAATGTTGTGGGGAAAAGGGGTGATTTTTGTTAAGCTTTCGTCGATTTCGACTAAGAAAATGTGAACCTTTATCTATGGTGAAATTTTCATGCTTTTATGAAAAAGTGCATAAAAAACATTTTCGATATGGGCCTCCACTATTTAAGTTTTTCCGCAATATAATACGACCAACGGGTCTTGCATTCACGGGATTTAGTGTATATCTAAATCATGAAATCAAAGATGATTTAAATCCATTAAATCTCACGAGTGCGGGACTCCTCGAATACGACGGAACATACAGGTGACTAAACATAACGACTAAGTTTGTTATTATAGTATGCGACTTAGCATGGCATTTCTAAGTGTAAATAGAATGATATTGAAAGACTTGATTTTGCCGTAAAACCTTTTATTGATTTAAACAACTTACATTCTATGACTTTACCTTGTCACCATTTTTTTCCCTACTGAAACAAATATCTTTTTGACAGACTTTCCACTAGTTTTTCTACTGATGTAATTGGAGGTTCACATGTTCCATCGTGACATAAGTACGCAGTCGTTCTATCATTAACCATTTGATATTGCCTAGCCGATTGTTTGGTCAATTGTTGTTCACTACCTGGAACGAAATGGATGATCACAAGTCCAGGTATGTAAAATTCTCTTGCAGCATCCAGCAACTTTAAAGTTTCCTCGGAATCAGGACCAACGATTGTTATGGTTGTCAATCCACTATCAAACAACAGTAGGCCGGACATCATTTCTGGCAGCGCATAACCAAACGGATTTGTTCCATCGAAAAATTCAAATAATTTAGTTGCGATAGCCTTATACGAGTTGTCATCGAAATATTCGCTCAGCAACAATAAATTTGTGGCAGCCACACTATTCCCGCAAGGCTCTGCACCATCATGATCGTCCTTGAGTCTCACTATTACATTCGCAGCATCGGCCTTCGAATAGAAGTATCCATGATTGTTCTCATCCCAAAACAATTTGTCCTGAGTAGCCTGTAGTTCTTTAGCCCACAGCAACGCAGATTTGTCCATAGTGGCGAGATAGTAATCGAGTAGACCCTTGATGAGGAAAGCGTAATCGTCGAGAAAACCCGATATTGGCTCAGCTCTAAAAAGGAAATGAGTAACTTTGCATGAAAGAAGTATTTGTTTTGCATTTATTCCTTTGGCGACACTTCACATTTTGGCGATTTTGAATCCAAAGGTTTCTTATTTATTCACAGAGTAAACTTTAGGATGAAACATTACAGGGACGATTATATTTTAAAAGTACAACCAAAAAGAGCGGGGTCGAAGGGGGCAGCTCTCGCATAGGGGTTTTAAGGGCAGAGCCTCTAGTATGCCTATGGCTCTGGCGTAAGACCGCCTGCAGGGCTTATACTAGCCCGCCTGAGGCGCCGAGATTAGGCAATTCCGAGCACGTTCGCTACTATATCTATTTTCGCTAGTTTCTTGACTGCACTACACATTTCGGTGATGTTCTTTGGAGATTAAACATACCAGCAGAAAGAAGTTGAACTTCCTGGAAATATCGCCAAAATGGAACTTCAACTTTATTAACGTTGGTTACAAAAATCCGGACTACTAATAATCCGCAGAGGCGACCTGTTCAAATCCTGCTAGAACTCCAAAGAGCTCACTCTATTGCCGCACCAAGTTGATTTTAATCAGGCAAAACTACGAAAAATGAAAGAGTTTCTCCGAGCCAACCAATGTCGCAGTATGATCAACATCACATCACCCGTAAGTATTTGAAAACATAAGAAGCGACCCCTACGTATCAGAATAGATGTGGCAAACAGAGTTGATGTTACGAAAATACGCGAACGTATTTACGTGAATATTGCCTTAACTCTTAAGTGTATGAAATTACGTCCACATTAAATTGTATTGGAAATTGACGAGAGGGCAATATTGAAAAACCCGTTCGAAGAAACGGTGTAAAAAAAACCTTCCGAAAGTACAAAATTGACCCCAAACAGACGAAAATGTTCATCTCAATTTTTTCTACAGCATAGCAAAAAACCATTTTTTTGTCTAGGGCCGAACTTAGGACCGGCCTAGGGTCTTCAGGAGAGGCCTTGAACAAATACTTACATAGACAAAAATGCTTCCCTTCATTTTCTCTACAACATAGTCAAAAACAATTTTTTGTGTAGGGCAGACCTTATGACTGACCTAGGGCCATAAGGAAATGCATCGAACACATAATTCCATAGACAAAAATGTTTCTCTCAATCTGCTCTGCAACATTGCAAAAAAAATTTTTTTTGGTTAAGGTCGACCTCAGGACAGCCCTGAGGCCCACAACAGCCCTGCACAGGCATCGGGTCCAAATTTGTTTTTGAATATAATTCGGTACTCGATTACCTCTCAAAAAGAAAACGAATCAACAAAATCAGTTAGGATTTATTCAATTTATGTGAGCAAACACGCTGGGCCCTTGTAGCAACTCAGTTTTAGGGTCCTGACTGAGTGCAAGCGTTTCTAATCAAAACATTTTCTGTCATAAAGCGGGAGACAGTCCTAGACCTTTCGATCAAACAAAATTTGAAAATCGGAAGAGATTTACTCGAGTTATGCACAACATGTAGAGGGCTAGCAGAGACTCGTTTTTGGTGCTCTAGCTATATCCTCGCCGGTCGAAATTGGGGTGGTTACAAACGTTGTGGTAAACGCATAAGACCCCTTTTCGAAGAACTTCGTTCTTCGTACGGGTCTAAAAATGTCCGTCCGTTCGTCACCGCGATAACTTGAGTAAAACTCAACCGATTTTCAAAAACTTTTTTTCCCTGAAAGGTAATCGAAAAATCTTTTATGGACGCTGTCGGCCCAAGGGCCGCCGAGCTAGGGCTGTTTAAGTGGATTTTGGTCTTTTGGGCATAACTCGAGTAAATCTTTTTCGATTTTCATAATTTTTTTGTTTGAAAGATCTGAGCATTGCCGACAATTTATGGAAGAAACGTTTTTGGATTTGAGTCCTTGGACTTAGCTAGGGCACTAAAAAGGGGTCTCTGCTAGGGCCACACATGTTTTTTGTACATAATTCGAGGAAATCTTTTCCGATTTTCATAATTGTTTCTTAATCGGCAGGTCTATGAAAGCCCTACTATTTGTAGAAGAAACTTTTTTGAGATTAGGCCCTAGGATATAGCTAGGGCACCAAAAACGAGTTTCTGCTAGCTCCCTACATGTTTTTTGTACATAACTCGAGTAAATCTCTTCCGATTTGCAAATGTTTTTTATCGAAAGGTCTAGACTGTCTCCCGTTTTATGGAAGAAATTTTTTTGATTAGGAACCCTTGGACTCAGTCAGGACCCTAAAACTGAGTTTCTACCAGGGCCCAACGTGTTCGCTTGCATATTTGAGAGGTAATCGAGTACCGAATTATATTCAAAAACAAATTTGGACCCGTTGCCTGTGCTCAGGGCAGAACTACGCCTGAGGTCCGTCCTAAGGTCGGCCCTAACCAAAAAAAATTTTTTTTGCTATGTTGCAGAGCAAATTGAGGGAAACATTCTTGTCTATGGAAGTATTTGTCCGAGGAATATCCTTATGGCTTTAGGTCGGTCCTAAGATCTGCCCTAGACAAAAAAAATGGGTTTTCACTTTGAAAAAATGGAGGAAAATATTTTTGTCTCTGTAAATATTTGTCCGAGGCCTTTCCTGAAGACCCTAGGTCGGCCCTAGAGAAAAAATGGTTTTTTGCAATGTGTAGGAACATGTTTGTCTATTTGGGGGTCAGGGTCACATTTGTACTTTCGGAAGGCCTTTTTTACGCCGTTTCGTCGGACGGTTTTTTCAATACTACCCTATCCGCAATTTCCAATACAATTTAACGTGACCGTAAGCTATTATTTACTTAAATACGTTCGAGTCTTTGCACAACATCAACTCTGTTTGCCGCATCTATTCTGATACGTACGGGTCCCTTTATATGTTTTTTATTGGTGATTCGTCATCTAAGGTCCATGATCGATGCCCCCCCCCCTCTGCTCCCCGGTCAAAATTGGGGTGGTTAAAAACGTCGTGGTAAACGCATATGACCGTTTTTCTATGAACTTCGTTCTTCGTACGGGTCTAAAAATCAATTAGGTGTAGATATATGTGGCAAAGCCCTCAGACTCTTATTCATCGCTTGAGTGTCCATCATGCGAGCTGTCGCTCTGCTGAATTTTTTCGATTGTACATCCACGTTCTCAGTGCGATGTCGGCTTAACGTCAAAGTGTACGAAATTTCGTGATTTTGACGTAGGCTGATACCGCAATAAAAGCGGAGATTAATGATTAATAAATAAACATCTTACAAAACGGTCGCATCATTGCTGGCAGTTCCTTCACCGTAGCACGCTCTTAGCAAAGTCTTTGACCCTTCGTCGTAGTTATTTTCCTTTAAAAATTGCACTTGCTGCTTCAATATCTTCAAATACTCTGAACGATTTGGAGCGTCTTTGATGCATGCCAATTTGGACAATCCAGATAGCACTAATCCATTCCAAGCGGTCAAAATTTTTGTATCCAAATGAGGCCGTGGACGTTTTTCACGAACGTCTCGCAATATTTCATTTCCGCAGCGTAGATTTTTTTTTACTTCGTCAACACTTATTCCATACTTGTTAGAAGTAGCTTCCAGTGTTGTCCGTATCATTAAAATGTTTTTAGCCAATAAGTGGCCATGCGGATCACTAGCTGGTTCCACATTACCGGTTTCTTTTACGCTGTAGAAGTAAGAGTATACTTCAAATGGATTTGGGATGGAAAACTTTGAAGCGTTTTCTTCAAACAAATCCTGTATCTCCGACCAAGTCCATGCGTAAAAGGCTCCTTCTATTTTTTCATCATCTTCCAGATTGGGAAATGAATCTGCATCTTCGCCACTGTAAAATCCACCTAATGGATGACGCAAATCTTTACAAAGGTAATGGAAGATATTGTCCGCAACATCCAAATATCGTCCATCTTTCGTTATTTTGTATGCATTGGAGAAAGCCATAAGCAGTTGCCCTTGATCGTAAAGCATTTTTTCGAAATGAGGCACGTGCCACTTCCGATCCACAGAATATCTGGCGAATCCTCCGAAGACGTGGTCATGAATCCCACCCTCGGCTATTTTCTTCAACGTTTGCAAAACGAGCGGCAAGACTTTGCTTTGCGGCTTTTGAACTTGCGCGTGGAAAATGAGATTTAATTTGGAAACTTCCGGAAATTTCGGTGCCGATCCGAAGCCACCCCAGTCATCGTCAATGTTCCTTTTGTAGATATTGACGGCTTGATTGAATTTCTCTTCAACTGATTTCCTGTCGGAACTATTGTCAGCTTCTCTTTCTGAAACACTCTTTTGCATAGCGTCGATAATATGTTTGCCGGTTGCGCCCAATGTATCCTTTTTGTCTTTCCATTGGTTATGGATTTTCATTAAAACCGTTCGAAAGCCGGGCATTCCCCAGCGATCAGATTCGGGGAAATACGTTCCAGCTGTAATCGGTGCGAGATCCGGTGTCAACCATACGGACATTGGCCAACCGCCCGATCCGTTGATCATCAGAAGGAAGTTCATATAAATTTTGTCAATGTCTGGTCTTTCCTCCCGGTCCACCTTAACGTTGATGAAATTTTCGTTCATTATTTTAGCGGTTGCCTCATTTTCAAATGACTCTTTTTCCATAACGTGACACCAGTGACATGTGGAATAACCGACTGACAAAAATATTAATTTCTGCTCGGCTTTTGCACGTTGAATAGCTTCTTCACCCCAAGGATACCAATCTATCGGAATCGTCAAGTCTTTCTTTAGTCGAATGGACGTCGAAAATAACAAAATTTAAACATACCAACGGGGTTGTGTGCATGCTGAAGAAGATACGGCGATTTTTCTAGTGCTAATCTGTTGGTATGCGGCGCTGACGAAGCCATGTTGTGAACACTTTTATTGATAGCTAATCTGAGACAAAGATTGAGGAATTTAACAAAGTAACGCAAGCATCGATAGTGAATAACGAACCTACTACGCAGGAATTGTTTTGTAACGAAATTTTTTGAAGCGATTGTCCGTGTTTGACATATATTAATTTTGTGTTTGCATAGAACTGGCAGAATTCTCCATACACCTCTGATCATATCAAGTGTTTAGGTTGATAATTATCCGTTCCTTACGTTTGGAGAACTTTTTGAAAATCACATACGAATCACAACAAAAAAATTTAGTTGTTTTGACGTTTAAACCTCATTGATGGTCAGGTGGTTCGTCGGTAAAGTCTGCACACGGCAACTACTTTATCGAATAGACTTGTGAGTCGGCCAATATTTTCAGATATTAAAAAAGTAACGCGGCTCCTTGGAAATGATTATTTCCTAAAAAATGGTTCCAGGGACTAGAAAAATTCGAAAACAGAAGTGAAAAAAAAATGGAAAAAGTTGTAATGATGAAATATGATTTATGGCCTGCGTTTGTAATTGCGGTGTTCTTTAGTTAGAAATTACTTTGCCCGGCTTTTTTTTCAAAGGGTTTATTTCTTCACAACCATACAAGATAGGAGGTGCTTTTTCATGAATGTTTATTGAATTATGAATTTTAGGTGTAGGGTTGGGAAGACGAAATAGGTTAGAGAAGATAGAAGAGAAATAGAAGAGAGATTAGTTTGGGGCTAGAAAATGAGTAGAGGTAAGCGGGCCGCCCGAAACACAAAGAAAAAAGCATATGCAAGGCACCCTTGCGCATCAGAATAGATGGGGCAATTTTACTAAAAGACTCGAACGTATTTAAGTAAAATTGCCAAGAGGAGCAAGAATTCTAGCGGCAAGCCGTTTATCTCATCTCATCGAAGATTGTTTAAAGAACCCGGATTTGCCTATAAAATGGAAAAACCTTCTCACTTTCAGTTACACTTCTCTTAGAGTGCCCGAGTCAACAACGTTTCATTGTCCACAATGGTTAAGCGTAACATAAGCCAAGCAGAACTAATTTTTACTAATCGGAGCACAAAGAAGTCTCAGAAGGTGACATTAAGGGAGCGATTAGGCTTCTGTCGTCAACAGACACCTTGGCACCACAAAACGTATCAACCTTTGATCAACTCCGAGCAAAACATCCACCTTCGACCAGAGAAATGTCGCTTCCTGATCCACCAGACAAAGATATCACACCATTGGTAGTTTCGGAAAAAGAGGTTTTCTATTCAATCAAAAGTTTTCCGAAAGGATCTGGTTCGGGTATCGACGGATTGCTTCTCCAACACCTCAAAGATCTCACACTACCTTCAACGGGTGAAGTTGGTCTGAGATTATTGAAAGCGACTACAGATCTGACTAATTACATGTTATCTGGCGAAGTGCAATCTGAGTTTAGGGACCATCCATAAATTACGTACGCTTTTTTCAGTGCTGTCATCAGATTTAAATCAACAATAACTTGAAACATAACCAAAGACCCGTACGTATTAGAATAGATGTGACAAACAGAATAGATGTGGCAAAGTGACTCGAACGTACGTAAATATACAAATAAGCAAACCATCCAACGTTTTCTGTTCTCTTATAACTGTAAGAATTTCAAAGATCCATAGAAATTACCCAAGGTAATGTCAAAGGCCCTAC
>CM055404.1:102021768-102039117 GCA_029228625.1 Pseudolycoriella hygida | reverse complement strand
AAAGCATACAGCTACTTTGTAACAGCAACACAGTCACATTAGTCTGGGTCCCAGGGCACAGTAAAATTAAAGGAAACGAAGAAGCAGACACACTTGCGAAAGCGGGAGCGGCTAAACCCTTCATAGACCCAGAACCCTTCGCCGGTGTTCCGTCATCAGTGTATAAGAAGGAAATAGATAAATGGACACGATCACACTTTCAGAAATACTGAAAATCTCTTGAAACGGCAAGGCAAGCAAAAAACTGCATCAGGATCAATGCAAAAAACTCAAAATACATTTTAGCACTGAGTAGGAAAAACATAAGAAGATTAACAGGCATCCTGACAGGGCACTGCCCTCTAAACAAGCACTTGTTCACACTAGGACTCAGCGGCAGCCCGAATTGCTCAAATTGTGGTGAGGTGGAAACGGCAGAACACTTCCTATGCGACTGTCCCGCATATGTTACAGCTACAGCAAAAGTATGGGTTCATACATACTGCCCTACAATTCAATCTGGAGATTACCGCTTAATAAAATCCTTGATTACCTCAACAGCACCAAAATGCTGTGAGTAATCAATCAACTGTGGGCATGCACAACAGGCCCAATAGAGGCTTAGGTGCAAGGGTCGAGCCCTACCCACTTCAACCTAACCTTACCTAACCTTCCTCCAGAGACCAAATCCTTCAAAATCTGACAATTTTCAAAATAAAAGTTTATACCCGCAACACAAGCGGTTTCTTTGAAAGTATCTCTAACTGAGACAAATAGATACATTGACAATTGGCCCTTCATGCCCATCATCACGATATGTCGAAATTTGGATCTCTTCTAATAATCTCCATGACAACTGTTCTAGATGTGTTATTGTCTGCGTATCATCATCATCAAACTTTGTAGACCATTATGTGCCTGCCAGTGTTAGGTCTTTATAACATAACCTTGGGAAGGCGTACCTTCCCCCTCCATGCCCTCCTATCACCACCAGATGGTTTGTTCGTCCAGAGAAAGTCCCCTAACTTCTAAATCTGAATGGGTGTATCCCTTGACCTAACCCCCCTAAGATCCTTTTTGGTATGTGTACGAGTGTCATTGCCCATCCTTTGAACGTGCCCGAACCAGCGAAGACGACTAACCCCTGCCTACCCTTCCACTGACGAGACTCCCAAGTTTTCTCTAATTTTCGTCGTTCCTAATGTGATCATTCCATTGCTCCCTCCAATTAACTTTCGCTATGTTCCTAAGAATCCTCATATCAAAAGCCCCCAGGTCATGTACGAGATATCCGCAAGCAACCCAGCTCTCACTACCATACAGAATTGTCGGTGTGAAAATTGACCTGTGTTTGACTTTGTTTCGCTATTCAATTCCTTTCAACATGTGCGACCTCAATTGACTGGCTTCCGCGTTTCCCATTTTCCTCCTTTTCCTCCAGCTCTCCATTCAAACTGCACGCCATCTCCTTCCGAGATTTGCCGACATGCACAGCCTTAGTTTTTCCCACACTTATCTTCATCCCGTACTCCTTACATACGGTATTCAGGCAGTCCTGTAAATCCCTAGGATTATCTGCCAGCAGAATCAAGTCATCCGCATGGGCCAATATTTTCATTATTACCTCACCCACCTCAACCTTTCCCTTCAAGTTGGAATGCTTAATAATTTTGTCCATAAAAATTATGAACAGAAGCGGGCAGAATTATCACCCCTGACGAACGACCTCATTAACCTCGAAAGACTCGCTAATTTCGCCATCTATTCTTACCACGGCCCTACACCCTGAGTATATGCTCTTAGTGGCACGCAGTAAACCCCCATTGCTACCGTACACGCCAAGAACCCCGAACATCCTTGGTACCCGGTCGATGCCTTCTCCAAGTCGGTGAAGCATAGGCATAGGTCCCTGTTCTTTTCATAAAGCTTTACGATAGTCTGCCTGAGATAGAAGGTCTGATCCTGACTCCCCCTCAAAGGCCCAAAACCATCCTGAATATCAACTAGTACACCTTTCACCATGTTTCTAACCCGGTCCACAAGTAAACTGGCGTACACCTTACCAACCACACTCAAGAGCGATATCCCCCAGTGGTTACTGCAAATCTTACGGTTGTCCTTCTCAAAAATCGTTGCAATAACACCGAAGCTCCACCCAGCAAGTACGGTAGAAGATTTTCATGGCTAAATTAAACATATGCAGGGGACCACGCATTAGAATGGATGTGGCAAACAGAATAGATGTTGCAAAAAGATTCGAACGTATCTAAGTAAATGTTGCCTTAACTCTTATTACGTAGACATTAAATTGGATTGGAAATTGCCGAGAGGGCAATATTGAAAAACCCGTCCGAAGCAATGGCGCAAAAAATCTATCCAAGCCCTTAAAATAAGCCCATGGACAAAAAAGTTCACCTCATTTGTCTCTGTAACACTGCACAAAATCTCTCATTATCATTATCATTATCATTATCATATCTCATTATGTGGTGAAAACGATTTTTGACACGAAAGCTGGAACAGTCCGAGCTCTACAAGCTCGCCAACTCACTCGTTTATTTTGAGCAACTTGCTCTGACAACTGTTGTTTTGACGAGTGCAGGGTTTGCATATCCTAGCCGAACACTCGTGAGTTTGGCGCTTATAATTGTGTCCTCATGTAATGAATTACTTTCGCATGGTCCAATGTAACGTACTATTCAATTTAGGGTTTTGGAAAAATTTTTGGTGATAGAGGTTTGGCAGAAGTCCTGGAAACTTGGTGGGATTACTTTCAGGATCTATTTGCATCTGTCAATCCGGTAGTGGAACCTGATAGAAATCAGTTTGCTAACTCGGAGGGTGAGGAAAAAATTACATTAGAGGAGGTGACGCGAAAGGTCAGCAGGCTGAGGGCAGGAAAATCCGCAGGTGTAGACGAAATTAGGACAGAAGAATAGCGGACCAGGTGGGATCCAATGGCTTTGTAGGATTTTTAATTTAGCCATGAAGTCCTCAGTCGTACCCGCTGACTGGAGCTTCGGTGTTATTGCTCCGATCTTTCAGAAGGGCAACCGTAAAGTTTGTAGCAACAACAGGGGGATTTCACTTTTGAGCGTGGTCGGAAATGTTTATGCTAGTGTGCTATCGGGTTAGGGTTAACGAGGCTCAGAGTGGTTTCAGGGTTGTTGTCTCTCTCCTCTTCTGTTCATAATTTTCATGAACAAAATCATCAAGCAGGCCAATTTGCAGGGGAATGTGGAAATTGGGGAAGTAATTATGAAAATCCTGGCGTATGCGGATGATTTAACCCTATTAGCAGATAATGCCGATGATTTGCAGAGGGGGATTGACTGCCTGAAAGTAGTATGTGAGGAGTACGGGATGAAGATAAGCGTCGGCAAAACTAAGGTTATGCATGTTGGCAAATCTCGGAAAGAGGTAGTGTGTAGTTTAAATGGGGAGCAGTTGGAACAGGTTTCTGTTAGGAACCATGTTTTCAGAGGATGTTAAGTTAGTTAGGGAATTTGAGGAAAGGAGAAGAATGGGAAATGCGGTGGCCAGTCAGTTGAGGTCTCATGTGTTTAACAAGAAGGAATTAAGTAGTGCCACAAAGTTAGATATTCACAGATCAATCTTCAGGCCAACAATTTTATATGGTAGTGAAAGTTGGGTGGACTGCGGATACCTTGTGCATGGCTTGGAGGTTTCAGATATGAGGGTTCTTAGGAGCATACCAAAAGTGAATCGGAGGGAACAGTGGGACAATCATATCAGGAACGACGACATCAGAGAAAATTTAGGAGTTAGGTCAGTGGAGGAAGCGGCAAGGATTAGTCGTCTGAGATGGTACGGGCACGTTCAAAGGATGGGTAATAGTAGGCTCCCAAAGAGGATATTGAATGCACAGGTCCCGGGTGTACGTCCTAGGGGCCAAGGAGAAGGTTCATAGACTCAATTAAATCAGATTTAGAAGTTAGGTGCTTTCACTGGGCGAGCAAACCATCACCTTGGCAGAGGATAGAAGTGTATGGAGGGGGTGGTCATTGACCACCGGGTTGCAACTTAAAGACCCCCACCGAAAGGTATAAACGGTCTATAAAGTTTGATGATGATGATGATGGCATAAAAGGGAAAGTTATTCAGTCCGATGTGTATGGATCAAGTCATACCTGACGTCTGATCAGGCAACACTACATAAATTTCAACTGTTTCGTCGGGGACAAAACATTAATTTTGTATGGGGAAACATCGTTTTTTGTGAATTAATCATTTTTTGTATTTATTTAGCGGACCAAATGAATGACGATGGAAGTTCATTTAATGTTTCTTTAAAATAACTCACTTGGATCGCTTTATACAAAACAGAAAATGAATAATTCACAAAAAACTTATTTCTTCCATAGAAATTTAATGTTTTGTCACCGACGGAGCAGTTGAAACTCGAGGCGCCCTCAGCTGTGCCACGAACCTAGTGCCACCTTTGTACTTGGAGCAAAACTAGTAGGAGTCGTATGCTTCTAAAAATGAACTAATTCTCCAAAATCAAATGTAATTTTCATGTATTTGTGTTCAATTTAAATTCAATGCAATTATTTACACGGTTTTTGTTTCACAAAGCGAGCGTCACAAAAATAATTATTTGATTCAATTCATTAACTAAACCGAACTTATGTTCTAGAAACTACAACCAACCATATCAACTAGAAAGTACTTAAAATGATCGTAAAAAATAGAGAAAAAAATATTACAAAATAAACGAGATACTCGAAACAATAAAAGCTATAAGGAAGATTTGTTTGTTTTATTTCCGCATTGGTAAATAGTTTATTTAAGTTGAGAGAGGTGAGTCAACAAAAGAAATTATTTTGCTAAATAGAAAAACGTGAATCGAGAAACCTTTGTTAGTAATCCGATTAGAAAATTTTTCAATTCAGCAAAGTAACTACAAGCGTTACAAAGACGTTGATAGGAAAATTTAAAGAATAAAAGAAAAGAAAAAACGTTTTCACAGCAGCGCATGACTTTGAAATTTGTTCAATTCCAAAAATCTTTTGCCTGCAACGAACGTTTTGGCTTGCACAAATTAAATTTGAGACTCTCCGTGTGTAAATTTTGAAGAACTCACATCCCCCCTGTTGTTCAAACTACAATATACGTGATATTCATATGCAATTCAAAGTTATGATTCACATACACTAAATTCATAGCCGGAAAATTTGTTTCTTTTTGTTTGACGAAATGTTTTATTTGAACAGCAGATTCGGTTACGTTTCCCCATTTCCGCTGTCATCGCCGTTGCCATAATCGGACTCGCCCGATTCTTGATTGTCATCGTCTGTATCTAGATCATAATCCTCATCATAAAAATCGGTTAATTCCAGCTGTAAATGAGAAAAGTCTAAAATCCCATTCAATGGCAACAAACAACCAAGACTTACTGCCATTTCCTGATTTGTTGGCTTACTTTTAGGCTTTATACAATAGTCTTCTAATGTTAGCGGAACGACGATTCCCTCTTTTTCTGCGTCCAATTTCCCGGCTAGCGCTTGTTTACTAAAGCATACAAAATATTCAATTCGACCGACTTATAGCGTGCAAAGATCAGCCTTACCGAATGATGTTGGGATATTCATTGTCTTTTCCTTGGGAATCGCGCCATTTTCTGTACATGACTGATGCATCGACATTGGCTGGTGAATATGTATTCGGTTCATTGAGGAGAGATATTACGGAGAGTAATATCGTTCGCACGTTTTGCGTAGGATTCCATCTTTCTTCAATCCGTTCACCTAAACAAAAAACGAGATGCGGTGATTGGTGCGGTTAAGAAAAACGATGTAGTTTTCTTCTTTTCGTTTATGTCTCTTGCAAGCGTTCATCAACAGTTGTCTCCTCAAATCAATTGCTGTTTGACATTGGAGAGAGCAAACTTTGTAAATGTTGTGAGTACGTTCGGTCATTGATATTTTGGTTGAACAAAATTATTCTTACAAAAGTGCATGCCGTCAGCCCTTTTCCCTCCTTAGGAAGAGGAAGGTACGAATAATTAAGGCCTGAATTGTGCTGACGAATGGCTCAGGTCCTAGAATTTGTTCTATTCTTTACCAGTGCAGGAAATCTTCAGTACTGAAGATTACACTCGCACGATTTTAACTTTGGATGTTTCTTTTGTTTTGAACAAAAGAAATATCCAAAGTGAGCACTCTCTGTAAAAGCGATGTTTTTTTAGCTATAGTTTTTTGATAAAAATGTGTCATTTTCAGAAAAGTAACTAAATGGCCGTTTACACTCATCTTTTATTAATCTAGTAGTTGATCTGCTTTTTTGCGATTGCTTACTTTTTTTAACAAATCTTTCGCTAGAAGAAAGGTCTGCATTTCAGACTGGGCAGTCTGTTGCCGAAATAGTGTCTATAACAATGTTGGATGGTGCAATAAGAACACAACTATGCACTAGTTTTGAACTTGGCACCAGGCTGCGTACTTGATGATTTTGATTGACAATTTAGAGGGCAGCCTATGGCCGAAAATCGTTCAATGTTATCGTAGCGGCAATAACGAACACTAAACGTCGTATAAATTTCAAGTCGGCACTAGGCTGCGTACTTAAACTTTTGTTTTATGGATGTAGGTGGCAGCAGCAGCCTGGTGCCAAATTGAAACTTATATGGCATACAAAATTTACTCCTGCCAACATTTTGGCAAAAAAGGTTTGCAGCACCAGGCTGCGTACCTGAGTGGTAGAGCTAAAAACGTAGATGGTAGCCTGGTGCTGCAAATCTGTTTTTGCCAAAATGTTGGCAGGAGTAAATTTTGTGTGCCATTTTGTATGCTGCCGACTACATCCATAAAACAAAAGTTTAAGTACGCAACCTAGTGCCGACTTGAAATTTATACGACATATACTGTTCATTATTACCGTTAGGATGACATTGAACGATTAAGCGGCACTAGGCTGCCTTCTAAATTGTCAATCAAAATTATCAACTACGCAGCATGGTGCCAAGTTCAAAACTAGTGCATAGTTGTGTTCTTATTACACCATCCAACATTGTTATAGACACTTTTTCGGCACCAGGCTGCCTGTCTGTCTGAAATGCGGAACTTTCTTCTAGCGAAAGATTTGTTAAAAAAACTAAGCAATCGCAAAAAAGTAGCTCAATTACTAGACTAATAAAAGATGAGTGTTACTTTTTTCAAAATGACACATTTATATTACAAAACTATAGCTAGAAAAACATCGTTTTTTCAGGAACCCCTATTAAAAGGGTGTAGTACAGAAGATTAAGTCTGTCTTTTTATGGTTTTATTACTAAATTATGAACGTCTAAAGTTTGTTTGTTTATGTGTCTATTCACCTATTTATGTGTCTCTTCGTCTATTTATGTGTCTGTCGATCACAAATCACCAATCGCATCACACACGTCCGACCTGCTTAAAGAGATCCGAGGAACTAAAGCAAAATGTCGTTTTGTACTGCATTTTATTACCAAAAAAAGCAATGCAAACATAAATTCGAATGGGACTAGAAAACCAAAAGGGAAACCTAGAGACAGAGCGACACCCCCCTTTGTTGAGTACTGTGACCGCAATGAAGCAGTCCCTGAAAAATAGTTTGTTCCAGAGAAATGATACCTAGATGGCGTTGCGTGGCATGCCAGATAGAAGGAACATTACTGCATTTTTAAACAACGGATGATATGTCAAAATGGCCGAACATTTCTTTGTTAATGTGGTTCCAAACGTAAACATAAACAAAATAAATATTTTTGAAAGTGGCTGATTCGAGTCAAACAAAATGCCAAGATGTTGGCCTTAACATCAAATTCAACGTAAAATAATTTATTTTTATCATTCTCGACTAATAATGGTAGATGTAAATTCAGAAAACAGAATAACATTATGATACTTATTGGTAGACTCGACTATTATGAATTTATTAGTCGAGGCCGTGAATGCTCGAAAACTCGACTAATATGAATTTATAAGTAGAGGCTATTGCCGCTCTGGACTTTTCTCTAACCTCGCACTATACTATAATAGCCATATGTGGTAAGAGTTGCATTAATAACCAAAGTTGGCTCGCTAGTCATGTTTTTTAGCGAAGCTAACGCTAACGCTAGTTTCAAAAAATACTAGCGCCGCTAACTGATTCGCTAGTCTAAAAAAAACTAGCGCGCTAGTAGCGGCCGCTACTAGCGGTCGCTAATTTTTCGCTAATAATCCAAAATCTGGAATAGAAAAAACACCAAAAATTTTTTAAAAACTGGCATTCGGTCGAAAATAGACTGATGACTTGTGATGAACAGCTCCATATTTTAGCGAATCCATTAGCGATTAGCGAAAAATATTCGCTAATCGGATTTTAGCGAGCGCTAATCGCTACTAGCGAGCAGTCTTGAATTTTAGCGTCGCTATTAGCGGCGCTAGCAGCGGCGCTAGTAGCGACGCTAACCCAACCATGTCAATAACTGTTGTGAATTAAGTGGATATTATGTGAGATATGAGAGTTTCAAAAATGTATGAAGAATTTCAAATCACTGAATGTGAATATGTTGAATAAAGTGAAACGGGTGAACAAACTATTTTACGTTGAATTTAAAGTTGAGGCCAACATCTTGGCATTTTATTTGACTGGAATCAGTTCAGTCAAAAATTGTTTTATTTTGAGACGTTGATTTTGTGGTTATGTTTCTTCTACATTGACAAATAGGCGGGCGCCTGTAATCTTTTATGCGATTCTATAAGTTCATTACATTAATAATTTCAATAATAAAATAATTTTTTATCATTCTCGACTAAATATGGCCGATGTAAATTTAGAAAACAGAGTAACATAGGACATTTATTGGACTCGACTATTATGGATTTATTAGTCGAGGTTTATTGTGAATAACGAAAATAAATGTCCTGTGTCACAGTGAACGAAATCACCATGGAAACATGAATGAAAGTCATTCAAATATTTGTTTTGATTATTACTCATGCTCTCATATGTAAGCGGGAATGATTGAAAAATGCTGTAAAACACACAACAAATGGATGCCGCCCTGGGACTTTTCTCCAACCTCGCACTATATTGTCCATATGTAGTACGAGTTGCATTAATAACTATAGAAATTATAAATTATTTTATTTAATGTGATTTTGATTTATTCTTGGCATGGGCATGGTTGTAATCGGAATGTTTGCAATTAATGAAGTTATTGCAGTTAATTTTTATAAAGTTGGCAATTCTGATAATAGAACGTGCTTTTAGCAGTTTCTTTTGTTCTCTGCCCAGTGCACGTGCTTTTGTTTACATCCGAACAAAAGAAATTTTGACGGAAGACCACACCACGTGATTTTGTTTACATCCGAACAAAAGAAATTTTGACAGAAGATCATACCACGTGCTTCATCAATGGAAGCAGTATTTTTTTTGTTCTATTAGTACACCCAAATGTTATTTACAGAAAATGTGAATGTGAAATTACAATTTTAATTTAAAAAAAAATGCGACACTTTTAAGGTATGTCGTAGAACATTGTTTTCCTTAATATCATTCATTTTATCGAAAGAAAATAAAAACCATTTAGGCGCATTTCTAATTGACCCCCATATCGTTCAATTATTTCGCACAATCTCGGTTATGCTCCTTCTATCTGGCGTGCCACGCAACGCCATCTAGGTATCATTTCTCTGGTTTGTTCTTACTGTGAGAGCAATTTCCCATAGGAACAACGTCGCCATCCGCACTAAGCCTGCCCTTCTGGCGATACTACCGTGCTGGGCATTACCTTCCGGCGATACTTTTGTACGAATTGTACCATTCGCATCTGTTTAGTTTTCACGAAGTTTACACTTCATGCAACCTATTTTGTTACATAACTTTCTATGGAGAATTGTTACATCAGAAATTTCTACGGAAATATGCGGAAACGAACGTAGAATGGAAGAAACGAAAAAAATATCAGTGGATGACTACAAGACCTGTCGAAAAGATAAAGGGCCAGCCCGGAAAACGGAATATAGTTTCTATGGGTCAAATGAAAACCGTAGCGATTTAATGGGTGCTTAATGGCGTTAAAGGCGAAAAATGGCCGAAATTCAAGCAGCAATATCTCCATTGGCAAGTGTCCGAATTTTTTGTTAATGAGCGACTTTCGTAGGTTTCATGTCCCTCTAAAAGTCGGTTCTTAGAAGCTATACTCGAAATTGATCCCTTGTATGTGTTCCACACGATTGAAGTAGTGCAACATTTTTGCATTCACTTCAAGTAAGCAGAGCTCATACGGAGAACTGTTTTATAGTCTAGAATATCGGACACTTGCCCATGGATGCTTGAATTTCGGCAACTTTTCGCCTTTAACGCCATTGAGCACCCATTAAATCGCAACGGATTTCATCCGACCCATAGAAACTTTTTTTCGGTGGAACATTTGACACCGTTTCTCAGGCTGGCCCCCAACCTTTTTGAAAATTTAGAATTTGGGACAGGTCTAACGACTACATGCATACGCGCGTATATGTGCATGAGTATGAAGGAAGATATAAAATATTTATAGCACTCGGGGCTGTAATATGCATATTATAGCCCTCTAACTGAAGTTTGAGGCCCTCGTGTTATAAAATATCGTATAACACACGGGCTGTAATTTGAGATCTCGTATCTCACGCCCTCGGATCTTCAACTACTCCCACATACTAGATCTGCCCTTGTGTTATAATAGACTATTACTATACACGCGCTACGTGGTGTGTGTAGTGTTTAAATAATAATATTTTATCTGCCTAGAACGATAATCTCGCATTTTTCTCCCTAGGGCAAAATTGTTTTATTCGATATATCTTTTCTCGGCAGATAAAATAGCATATGCACAGCTGTCTAGGATGGTTTATTTTGACGATTTGGATTATTTCCCACGCCTTCGGCTCGGGAAATAACCTTCAAATTGTCAAAACAGATCATCCTGGACAGCGGTGCATAATCTACTAATGTGACGTTGAAAAAGGGCACGCCCATATGCAAATACTTTTTTTGTATGAAACAAATGATCAGCCGACTTGCATTTTTGTAACTTTTTTTTGGTTGTTGATAGATGTCTGGTGTCAACGGGAAAGTTATTGGGTTTGGTATATTGTTTATCAGGGTACACGACAAAATGTCGGATATGTATCAGCAGTTGCCAATGTGGTCAATTTTTATGGTTTTAAAGATTGGGCAGCTCGTTGGAAACAGTAGTACGGGGAAAACGGTAGTAAGGGAAAACGGTAGAACGTGGAAAAACGGCAGTACGGGGAAAACTTTAGTATGTGGAAAACGGTAGTACAGGGAAAACAGTAGTACGTGGGAAAACAGTATTCAGTGAAAACAGCATTATGAGGAAAACTTTAGATTTCGGTGAAAACGGTAGTATAGTGGAAACTGTAGTATAGTGGAAACTGTCGTACGGGGAAAACTGTAGTATGGGGGGAAACCGTAGTACGGGGAAAACTGTAGTATGGGGGAAACTGTAGTACGGGGGAAACTGTAGTATGAAGAAAACTGTAGTATAAGGAAAACTGTAATACGGGGAAAACTGTAGTACGGGGAAACGGTGGTACGGGGGAAACTGTAGTACGGGGGAAACTGTAGTACGGAGAAAACAGTAGTACGAAGAAAACGGTAGTACGGGAGAAACTGTAGTACGGGGAAAACAGTAGTACGAAGAAAACGGTAGTACGGGGAAAACGGTAGTACGCGGAAAATGGTACTACGTATAGCGATAGTACGGGGAAAACAGTAGTACGTGGGAAAACAGTATTCAGTGAAAACAGCAGTATGAGGAAAACTTTAGAGTTCGGTGAAAATGGTAGTATAGTGGAAACTGTAGTACGGGGAAAACTGTAGTATGGGGGAAACTGTAGTACGGTGGAAACTGTAGTATTAAGGAAACTATAGTAAGGGGAAAACTGTAGTACAGGGAAACTGTACTGTAGTACGGGGAAACTGTAGTACGGGGGAAACTGTAGTACGGAGAAAACTGTAGTGCGGGGGAAACGGTAGTAGAGGGGAACTTTTGTTTTGGTTTTCGTTGCCATGTAATCAAAATAGTGGTTTATGTTCTTGGGTTAGCGGCTGAGCCCACGAACATAAACCACTGTACGGGGAAACGGTAGAATGGGGGAAACTTTAGTTCGGTGAAAACGGTAATACGGGGGAAACGGTAGTTCGGCGAAAACCAGATTTGAATACACTTATACCAACTTGTGAAATACCACCAAACATATCCTTTTGCACATTTCGGTGTGACGTCCTTAAGGTACAAATCTCCGACCTAGCAACCGATAATGCTTACGCCAGCGTAGGGGCGGAGGATTCAACTAGTATAAGTATAATACAGTCAAGAATGAATGACTGAGCCACGGTCACTTGTGCTTTCTCAGAGCATTTGTGATAGAATAATTTAAGTGTTCTTACGTCGACGCGACGACGTTGTTATTATGTGATAAGATCTTACAAAATCAGCTGGATTTTTTAACTCGCTTGCATTTCATCAAAGTTGAAAGAAAATGAAAATGAATTCTCTCAAATTGATCCCAAGCCCGAGTCATCTTTTTTCAAAATATCGCAAACCCGAAGTACTTTACAACACGCATGATGTCGTTAGTGTTTTATTGAATGTTGTTAGAATTTCTCCACAATTTTGAAGTGGATTTTTCATATTTTTCGATCTTGCGATTTTCGAAACATCATGGACGCATTAACCTAAAAATATATCCTTACCTGACTGAGGATCGTCGACCGGAGGGTGTAAAATAGAAATACAAAGATCGCCATTCTGAAAATATGAATATTCATTAATTCAAAAGATTTTAACAAATATTTATAATTTCCGTAACAATGAAACTGAAAAGAAAATCACGGTGTCATGCAAGTGATGAAGGCGACAATAATTCAGGCAATGGATGTAGGAGCTGGATCGATTACTATGCGCATTAGGATGAGAGATACCTGATAGCATCATTGTTAGTGGGAACGTTCACATGATGGGTGATGGCAGGACGTTGGACCCAAAGTCATCGGATCTTATATGTTACGAAAACTATACGAAGTAACTACACGAATACACTGCATTCAGTTTACGAATATCCCTTCAGTCTTTGGGTTAATACGGCATATACAGAGACAAAGAAAGCCAGAACAATTTAAGATTTCCTTTGTTTTTTAGATTTACCATAAATATCATAAATAATCAGAATTACATTTCTGAGGAATTAGAATGCCTGGAAATCTGTGAGCATAGAAAGAGATAGCAAGGGACAGTGTGTTTGGGATTTAAAGTATAGATGACAGTGAAGGATAGGTACGATTTTTCTTTACCGAGAGTGGTGAAATCAACATTATCTTTCAACCACATTAATTCTAGATGAATAAATTGTTTCCGTGTAGAAAAGAAATTTTAGCCGAGACAAAAAGATGATATTACTACAAACAATTTTATTGCAACATGGGAAAGATCGAGGTGGGAGGGGGGGTGCATCTATTATCGTCTAGAGATGACGAATCAACAATAAAAAAAAATATCCGTCCGTCTCCACTTTTTATTCCAAACGGCTCAACCGATTAGCCTAAACTTTTTTTCCCTGAGAGGTAAACGACTTCCATGATACAAGTTCGGAGACGAGCAAAATCGGCTAAGTAGTTCCGGAGAAAGTAGGATAGAGGTAGGAGAGGTAGAAAGTTGCTTCCAAAGGCAAAGTTGTAGAGAATAACATTTTAGAGAACACGTGTTTCAGGGTTTCAGGGGAAAATAGCCCAGTCCTTGGATGTAAGCTTTTCTAGATTTGAATGGTTTGAGACGATCTTCGCTTGGGCCTTTGACATTACCCTGGGTAATTTCTATCAATCTTTGAAATTCTTGTAGTTATAAAAGAACAGAAAACGTTGGATTGTTTGCTTATTTGTATATTTAGATACGTTCGAGTCTCTTTGCCACATCTACTCTGATACGCACGTGTTTTTGGTTATGTTTCTTAATTCAACTTACAAGCAAAAATCATTTCCTCTTTATATATTTTCACTCACCTCATACACGTTGGGATGCCAGACTTTAGTCAAAAATCTTATCGACGGTGGTGAGTACGGGTAATCTGGCGGAAATTTCATGTGAGCCTAAAAAACAAACGAAAAATTTCAGTTGTGTAAATTTGGTTGTTGAAAGGTGCATGTCATACAGGTAGTAAGGCGCGCTAACATCAAACAATCGTTTATGGAAATGTGTCGTCACAACACGAACTCAATGAGATGTCCGCGTCAAAACAACAATAAAAAAGTGAACATGAAACGTGTGCTGCAAGGTCGCTGACTGTTTAAAGAACCTTGATTATCGCTGATATTTGTTGTTATATAAAATTCGTAAGTCTTTATTGTGTGCTTACACGATTTTACAACCAATCCATTTAGCAAATCGATTCATTATAGCCGTAGGTATGTACTTTCTCGGTAAAACAAATGATGAAACAATGACTCACCTTAAAATATCCTCCCTGATACAGTGTGTCTGGTGGCCCGAAAATAGCTACTTCCCATTCAAACAGATTGTCATCGTTGCACAGTTTGACACGAAACCCTTCAAGAAGTCATGATGAAGAATTGAATAAACGTTAGAAAAAAAATGTTTTGATTTGTACAACGCAAATGAAAAAATTTTATTTGGCGACGTTGCAATAAATTAACTAAAAAGTAAAGTTCAGCACAAAAGACGACAACCGAAAACGGACAAACATTTACCTTCGACAGGTTCATCTTGCAAGCTTTTGTATTCTAAGTTCAAGGCTCTAACAGCTGAGTTCGACACGTTCGACATTTTAGCTGCTTTGTTGTTAAACCTCTTATACGTCTACGACTCAACAAAAATAAAACTTTTAAGCTTCGGACATTCACACTTAATTTACGCGATTTATTTTTCTGAATTTATTTCAGTCCAATGACCAAGCACAAACGTTTAGCTGCAGCAATCAGATTTGAAATCGAATCCAAAAGAAAAATATTTCTAGTCAAGGATAGACTGACCCCACGACTGAAAATGTACGATTTCTTTGTGTTCGAAAGCACCAAAATAATGGCGTCAAATAAATAAATTTTTCTTCACTCGACTGACAACTTCATTTAATGTTTATTGCACATTGTCAGAACATCGTTGAATGAAATAAATACCGATTTTAATTTCATCAATCGAAAATGAATGTAATTATTGTTCGCACGAAAAGAAATTTTATTGGCAAATATTACAGTGTTCAGAGCAAGTAAGATCTTCAGAATGACTACAAGAGACGAGATTGTCAAAGAGGGGAAAGCATACTGGGTGTCGCTTACTGTAAAAATTTACATTTAACGGGCATGTCACTTATTCATTCAATATTCATTCACTATTCATTCATAATTCATTATTGCCGAAGAAGAAACAATCGAATTGTAACTCCATCGGCCATGCAACGCAGATCTGTCTATGTTGCCGAATCCTATAACAAACTGAAAATTAAAAAACGGTATCTATAAAATGTAGACGAAATTCAAAAACTCCAAAAAATTTTGTAAATTCGATGTAAATTTTGATTCTGAAGATCTTACTTGTCCTTTAATATAATATTTAGCAGACTTTTTGGTGTCTTTGAATTGCATAAACGTTTTTTAATTTTCAGTTTGTTATGGGATTCGGCAACATCGTCAAATTTATATTGCATAGCTAAATTGTGTTAAAAATCGCTTGTTTCTTCTTCGGCAAAAATGAATTATGAGTGAAGATTAGATATGTAAGTGGCACCCTCTTAGTTTATTGCCAAGTTTGGAACAGTTGATATGGAATTTATAATATGAGGAACATAGGGAATATGAAACATACGTATGCTGGGACATCGAGACAAAAGCGCGAATTTTTAAATCTCTTGTTGAAAAGCAAGAGAGCTAGGCGCGTGGGGTAATAAATAAGAAGTTCCATGATTTGTATCATTTATGTCCAGAAGTTTGACCGTGTCTAATTTTCTCTTTTCTCTCTATTCATATGATTTGTGTACATTATACATAGAAATCTGCAATGGACAATTTTTTTTGCAGATTTCTCTTATTTAGATATTTTAGGAATGCCCCTCTAATTTATTCCTTTCACATGGTGCGAATAGCCATATAAAGACTATTCGCACATTGTATGAGTAGACATATAAGGACTATTCGCACGTTGCAAGATAAACCCTATGAGCAATATTAGCACGTTTCGTAAAAGGAAAATGTTCTTAGCGTCGTTAGTCACCTTGTGACATGTGTAAAAGGAAAATTTCCCTAATTTTGTTGATCACGTAGGTTCTTGTCCCGTTTCATTAAAACGCAAATTCCCTAGCATCGTCAGCCACCTAGTTTTGTGACATTTCGTAATGGGAAAAGTTACTTAGCGTTGTTAGCCACCTAGCTTTTGTGACGTTTTGTAAAAGGAAAAACTATCTAGTTTTATTAGCCACGTAGTTTCTGTGATGTTTTATTTAAGCGCAAATTCCCTAGTTTCGTCAGCCACCTAGGGGTCGTGCACATATTACGTCACACTCAGAGGGGAGGGGGTTACTGAAAACGTGACGGAATCGGACGGGGGAGGGGGGTGTATGTATGAAACGTGGCGTCACGTTTTGTTCCAATAAAAAGGAAACATTTTTATTAGACATTCAAAACATAAACTTCGCGGACCCGTAGGAACCAGTTCAATCATTCTGGTTGCAAGGATTCCCGTTATATTAAATTAATGAGTTATTTTGATCGACTTATTTTCAAGAAACCCAAAATTACTAAAATGACCCTCGCCGAACGGCTTCTGGACATATATTTCCAGGTGGGGGGGGGGTCGAAAATGTGATTTCATATTTTAGGGGGTGTAAGTCAAACGTGATGCAACGTGACATGGGGGAGGGGGGGAGTAAAAAAATCGAGAAAAAAGTATGACGTAATATGTGTATTTCGTAAAAAGAAAAGTTATTTAGCGCAGTTAGCCCCCTAGTTTTTGTGACATTTTGTAAAAGGAAAATTCCCTTGTTTTGTTAGATATGTTAGATATGTACATTTTTGCGGCATTTCATTCAAGCGGAAATTCCCTAGTTTCGTCAGCCACCTGGTTTTGTGACCTTTCGTAAAAGGAAAAGTTACTTAGCGTTGTCAGCCACCTAGCTTTTGTGACATTTCGTGGCGATTAATTAAAGCGCAAATTCCCTAGTTTCGTAAGACACCTACTTTTGTAACATTTCGTAAAGGAAAAGTTCCTTACCGTTGACAGCCACTTAGATTTTATGACATTTTGTAAAAAAGTCTCCTAGTTTCATTAGACACGTAGATTTTTGTGGCATTTCATTAAAAAGCGAATTCCCTAGTTTCGTTAGTAGGTGCCTA
>CM055404.1:102006190-102021268 GCA_029228625.1 Pseudolycoriella hygida | reverse complement strand
CCTGAAACACGTGTTCGCTTAAATTTAATTCTCTATACCTTCGCCTTTTGAACCAACTTTCTAACTCTTATAGATCTGGAGATCTGGGTCATTCTGCCCAATTATGGAAGTGGCCATATACCAGGATTGGGCCATATTTCCTCAAAACCCTGAAACACGTGTTAGCTTAAATGTAATTCTCAACAACTTTGCCTTTGGAACCAACTTTCTAATTCTCACAGTTCTGGAGATCTGGGTCATCTTGCCCAATTATGGAAGTGGCCATATACCAGGATTGGGCCATATTTCCCCAAAACCCTGAAACACGTGTTCGCTTAAATTTAATTCTCTACAACTTTGCCCTTGACAGTAAATCTCCATATTGCATAGTTAAGGAAATATAGACGAACGAAAAACTGTTTTCGTACATGGCCAAGAATCTCAATTTCGTCCATTCCATTGGTCCCAGTGCCCAGACCCCTGTACCGATTCCCACAAAAATTTTTCCCCAGTTTTGTGACATCAAATGCTTTCATTTGACACCAAAATGAGGAATGTCCGTGCTATACTTGCTGAGATATTTGCAAAAAAGCTTCACCGACCTTCGAAAAACCATGTTTTTGGTCACTTCATCGACCATATCTCCAGAACCACTTCATCGATTTTGCTCATCTTCGAACTTGAATCATGGGCGGCATGTACCTTTCAGGGCAAAAAAAGTTTACGCTGATCGGTTGAGCCGTTTGGAAAAAAAGTGGAGACGGACGGACAGACAGACGGACAAACGGACAGACGGACATTTTTTTTATTGCTGATTCGTCATATTTAGACGATAATAGATGCATCCCCCCCACTCCCACCTCGATCTACCCCATGTTACAATAAAATTGTTTGTAGTAAACGTATAGGACCTTTGTACTTCGTACGGGTCCAAAAATGTAAAATGTCCACATAGTTTTTCATTGTTTTTTTTCTATCTTTTTGTATAAATATTGATGAGTTTCCTTTGATTGCCGCGAATGGTTTAAGAGTGAATGTCCCTAGTTCTCTATGTCATAGTCTTAGAATGGTCAAATAAATTTGGTAAAGCATAGGCTGTAAATTTAAGTTAATCTTCATTGCCCAATTATAACGTTTTTTGAAAATAGAATGACAATAAAAAAAAAAAAAAATGTCGAGTGAAAAAAATCCATCCCACCGAGACATAAGCCACTTTTGTGCGATTTAGCGGATTTAGCCCAGAACGGGAGAACTTCTTCGGCTATATCTTGGTCGGTGAGAATCGGTTTGGCGGTTCGGTGTCAAGGGTCGCTCAAAAGTACCAAAAATTAGCTCCGCTGCTGGAAAATGACTGAAAAATTAATTTTTGATATGTTGCCGGGGATGGTCTAAAACGTCGAGAAAACGTGTTCGGGGTGTGAGATTGTTCTGAAATAAGGTAGTTATGGGAGTTGTGTAAAAGGTAGGGATTTTCACCTTTTACGAAACGTAGCAAAGACCCGGTGGCTAACAAAGCCAGAATTTTGCGCTTTAATGAAACGCCCTAAGAAGCTAACAAAACTAGGGAGCTTTTTCCTTTTACAAAATGCCACTAAAACCTAGGTGTACAACAAAGCTAGGGACTTTTATCTTTTACGAAACGTCACCAAAACGTAGGTTGATGGAGATTTGCACAGATTTTGACGGAGATGTTGCCGGTGGTCTCGAAGGGAAGCGCCGCAACCAGGGAAAGCGCTGAAGGCTAATAATTAGCGGCGGTCCTTCATGTCCATCAAGATAGTAAGTTGAATGACTTACCTGATGATTAGCACGATATGCCGAAATGTTGATCTCTTCTAATAATCTCCATAACACAACTGTTCTAGATGTGTTAATGTCTGAGCGTCATGACAATGACAAAATAATTCATAATATTATCAAGTAACGAAATGGTTTTACGCTTAAGATGACAAGCGGACTCTATTCTCCGCAAGTTTAATTCCTATGTAGTAGTTTTAATAAGTAAATAATTCTTCGATTCGTTAACCCGTATTTAAAATAGCTATTATACAGGACCTATTCATATGAAACTACTACTATGTCTGTTACTTTCACACTAACATTGAATTGTATAACATTGAGAGAATCGTTTAAGGTGTCTAATTGCCCGGTATGGCTGGACCATTGGACTGTATATCCTAAACGAACTTCATTGAGAATTATGGTTCAGGACTTCTGGAAAACATCGATCTGCTGAGTAAAATTTCCCTTTTTTCCGACAATATAACAAGAACAAAACTCTGTTATTGCGATTAATAAAAGTAAAATTATGAGTTCGAAATTGTGCCAAGAAGGTTAATACAAAAGTCTGTTGTATACCAGAATGAAAATATTCTAGTATACAAATGTTATAGTTCTAAGCCTTTGTAATGCGACGACCGAATTTTTAAATGTAAAATAACTTCAATTAATTTCGAAATTGATCAGTTGCAATGAACTACAAGAAACAACCTACAAATTTCTGGAACTATATCAATTCAAAATATAAGAAAAGTTATAATATGTCCTTCGGCGACGAAATTGCGACAAATGATGCTGAAAAAGCTAACCTGTTTGCTAAAAACTTTGCTTCCGTTTGTAAGCAGTACCCCGACGACGACCAGAGAATGGCCGAACTACTATCCTTCATCAACTAAAGAGACGATACAGGTTTTTCGAGCATCACAATCAACGAGGATATTGTGAAGAAAACCTTATTGAACATGGACCTCAGCAAGGGGATTAGTCCAGATAAAATGGCCCCATTATTCCTTCGTGAATGTGCAGAATTGCTATCCCGACCTCTATCAATCATTTACGCGAATTCAATGCTGGAATGTTACTATCCAATTTTTTGGAAGACGGGTCATTTGATACCAGTATTCAAATCCGGCAAGAAAACTGATGTTGCTAACTACTGTGGTGTGTCTTTATCTCCAAACTTTGCTAAGGCGTTCGAGATGATAGTTTTGGAGCAGCTAAAATTTAACATTTTCCCACAATCATCACCTACTCAACACGGCTTTTCCCCGGGTAGGAGAGTCGAATCTAATTTGATGGAATTATCGATTTTAGTCCACGGTTCTTTCAACAACAGTGAACCAGCGGACATACTCCTTGCAGATATCCACAAATCTTTCGATGTTATACGATCTGTTCGACTGGTGAAGAAGATGTTAGCTGATAAATACCAACTTTGCAATTCAATTCTCCTCTGGTTTTGCTCCTTCTTATCACGTCGGAAACAGATGGTGAAGATAAACTCAGTCAAATCGGATAAAAATGATGTCCTTTCTGGAATCGGCCACGGTTCAATACTAGCTGCTCTTTTATTCGTAATCTACTTCAACGATTCTGATGGTGCACCTGGTCCCACTAGAGACATTAATCTTGCAGACGACAAAAAGCTAGTTCACAACAGCATTTCTACCATCGATGATACTATGTGCATGCAAGAATCAATCAATAATTTTGTGAAATGGTGCTCCGACAACGACTTTGAACTCAACTCTCGTAAATGTAAGGTTATTAGCATATGCCGGAAGCGTTCTCCAATCTTGGCAGACTATCATATGAACGGCAACCTGATTAATCGTGTTCACAGCACAAAAGACATCGGAGTAACATATAACAACAACTATTCCTTTAATGACCACTTAGAACTCACGATAAAGAAGGCTATGTCAATGCTTTCATTTGTAAAACGGCAGTGCTATGTGAGATTTAACGTCGGAACATCCAAGATGCTTTACTCCGCCATAGTTCGTTCACATCTCGAATTCGCTAGTACGGTTTGGGCACCTCATCACGCGGTTCATATTCAATATCTAGAAAATGTTCAAAAACAGTTCGTTCTCTACGCCAACCGTGACCGTCGGATTGAAGGAGACACCGACTCCTATCGGATTCGTCCATATGCTGATAGGTGTGCTGAACTAAACTTAAAATCTTTACTGAGGCGCCGAACTAATGTAGCGATCTTTTTCATCCACGATGTCCTGACTGGAAAGTAGAATTCTCAATTTATTCGAAACAGCATCATTCTGAATGACGGTACACGTGTCTTACGAAGATTTTCACCGATCAAAATCACCGGAAGCGTTCATGAATATTCTCAATTTTCACCATTCAACTTCGCATGCAGGTTGTTTAATCTTGCCGCTAGTCACGTCGATCCTACACTGCCATCTCGTGAGTTTAGAAACGAAGTGCACAAAATAGACGATGTGTTCCAAACTTTTGGCATGGTTTGATAATGTGTTTGTTTTGGTTCTTTCTTTTCACAATGACTACTTAAATCCGAAAGCACTTTCCCTTTCACGTTTTTCTAAGCTTTTCAAAAAGTTAAATTATTGTTTTTATTTATCCAGAACATCACTCTATTGCTGAAATTTTTGACATCTCCATCGGTTTTGACAACGTATTTGACGAAGGCGACGCCTTAGATCTTCTAATTTCATTTTTTTTTTTTAATTTTTGACAACCCCACTTTGGGAATTATATTATTTGTGACTTTTTTATTTTTCTTAAATTATTTTTTTCTTATGATTTTCGTTATATTGACTTTGACGTAATCATATCTTTTTCATTTTTGATGTTTTCTTACTTTTTGTATTTTTTTTGTCTTATGTTGATGTTGTTAATGTTAATTATGTATTGTAACGTTTTCATGGTTTTTTAACGAGGGCTATGTCATAGTCACTCTTTTTCCATGTCAGCTAGAAAATAGTAGACAATAAAATTATTATCAATTAAGAGGACTGATCCTAATAGTCATTAAAAGACTTTTTTCGCGAATGAGAAGGATTTCATCGCGAAACGAATAGGAAAGCTGTGAGATCAAATTCGGTTGAAAACCTAAAATGCACCGGTAAAATCAACATTCTTGTTGATTCGTTGAGTTTTTTCGTTCAAAAATTTGCGAAAACAAACTAATTGTACGTAAACTCTTCGTTCAGGCCCTCTGTCAAGCCTCATTGCCTCGTTGCCCTCATAATAATAATAAAAATCCGCCGTTACAATCCGTCCGGGTCAGAGGATACCTCATTTTTATTTACTACTTCCGCAATTTTTTGTGGACTCTTCTTAGAGATCCTTTCGTTACCGACGTTTTTACTGTGTCAGTGGTAAATTGCACACAAACCTAGTGCCATCTTCAGTTTCTCTCGACCTCTCGATCGTATCGGTTGTGTCACGCAATTTTGTCACATTATATTACGATATTGTTTAAGGGCAAAGTATTAAAAATTCTCAAATATCTGTACCGTTTACATATCAAGTACTTGTGTTCCGGCGCCAGATAGTACCTAGGGTCTTTTAGTTCCCTATAAGGGGCTAAAAACATGGCCAAACGTAAATCAAAGGATTCAACTATGAATCGAAATGCAACCAAAATTCCAAGAATTTCACTGAAAAAGAAGGTGAACAAAGGAGTTTCTGCAACAAAGAAAGACGTTGCTGTCAAAACGTACAACAAATATGCAGTTCTTTCTGATGATTCAGAAGACGAAATGAATACAGACCCAGCCTCGTCTGTACTAAATCCAAAATCGGCACCGAAGTCAATAAAAATACCTCCAATTGTAACCATCGATGTTAAATTCGACGACATAAAGTTGCTTTTGACTGAGTTAAACATAGAAAAATTCAGTGTGAAATACACATCGTTGGGAATAAAAATTTTCTGCACATCGTTAGTCGATTTCAAAAAAGTGTGTGAACGATTGATTACACTGAAGCTGCAATACTTCACCCACGACATACAAACTGAAAAATTGTCGAAATTCGTACTGTCTGGGCTCCCTAGCATGCAAATTGATGAAATCAAAGCTGGTCTTACTGCAGCTCAAATCCAATATGCAGACGTTAAGGCTATGCGAACGAAGAACCAGAATCCCAACCATGCTCTGTATCTGGTATACTTCGTCAACAAGACAATTACTCTCCAAGAATTGAACCGAACGAAGTATATTCTTCACATCGTGGTCAAATGGTCATCGTATATCCAGGCGAAGAACGGCCCTACGCAATGCAATAACTGCCAGCTGTATGGCCATGGAAACAAGAATTGCCATCTATCACCGAAATGCTCGAAGTGTGGAAGATCAGCAAATCAGAGAAGTGTGGACGATCAGAGGGCAAATTCAGCGGGTGCAATTATCTACGACGAACTTATGTCACGACCGTTCAATGTTCTTTTCTCTTGCACGCCCACGTATTATCCACCGCAAAGGGGTTGTAAACCTTCAAATATTGACGTTGTCTTGACGAACGATTTCCACTACACGTCTGAAGTGACTTCATCCAACGATCTTATCTCCGATCATCGTGCAATTGAATTTCACATCGATTGTGATGTTAACTGCAAAGCTCGAACGAAAAGGTTTAGGTTCGATTTAGCTGATTGGAACGTTTTTAAAGATTTGTTCAATGAAAAGCTAGATCTGAACATTCCACTCAATTCAGTTGAAAATATAGACGAAGCAATTACCAACTTCGCCAAGATTTGCGACGATGCTACGAACGCTGCTGTTCCTAAACGTTCACCGAAAACGGCCAAATTCGTGCTCCCATCAGAGATCTTGGATGTAATAGCTCTAAGGAACACAGTCAAGAGACGCGTACAGCGATCAGCAATACGGAAGGCGACACTCGTGAACTTCTTGAACCGGAAAATTGAGCGTATGACAGGCGAATTACGGAACCGGAAATTCAGTGATGAAATCGAAGGATGGGATTATGCATCGAAAAAGTTCTGGTAAGTCACGAAGCACATCAAAAACAAATCGAACAACATTCCACCAATTCAGAATGGTAACGGAGGATTTCTATATACAAACGAGGAAAAATCCGAAGAAATTGCGAAGGTATTTTACTCATCCCATGTTCTTATGCAAGGGATGCACGATCAGACAACTGAGGAAATCGTCACACGTTCAGTCGATCACATTAACAATGCAACAGTCGATATTGACGAACTCGCGTCACTACTGACAACGCCAAAGGAAATACACAATATTATCAGACGGCTAAAATGTAAAAAGAGCCCTGGAGACGACCGAATTCATAATAGGATAATCAAGCAATTCCCCAAGAGAGCGGTTGTCATGCTGACCAAAATCTACAACGCTTGCTTGAAGCTCAGTTATTTTCCTGCAAAATGGAAAATTGCTAGAGTGGTACCTATTCCAAAGCCAAACAAAAATCTCTCTATGGCATCTAGTTTCCATCCGATCAGTCTTTTAAGCTCACTCAGCAAAATATTCGAGCGTATCATTCTACACAGGATCCAGACGCATATCGATCTACATCGCATATTTCCAAATGAACAATGAACAATTTGGATTCAGAACTAAGCACTCCACGACTCACCAACTGTTACGTGTTGTAAAGCATGTAAAAAATGGATTTGACCTTAAAAAATCAACCGGAATGGTGCTCTTAGACATCGAAAAAGCGTTTGACTCGTTATGGCATGATGGACTGCTACACAAATTGTTTACATTCAATTTCCCAATGACGCTGATCAAAATAATCGGATCATTCCTCAACGGACGACACTTTTACGTTTGTTTATTAGGCGGAAAATCCGGACTTTATGACTTACCTGCCGGCGCTCCACAAGGAAGCTGTCTCAGTCCAGCATTATTCAACACCTTCATTTCGGACCTCAAACTCCCGAACGACTGCAAACTTGCCCAATTCGCCGATGATACTGGCGTCATAAAAAGTCACAAAAATCCGAGAGTAATCTCATCCGAACTGGGAAAATCCGTCGAAGCAATCATCGCATATTTCAAAACATGGAAAATTAAAATCAACGATGCCAAAACTGAAGCAATTTTTTTCACCCGAAGAAGGGCGACACGTTATCTGCCTTCTGGAAAATTCAAATTCGATTCAACTGAGATCGACTGGTCTAAGTCATTGAAATATTTGGGTGTAACTCTTGACAGCAAATTGCTTTTTAATAGACACGTCAAATTCTCAAATGAACGAGCGCAAAAGTACATTATGATACTATATTCACTGATTAACAGACGCTCCAAGCTGAACATTGGGAACAAACTTCTAATCTACAAGAGCATCTTCAGATCGATTTTGTTGTACGCATGCCCGGTATGGGGAAAATGTGCGTTGACCCACTTGAATAAGTTGCAAATAACCCAAAACAAATGTTTGAAGATGATTTTCGACCTGCCGTTCTACTACAGCACAGCCAAGCTGCACAAAAAAGCTAACATTTAAACGATTGCCGAGTCAATTCTGGTCCAATCTCGTAAATTTCTGCTTAATTGTCACTACTCCGAAAACCCACTGATTTCCACTTTGCCTATTTAAGTCTCAATGCTTCTATATTAGTAAAGTAGTCAAGCAAATATATTTAAAAAAAAAACCCTTTTCCTTTCCTTTCCCTGTATTATTTTTCTTCTTGCTTTCCTTCCTATCTTAGTCTTAGTCCTCAAGTAACTTTAAAAAAAAATAATAAGCGAGGGTTTTTTAAGTTGTATTTTCCCTCAACCCTACTGAATAATTTCCTAAATTAAAATACTAACATGACTAACAAAAATTTTAGTTGTAAAAGCGTAGATACAGCTTGATCTCTAAAGTAGATTTAAATATTATTATTATAGACGCCAATTTTGTAATCGGAAAATTTAATAAAGTCCTTCATAGTGCCATCTTCGATGTACTAGGTGTGGAAACTAGTAGAGCTTAGAATGCCGGTTGGCCCCATCAATATGTTTTACCGGCAGGCATTTTTTGGACCACATGAATTCCGAACCACGCCTAACGATGGCTAGCATTTTACCATTAGGATGTCTTCTGGTGCTAATTATATGTCCGTCCAAAGCTAGACTCAGATACATGTACACAGAATTCTTCGAATATGGGTGACGTCATTCTATGTACGATTCGTTGCGGCACCAAAGTCACAACTACCCATATTGTGAAGCCTGAATGTGCCTAGGAACGTTACTTTCATGCTATACATTGAAGAAAAATTCTATACAAAATTTGTCCCCACCAGGATTGAACCCGGATATTCTTGGTGGAAAGCCAGTACGTTACAACTGAGCTAACCCGTTTCGTCGCCCTCATATAATAACTTTAATTAAGCAAAGTTTATTTACTTGAAATTTAAGACCACCAATTTTAAGGAACTTTATAATTCCAACGACATAACTCGAAGGGACCTACAGAAAGAACTTCATAAAAAGCATTTATTCTTCGTTACATTAGCATAGAAAGAAATAAAATTACATATAAATGTGTTTTTCAGTTAATAAAACGACTTCTGAACAAACATCCGGTTCAATTAATCCAGCTTAGAAAGAGTTGAACGAGCGCGAGCGCTAAAAACGAGCGGCGCTCGTACTTTCGCTCGCCAATTTGATAAAGGGGGCGGCGCTCATTCCAGCCTTGTCAACGGCACATAGTAGCCACTTTGGTGTCTAATTCAAAAGTATTGTGCTGTAAAGTACTGACTACACTAGATTCAAATTTCCCAAACATAATTTTTTGACACCAGTCTGCCTTTTACTTAGCTACTGTATTACCACCCTTGATTACTCGAAGCGTTTTTCTGATAAATTCAGAGATTCTCAATAGACATGCGTGAATTTTTGAAAATGGCTTCAGGCTATTTTTAGGTGAAAATATACGTTAAAAGAGACAATTTTTCCCAGTCAGTTTCCCGAAAAATAATTAAATCGATCCCAAAACGAAGAGACTATGAAGTCATACTCTCCTCGCATTTTATATATCACAATTAGTTGACCATGTGTCTTAACCACCACAAGCAAGGACAAACTTAACATGTTGACTAAAACGATGACGTCACTAAAATTAAAGAAATTTTAATTACAAATTTAAAATATTAGTCAACCGCATGAGGCAAAATATTCAGGATTTAGGACATTGAGAATATAACTAATCGAATTAAAATAGTTCCTAAAACCCATAAAGATTGTCTATTGTATATGCCAGTTGTAGAGGCGATCCAGAGAAGATAACTGATAATAACAGGAGTTATTTCAACCTCCATTTTCGATTGTTCTCAATATCGACTGTCTGAAAATGGGTTGAAAAATAGGCGACACAGATTTTTATTACAGCATATAAATTGAAAATTCAATTTCTGACAAGCAACTTAAACATTATATCCTCATGATGACGTTTATAGCCTATTTAATGTTTGATGCTTTGCTCTTTACTTATAAGAAGCGTTAACATATCATTAAGAGATATATAATGAAACAATATCTGAATTTTATCACCAATCAATCTTAAGTGAATGAAAGAACTGAATAGAAATCCAATTGATATGAAAGAATGCTGAATACCTGTTGTTACATCTCTCATAATAGAAGCAAAAAAAAAATCAGATGCGTTTTTACGTAACTTTGAAGTATTGTTTAATGAAATTCTCTTCAAATTACCATCTCTAAGCATCTTGTTCATTATCCATGATCGCATTCTATCAGCAATATCTAATGTAGAGATAATAAAACATGAATTTTACTTACGAAAACACAACAGCATAACAAACTGAATATATTCGTACTCACATCCACCTGCAGTAGCACAAAAGCAAACAACATACCGATCGTTGGAAGTAGTGAAATAGTTTTTTCACTTTCAACGCATTCTTCAGTCAATCGGTAGACTGCGGTTCGAGAAGATTTAGTTTGGTCTTAAGCTGTGTTTAAGTATAGATGGTTTCTTTTATCGAACGATTAATATCTTAGAGATGAAATTGAGTGTTGGATTTGATTTTTAATTAAACTAAAAAAGAAAATATGTAAAACGGTTTTTTTTCTTTAAATAGAAAAAAACGTTTTCGTTGAACTGTCGTGGAAAAAGAGACAATTTGTGTTTACAATTTCTGGTGGATTTCGGTAATGTTTGTAGATAAAGTGATACCGGATTTTGAGCGTGAATAAAACAAATCTTATTAATTTTGGAAATAATCAGAAAAAGGTTAGTAACGTTACATTTCACATAGTGTGGCAAATTTAAATAACGAAATGAGAGAAATTGCACCCATATCCTGAACTGCTTAGCTGTAATTGGATCACGCAAACTAATCACACAGTAAAAACGAAGAGACTTCAGACTTCAATGAATGTTTAAAAAGATAGAGATTTTTTTCTTTATATTTTTCCCGATTCCATTTAACAACTTAATTACTTTGTTTGATTGGAAATCTGATATAGCAAGTAAGAGCTCGTGTCTGTAAACATTTCCATTTAATATTTTAATTGAAATCATGTTTGTAGATTGATTTGTAGGATAGGCTATCTAACAATGTGTATTGTGGATTTGGAAATTTTGCATGGTAATGAATGAAGAACGCCCAAGTAAAATATGTTTCATTGACGTTTCTTTAATTCTTTAATAAATTGAACTTTCCCTTAAAAAAAAAAATGAATAAGATGAACTATTTCTACACCATCGCATGTAATACAAAAGGAACGATGAAATCTGATTATTTCACTTATCACAAAACCGTCTTATTAACCGTAAAACACCGACACTTTATTTATGGGAACAGTGAATTCGATTGCATGTCCTGATTTGTTACCAGTTAACATGCAAAGCTTATTGGTTGATCGTCATTTATGGCAGATACTTTCAGTATTTTAAATTTAAAAAAAAGCTATAATTGATCACTGCAACGGATTGTGGCTCTGCTCTACACGAATTTACACGGCTGCACAAATATTTCCGCTACACCCTTACTATGCAACACAGATGCAAGTTTCCAATTCAATCTAATGAAATGTGTTTGATCTTTGATTGCATTGAACAATTATACTTAAGTCATAAAATATCAGAAAATTTGAACAATATTTGTTCAGCATTAACAATTAATATAAATGGTCTTCATTCCTTCCCACCGGCACATTCATGACACCTCAACCTAAACTCTCATTTGACTAAAACAACCTACATTGTTAGAATATTTAAATGAAAATATCTGAATATGATGAATATGAGGCAGAAAATTATGAAAAGACAATCACAATTCTGCCGTACAACGCATAAAAAACTTCGCGAGGAGAATTTATGAGAGAAAATATATGAAAATCTCTCATCTGATTACGTCGCTAAGTTTTTTATGCGTTGTTGGGCAGAATTATACTCCCAACAATGCCTTAAAACTTTGCGACGTTTTTGGACAAAAAAATTCCTAACGTCGCTAAGTTTTTTATGTGTTGTAGGACAGTATTTATGAAAACGTCAGAGAAATGATAAGTTGGTACACCTGTGGCGAGGTAGAACGCTTATGTGAATGACAGCTGGGTTCCATGGGAGAGAATTACGTACAAAATTGGGCTGGTTCCCCTGGTTCTCTCCGATACAGTCAAGCTGTCTTTCACATAAGCGTTCTACGTCGCCACAGGTGTACCACCTTATAATTTATCTTTAAAAGGTAGGTGCTATTTGCTCAGGGGAGGCGAGTAGTCTTTTTTTGAATATCTTCCCCGGGGGGCTAATAGTGTTTTTTTGACTATTTGTCCCGAGGGCGAATTATGATTTGGATTATTTATACTTTAGACCGTATGAGGAAGGTAATACTGCCGTACAACGCATAAACAACTTAGCGAGGAGAATTTGTGAGAGAAAATATATGAAAATCTCTCATTTGATTACGTCGCTAAGTTTTTTATGCGTTGTAGGGCAGATATATGGTAGTTTATTTACTTTTATATATCAATCTACAATGAAGTCCGCTCAATATATAAAACTATTTATGCTACACGAAATGTGAAATGATATCTCAGTTCTTGGTGCCGTAAACTCCATTTTTCCGCCTCAAACCGAGATACCATTTCACAGTTCTTGTGGCATAAAATCCTATTCTATTTAGTACAGTTTTGAGACAACATTTTCTAATATTATTGATTGGTTGTGAATTAGTGGAATTAGTTTGCAAGGCTTTGAAAAGAAGTGTGTCCAAGCAATCAAAATTTAAACCGTGCAGATAATGTGCCTCCCTCGTTTTGTAGGCCACGTTGTGTTTGTGACATCTCGTAAAAGGAAAAGTTTCCAAGTTTTGTTAGCCAGTGGGTTTTTGTCACATTTCGTATAAGGAAAAGCTTCCCAGTTTTATTAGCTACCTAGTTTTTGTGACATTTAGTAAAAGGAAATCTTCCTGGTTTTGTTGACTCTCGTCATTTATATAGACGACCGAAATCCGGACGACAAAATTGGGACGACCAAAATTCCGGACAACCTGTAGCTCGCATCCAAATTAATGAACAATTTAACTTATTATTCTTTAGTATTTATTATGTCTAAGGTCTCCGCCGACGGCTTATAGTATCGATTTGGATGTTAAAAATTAGATTTTATATTGGTGGCTTCGCCCCCTCCCCCCCCCCCCCCCATGCCTGCGACGAGCTGTATTACACCCTGCAGAAGGCCATTTTACAGATTTATCAGGGTTGGATGGGCCATTTCTGGCTCCTAAAACACAGATCTATTGATCCTTTGTTTTCTTCTCGTTCGTCATGTAAATCATTTAAAACCTTCCGATTCTCACCAAGAACCTAACTAGGGCGATAGGTCCTAGGTCTAAGATATCGGAGGGTCGAATCACATAACCACCTAATGTCTTGTTCCTTAGAAGAAGGAACTTCGGGCATTCGCGTATTACGAGGACGCCCATTTCCTCCTCCATGCCGCAGTCAGTTCTTGGATCAGCGAAAATGGTCATTTTGGGCAAGTGCTTGTTTAGCCCACAGTGACCCGTAATGGCTCCCACTTCTCTCCTAATGCCACTACGGTCCATTCGAAGAAGCTCCTTGGCCCACTTCTCGTCAGGCGCCGGGAAGAAGAGCTTCGTGTGCTTTCCTCCACCGCCCTTTCACACAGAGAGTGTGGAATCGGGATGAGGGGTTCTGGGCCCTGGCTAGCTCGTCTGCTCTCTCATTACCGTCTTCACCAGTGTGCCCAATTTCTCAGTCCCAATCGATTTAGGGTCCCTTTCAGCTCTTTAACCAGTTTTGACGTTGTCACAGGCGACGCGAGCGCCTTTATCATCGACTCGCTGTCTGCGCAGATGGTCGCTCTGCCACCCGTCATTCCTTCTGGAACTAAATTCATCACTCCCATCAACGTCGCAAACGTCTCCGCTTGGAGGACGCTAACTTACTTACTTACTTAACCGGCACTACAACCTATTAAGGGTCTTGGCCTTCTGCAACATGCTTCTCCAACCGGACCTATCTCCCAGCTGGATACTCCCACGGAGGACGCTAGCTAACTTTCCCAAATGGAGACTGTCGCAGTTCGCCGGTTCCTGCGAATAGATCCCGGCTGCGCTCCTTCCTCAGTTTCTGACCCATCCGTAAAGCTCACCAGTCCATCAGCCGGGTAGGCAGGTCGCCCAGTTGCCTAGCTAATCCGCTCTGTCCGGTATAAAGATCTGATATCGCCTCACAAAGTCGACCTGTGGATTCATGCGATCTCTGGGCATATCAAAGATCATTTCGTTGATCACTTTCAGGATCATTCCATGGGCAGATTCAAAATTCCTCATCCAGAGACCATTTGCAGAAGTCCATACTTGCATGGGTTTTTCCCCTTAGACCCCCCCGAAGAGAGATATTCCCCACTTTACCCCCCTTTGCAAGGGCTCCCGTCCCTCGACCCCGATTTTTTCTGTGCGCAATTAAGATCACGGCCTGCGGCGCAGTACTTTTCCGGATTAATGTATGTCCGGATTTTGGTCGTCCATATAAGGGCCGTACACCGTTCTGTTAGCTACCTTATTTCTGTGACATTTCGTTAAAGGAAAAGCTCGCATTTCGTAAAAGGAAAATATTCCTAGTTTTGTTAGCCACCTAGCTTTTGTGACATTTCGTAAAAGGAAAAATTCCTTTTTTTTATTATCCACTTAGTTTTTCGTGGCAAAAATTGAATGAATTTACTTCAATCACATTTAAGAATGATGATTACAACAAAAATGAATGAATGAATGAAATGTAGATTCATTCATTCATTTTTGTTGTAATAAACATCATTCTTAAATGTGAATGAAGAAGTTTACATTGCAAAGTACGTTTGAGG
>CM055404.1:101994585-102005690 GCA_029228625.1 Pseudolycoriella hygida | reverse complement strand
CCGCCGCCGCCAAACCGAGCCGCGGCGGCTACTACTTTCATGGGCGAAAATAATCCCCTCAACTTCCTCTACAACATATCAAAAGTTTTTTTGAGCCGCCGCCGCCGCCAAACCGAGCCGCGGCGGCTACTACTTCCATGGGCGAAAATAATCACCTCAAATTCCTCTACAACATATCAAAAGTTTTTTTTGAGCCGCCGCCGCCGCCAAACCGAGCCGCGGCGGCTACTACTTTCATGGGCGAAAATGATCCCCTCAACTTCCTCTACAACACATCAAAAGTTTTTTTTTGAGCCGCCGCCGCTGCCAAACCGAGCCGCGGCGGCTACTACTTCCATGGGCGAAAATGATCACCTCAACTTCCTCTACAATATATCAAAAGTTTTTTTTTGAGCCGCCGCCGCCGCCAAACCGAGCCGCGGCGGCTACTACTTTCATGGGCGCGCCATACATAATGACAAATTGTTGCGTTGTGAAAGCTGAAAGAACAGAAAAACTATAACATTGGGGGGTCCGGCATTTGTGACGCATTTTTTTAATCAAAAATGAGAACATTCCAAAAGAGTTTTTGCGTTTCAAAGCTTTAAGCGTCACCCCAAATTGATATCAGTTGTTTTGGAAGGAGGAAGAAGGACTTGCGTCACATTTCCCTTTTAAAAGGGTTTTTGTTGTGATAATCTTTTCCAGATTTGAATGGTCTGAGACGTACTTCGGTAGGGCCTTTGACATTACCTTGGGTAATTTCTATCTCTTTTTGTAACATCTATTCTGTTTGCCATATCTATTCTCTTTGCCACATCTATTCTGATACGTACGGGTCTTTGGTTATGTTTTCATTTACTTTAGCTTCTATGGAAGGAACATTTTGTACTGGAAATTACAATTTTCAAAAGGTTACATATCCGGAACCAATGGACCGATTTTAGTTAGTAAAAAGTCGATTTCAATCAAAATTTTACATAGAATCCGAAAAACTAGGTCTCGAGGGGGTACAACGCAAGGGAGAAAAGTCAAAACTTAGCCGTATACATGGTTCCGAAGTCTACGAAAAAAAAATTTCTGAATTTTTTACTCGTATGGGGACTTGCGTCACGAGCACATCGCTACCGCGCGTCCATGATAAATAAAAATAAATAAAGGCGGCATTACTCGCTAAGAATGAAGGAAATTATGAGTGGATTGTTGATATGTGTTCCATATAAACTCCCAAACAAGATAGCCGAAACAATTTTTTTTAAAATTTAACTTTATTTTTAAAAAATCTCTAAAGTTCAAATTTAAAAATAAAGTTAAAGTTAAAAAATAAAATTGGTCCTCAAAATATCTTTAAAGTCTCTAGATTCCAAAAATATATATATGTTAGGGGTTGCGGCTTGAATTATCGGAATGAAAATTCGTTTTTATGTGAAAAACGTGGTCATTTTAAAGTAGTTTACTTAGGTTTTTTTATAAACTAGTTAGAAATAACCATGTTTTTCATAAAAACATAATTTTTATTCCGATACTTCAAGCCGCAACCCCTAACATGTATATATTTTGAGGACCAATTTAATTTTTAACTTTAACTTTATTTTTAAATTTTAAATTTACAGATTTTTTAAAAATAAAGTTAAAGTTCAAAAAAAATTTGCCTATGGTGAGTGTTGTGCTTGCAATTAACCGGAAAATTATTAACAGCGGCTACAGTCAACTGGACGCGAAATAACCGGTTAACCGAAACAAAAAGTAAAATAAAAATCAATACTTAAAGTTTTTTACAATTATAGCGTTCTGCCGTCATTACCAAAATTTCATCGGTTTCAATTGACCGACAATTTCAGATGTCGAAAATACAAATTCATTTTGGCATTGGAAATTGTAGGGGACATACGTTCGTAACTACACTATTTTTTCATGCTTCATCCGTGGACAAAAAGTAAAAATGTAATCACTGCCGATGAAAATTTAATTTTTCATCACTTGGGATTACATTTTTTGTATTTCTGCCTTAATACACAACTCTAGGCGCGCTACCATGTTGTGTAAATAACAATTTCAGTGAGTATATAAAACGGATCAATTTCATGTGATTCTATGTCACCACCGGATTGAACAACTGTTCGTAACGGCTTAAGTTGTATGAGATGCCATTTGAAGTGTCCAAATCCAGGCCAATTCGCTTCATTAATACTCATAATAAGGGACCATCCATAAATTACGTACGCTTTTTTCAGTGCTGCCATCAGATTTAAATCGTCAATAACTTGAAAAATATTTACTTTTTATTGTGGGGGGGGGGGGGGGGGTCAGCCATACATTTGACGTCTCAAAAGTAAATATTTTTCAAGTTATTGACGATTTAAATCTGATGACGATTTATGGATGGTCCCTAACTTGTGAAGTAATGAGTATAATTGACCACCCAATCAGTCATATTCTTTGTTGAAGCAATATTTACACTAGATAAACTGAAAGTAATGAATTCTACTACACGAGGATGCGAATGCTTCAATTTAAAATTTTTGATTTTGGGTTGGTGCCAATGGGTTTTGATGAATCGGAAGCGAAATAGTTTGGGTCCGAATACGATCAATAAATGATCATCAATTTTCAAATATAAAAGACACAATAAAGGGCTTTTAAATTCACCCATACCAAAAAGCTAACAAAAGGCTCTGCTGAATAAAAGTAGTCAGTCGAAGTTGTCCTTTCTTCGTACAATCAGCAAAATTGATTTCTCCTGTGAAATTTTGAAAGTAACGAAAATCTGTATTCCAATGTTCAGTTAACCGGTTGATCGGTTGAATCGTCGGTTAACCGATTACAAAATTGCTCGATTAACCGGTTAACCGATAACCGGTTTGCAATCACTAGATGAGTGGCATTCAATGTGGAACACGTATCAACAAACCATTCATAATTTCCTTCATTCTTAGCGAGTAATGCCGCACATTAAAGCGTAGATTTATAATCCTGGCTTTATGTGAGGTATCGGCCAGGCCTGACATTTCTATCACGTATACACAAAAAAGAAGACAACCATGTTGCACCTTACAATATTGTCGTCCTTCTTTTTCGCATGTACGAGATAGAAATGTCAGGTCTGGCCGATACCTCACGAAAAGCTTAGATGCAAGTCGATGAATAAGGCTCATTGGGCTACGATTTATTCATGAAGTTTCCTAAATATACCCGGGGAGCTTGAAACTTATAAGCTACTACATTCGAAATCGAACGGGTCTGCCTAACCTCTTTCTACTATTACATCATTTATATGAAAAGCTTTAGATGTACATAGAAATGATGACGACATCGTTTAGAGCATGTCTATAATTTTCGCCAAACGTACTATACCGACACATTTGAACTCGGTCAAATCGATATTGCGCGCGCAAAATTCTCTTTGTCATTCTCTCAACATTCCATTGAAGAAATTTTTGAGATGTTATTTTATTTAGAATCTTACATCGTTAACTAAATTGAATTAACGAAGTAATTGAAAGAAGAAGAAGCTTTAGTTTGTTCCCAGTTCTCTAGATACAAATGAAATTAACGATAACTTGAAAACACTTAATTTTTCCAAACAATTCATTAGCCAAACGTAAATTTGAATGAATTACGTTTTCGAAAACAGGAAGATTACTTTTGTTATTTATATTTTACTTATGAACATTGAGACTTTTGATTTATAAAATATTTTATTCAATGTGACTAGTTCGTTTCATTTAAGATAGCAACTCTCTTGCCTCTTCTTGATTTTTCCCAGAGTGAGGGGCAATAGAAGCTGGAGTTTATGCCCGTCTTCCAAGCCCATGTGACATCTGCCGAGGGGGAATAATGTGATTCTTACATTTACACGTCACAATAAGGCGCTGATCGAAAGAAGCATGCGATGTGAAGCAGTCCAAGAACCAGCTAAATCTGGTGGAGCTGGATACTAAGGTACACTTGTGGCTACTTTTCAGGGAAATAGAAAGTTTTAACCTCAGGTTCTTGAGCAACCTGTTGTCAAAGCTTTCTCGGAGATACGACTAAAGAGTTGACGAAAAAGGACTGCAAAACTAGTCAAGATTCAGTCTTCTGCGAAGCCTATTATTTGGGAACAAATTCCCAAAATTCACTAAACTTTCCCAAAATTTATTAAAATTTCCCAAAAATTCCCAAAAATTCCCAAAATTTCCCAAAAATTCCCAAAATTTCCCAAAAATTCCCAAAATTTCCCAAAAATTCCCAAAATTTTGCAAAACTTCCCAAAATTTCCCAGAAAGTATAAAAAAATTCCCAAATAATAGGCTCTGATCCGCTGAGTGTCACATAAGTGTCCACTAGAAGTGTACAGTTTACCTGAACTTGAAAAAAGCCCGATCCGATTTACTTCTACCGTGATTGTGGGTTCCCGGGTGTCAAAAATTCAAGTCGCTTGGGGATTGGCTTTCATAAATTCGACTCGGGCTCGGGTGGGGACAGATTGTATTACTTTTCGCACCCAATCGTCTCTTCCGCGATAGGATCTAGTGTTTTTTGCAAAGATGGAATGAGTCTCATGATTTTAAATTATGAAGGGTCTTAATTCCAGAAACTATGAAAAGCTCATTCCGGTGATAAAATCTGGAAATCTCTTTTATTGCTTTTCGTTCTTTTTGTGTTTCTGTCCGATGGAAAAGCTATCGAGGGGCTATTTTTTCTGTCATTTAAATAAAAATCATTAACTAAGAAAGAAGTGTACTACTGCTAATGTACATGAAGTTTTTATTCGAACAACCGTTTTAATTGCAAAATGTTCCAAATTCCAACGCAAAACACAATTTTTCTAGCCCGGAAACCGGAATGGATTAAAAGCAATGTGCTTTCCATGTTTTTCTCTCTAAGTTCTCTCGGTTGAACATGAAGAGAATGTTGGGTTGAAAGAAGCCGAAAAAAGGATATAATTTTCCAACAAACTTTAGTCACAGTGATTCTTCCAAACGATGAACATATATTTTGTGATTGAAATATTTTCCTTAGATTTTTCTTATTTTCTCAAGTGAAACTTTTTTTTTGAAAATCATAAATCTTTTTACACTAAATGTTCTATTGTAAAATGTTAACAAATTTAGTTTAGTTACAAATCAAATCTGTGAATTGTTTTGTGAACATTTCAGTTTCGAAAATGGATTAAAGTGATGGAAAAAGGAGGTAAATGAGATGTAGCGGAATTACTTTTTTCGTAGTTTTTTTTAATAAAAGTTAATACGAACGCGTGCACACATTTTCTGGCTTTCTTTTGTTTCTAAATTTATGAGTCAAATAGCATGTCACGAGAATATTTATGAGATTGAGGTGGTTTTTCCCTAAAAAAATTATATTTTTGTCTTTGAATTATTTAGCTAAAACATTCCAAGTGAAATTTATATGAGAAGAAAAAAAATGTAAACAAAGTACGGTTATGCAATCGTCGCTAATGCATTTTTAATGAAACCGATAGGATTTCTGAATGACATACATAATAGCAGCTAAGAGGGTGATATCTCAATAGGATAATTGGCCATTTGTGTTACATATTCCAATTTGTCTGCGCTCACGATGAAAAGTTCGAACTTTTCTATATTAATTGCTGTAAACTCACCGATTCGGGAAGTTCGTAATTATAAATAATTGAACTCTTGTTTAGACTTTATTTGGAAGTTTTTTTCTTCAGCTTCATCAAAACAAAACTGAAAGGGTCTTTTGTTTGTTCTTTCGATAAACAGAGTTCTGATATTTATGTGCGATAATAGATTACAAAATCTCATTACCACAGGGTCGATATAGGTAATCAAAAAGCAAAATATATAAAAAAAACGGATGCTAGAATGATTTCAACGACGAATTTGTATTCTGATTTTCTTTTGACGATTTTCTTTTGTGGAAATTAAAATGGGCTGCTATGAAAAGTGCTTCGTTCAAATATCATTATACACGTAAACGTAAACGAAAGAAAAAAAGTTACTTTCCGAGAAAAATTAGATTTTCTACCAAAATACTTTTGATTTCTTATGGCTATACCAGTGATTCCCCAAGTGGTGGATTGGGATGTTCCCTCAGGCGCCAGAAAAGTTTTTGCTTTTTACGAATACGCAAAACAAATCTGTAGAAATGCAAGGTAGCTGTGTGCTAGCGAAAGGTTAATTGTATCATACCAATCGGAAACTTGTTTTCATTCACTAATGTTAAAGATCGTTTTCGCGGGTTTTTCCTGCTACAGGTCGGCAAGTTATGAACTTAGGAGCGAGGCGTCGCGTCGCAGGATAATAAAAAAACGGATGTGTAAAAAATTATTCTTAAATAACGTCACGACACATTACATGGAATCCATAGAATGCGTTTTTTGAAATTGTGTGTCAAGTTTGTACAGAAGAGATTTTATGAACACAGAATTTCTATTGTTTGTCTGAACACACAGGCTACCGTAAAACTTCTATGCTCCAACACAGAAAACAGACGCACATAAGCTGTAATTGAGTCATTCCCATTCAAATTAGCTCTCCCTTCAAATGCCTCTAATATATAAACATATGCAAGAGACCCGTACGCAACAGAATAGATGTTTCAAAAAGACTCGAAGTATCCAAAAAAAATTATCACGTTCACATGAAATTAAGTCCACGCTAAAATTGGATTGGAAATTATCGAAAAGGCAGTATTGAAACCTCGTCTGAAAGCAACAGGTTAAAAAATCCTAACAAAACACCAAAAACCTTCAGAACATATTTCTAAGAAAAATACATCTAACACAACTCAAATTTTCAAAAAAATGTAAAAAAAAAATTCATACAGTCGAAGAAAAGAAAAAGCAATCATTAATAACGATTAAAAATTTATCCTGCAACCTTTACATTGCATGTATGATAACTGCGTCGACAATGCACTCAAAATTTTCTTGCACTGCACGTGCGCCCACGTGAAGATTAACGAAAGGCTTTTCTTACGTATCTTTCACGCATTTGTCTAATGCAATTAAACTTTGTGGAATAAATAGAGCTAAAATGCAATGCTTTCTGAGAGAATAGGGTAATTCCCGATCCCGCCATATTTGATATTTGACATGATTTTTTGCATGAAAATCAGTTGTCAACAAAAAAAATCAGTATAGTACAGTGGACACGACGGGCGGAACTCATTCATTACATGAGGAGTCAATTTGTGATACGAGCCGAATTCACAAATGTGTTCCGGAAGCTATTATTTTGACTTCGATATGCAACGGTACGCGTTAAAATAACAGATTACAAAGCAGCGGGTTGCTTAAAAACACACGAGTAAGTTGGCTCGTTCACAAAGTTGATTCCGAATTATATAATGATTTAAAAGCATCCAATGTAAGTTATTTTTTTGACTTCCCCTCCGAAAGTTTCGCATTACATGCATGCTTACCCCCGCGGAAATCGTTCATTACATGTAGGGTCTTTTATGGGATATTAGAAACACAAATAGCTCAATATGGCGAAAGTTACTTTCGTTCCGGAGGTAAAATGTTTTACGAACCTAGGGATCGAAATTGTATTACATGTAGCTGTTCCATTGTTCATCCTTGCCTTTTTAGTTTTGATCTAGTACAAGAAAAACGAATAGAAAAAGCCAAATATTTCTTTGATTGACAAGAAATTTTCTTACATTTTTAGAACGAATTGAATGTTTTCAAAGTATATCACATCACAACAAAAACCTCTTTGAAGGTAGAGTGTGACGCAGTCCGTAAGTCCGCTTCCAAAATTAATGATATCGCTTGAGGTGACGCTAGCGCAGATAAAACGCAGAAGTTTGTTTGAATGGAACCTTGTGTTAAAAGTTTTGATTTCTTGAAAAAATTAGAGCGCTTTCTTTGAAACAAAATAACGTTGTGTTAAAAAAATTGCGTCACAAATGCCGGATACACCAGCGGAATAATTTTTCAGTACTTTCAGTTTTTACACGCAAAAATTTAAATTTACTCTAAACAATCTACGCAATAAGAAATAAAAGTCCAATTTTTACAGCGCAAAAACTGAAAGTACAGAAAAATTATTTCGTCGTTGGGTCCGGCATTTGTGACGCAACTTTTTTTAACACAACGTAATTTTGTTTTAAAAAAAGCGCTTTAATTTTTTCAGGAAATCAAAACTTCGAACACAAGGTTCCATTCAAACAAACTTCTGCGTATTATCTGCGATAGCGTCATCTCAAGCGATATCATTAATTTTGGAAGCAGACTTACGAACTGCGTCACACTCTACCTTTAAAAAAAATTTTCTCCGAAAAAAAATTTTTCTCCGAAAAAAATTTTTTTCCAAAAAAAATTTTTCTTTAGAAAAAATGTTTCTACGAAAAAAATTTTTCTCCAAAAAAGTTTTTCTCCAACACCTTCGGCTACCATCGAAACACTTCGTATCAACTTCGGCTACCTTCGGAATATTTTGTGTCACCTTCGCCTGCCTTCGGAACACTTCGCGTCACCTTCGGAACACTTCATGTCACCTTCGGCTACCTTCGGAACACTTCGTTTCACCAATTCTTCTCATTGATTCATATAACTTTCCTGAAGAAACCAACTGTTTATGTATACTTATTCGGAGTTTATCAAAAAATCCAAGATGGTGTCACTTTGACAGTTGGCAGCCATTTTCTTAAAATGCTAAAAAATTCTCTTGACCAAACTCTACAACTTTCTAGAAGAAACCATCTCTCTAAAAGTAGTGTAATTCCGGATCTAAAATTCGAAAACCGAAAAATCATAAACGAAAATCCAAGATGGCGCAGCTATGACAGCTGCAGCCATTTTCTTAAGATACAAAAAAATTCTCCTGAAAAAACTTTATAACTTTCTAGAAGAAATTAACTCTCTAAGTGTTAGCATTCCGGAGCTAAAATTCGAAAACCCAAAGAAGCACAATTTATAAATAACAAAAATCCAAGATGGCGTCACTTTGGCAGATTTCTGGAAATCCCAAAAAATTCTCCTGATCAAACTCTATAACTTCCCGGGAAAAACCAACTCTCTAAGTATTGTCATTCCGAAGCTAAAATTCGAAAACCAAAAAAAACCTAATTTATTGCTTAAGAAAATTCAAGATAACCCTCATTAGCCCTCATCTAATTTAAGATAACGCCGATTTGACTGCTGGCAGCCATTTTCTTAAGATCCCAAAAAATTCTCCTGACCAAACTCTATAACTTTCCCAAGGAAGCCAACTCTCTAGATATTGTCACTCCGTAGCTAAAATTCGAAAACTCCGAGCATTACCTAAAAAACCTTCAAAATTGACCACTTTTCCACATGCCACGGCTTTTCCAGAATTTTCCCGGAAAAGCGGCATATGAAATTTTTCATTTGGGGCCGAGACTGACGTTCCCTGAAAATTTCAGGAAGATCGGCTGTCTAGTTCTCGAGATCGAAAATTGTTAATAGATAGAACATAGATAGATAGATAGAACATAAAAACCGACAGATCAGAAAAAAAGTTTTCATAATGATGAGAAGAATAGAAAAATTGATACTCCATACAAAAATGTAATTTTCGAACATCGATATCTAAGCCAATTTTCAACCGATTCTGATGAGTGAGGGCTCGTTTGAAAGGTGCTGCGACGTAGTTTTTTTTTAATAATTTGGAGGGGGAGGGGGGCGAGGGGAAAAACTCAAAAGTTCGCGTATATATGGCTCCTTGTCCCAAAGGTTCTTGTATGGAGTTCTTTGGGTTTTTGGTCGTTTTTTTCGTGGTGTGGGGACTGCGTCACGTACTCCGCTACCGCTGCGGGCATGATACACAAAAATCAAAATTTCGAAAATTTCCACGGACAAAATTTCATTTGTTTCTCAACACACAACGACAAAAAAGTCGATGACCACTTGACCACGCAATGTTATTGTTCAGAAAATGAAATACGATATCGTTTACGCCATCGTAACTATGTTGCTATGTTACCGCGTGTTATAAAAAATCCCGAGTGTTTTTAACATAAAATTTGAGCCAATGTAAACTGGAATACTGCTAAAGTAATTTTTTCATTTGCCCTAGGGGAAAAACATGCATATAACGCTCAACTTCCGGATGGTACAGCCCAAAAAATACCTCACATTGAATGCATCCATTAATTCGGAATCAACTTTGTGAACTCGCCGACTCACTCATGTGTTTTTAAGCAACTCGCTTTGGAAACTGTTATTTTGACTCTTGCAGTTGCATACCTCGCCTTCGGCTCGGATATGCAAACTCTACACTCGTCAAAACAACAGTTTCCACAGTTTGTTGCTTAAAAACACACTTGCGAGTTTGGCTCGTATCTCAAAATTGATCCCTCATGTTATGATTTCCGTCGCATCCACTGTAATATACTATTTTTGGATTACCATCAGGAAGTTGAGCATGACATGTATGTTTATTTCTAATGCAGTAACACGGCTGAATTCGGATTCGGTTGGATGTACCAGGATTTGACATTTTCCCGGGAATTAGCATTAGTTGTAATTACATTTTATTTGTTGGTACTTGGCCACAATTACGAGAATTTGCAGGATATTCTCGAAATTGGCTTGATATCTCACATCCCGTAACAAGCGGTTACATCGGCATATACGTGTAATGAATTATTTCCACGGGCAGTAAACATGCATGTAATGCGAAACTTCCGAAGGGTTAGTGAAAAAAATATATTTATAAGCATTTTAGCAATCGAAGTTTGGTGACTTGTAACTTAAAACATAATGAGGATAATCACCAGTAATTTACGATACTTTCCCATCGCTTATTTCGAGTGGAAATTGTGTACATTTTACTGAAAGGATTTGATTGAAGGCCGTAAAACATTTTTTGGACCCGTACGAAGTACAAAGGTCCTATACGTTTACTACAAACATGGGGTAGATCGAGGTGGGAGGGGGTGGGATGCATCTATTATCGTCTAGAGATGACGAATCAGCAATAAAAAAATGTCCGTCTGTCTGTCCGTCTCCACTTTTTTTTCAAACGGCTCAACCGATCAGCCTAAACGTTTTTTTCTTGAAAGGTACATGCCTCCCATGATTCAAGTTTGAAGATGAGCAAAATCGATCGAGTGGTTCCGGAGATATGGTCGAGGAAGTGACCAAAAACATGGTTTTTCGAGGGTCGGTGAAGCTTTTTCGCAAATAT
>CM055404.1:101983357-101994085 GCA_029228625.1 Pseudolycoriella hygida | reverse complement strand
TTTCTCCAAAAAAAATTTTCTCCAAAAAAATGTTTCTCAAAAAAAAATTTTCTCTGAAAAAAATTTTTCTACAAAAAAAATTTTCTTTCCGAAAAAAATTGTTCTCCAGCACAGTTCCCACATCATTCCACACACTTCCCACTTCACGCCACACACTTCCCACATCATCCCACACACTTCCTACATCATCCCACACACTTCCCACATCATTCCACACACTCCCCACATCATCCCACACACTTCCTACATCATTCCACACACTTCCCACATCATTCAACATACTTCCCACATCATCCCACACACTCCCCACATCATCCCACACACTTCCTACATCATTCCACACACTTCCCACATCATACCACACACTTCCCGCATAATCATACACACTTCCTACTTTATTCTACACATTTTCAGCTTCATTCCACACACTTCCCACTTCATTCCACACACTTCCCACTTCATTCCACACACTTCCCACATCCTCCCATACACTTCCCACATCATCCTACGCACTTTCCACATCATTGCACATCATTTGTTTCCCATAATCGCTCTACGGCAGCGTAGCTCATTTCGGATTACTTTGACCGACTCCTGGCAACGAACCCCCCAACCGATTTTACAAGACCAGTTCCGTTGGCTTCGTGAGATGGATACCTTTCATTTGATACTCCATTCACCGCGATCTGACCACTACCGACCGAGATATAGCCGAAGAAGTGCTCCCGTTGGTGGATTTTCATATATGGGGGTTGTATGAAAACTTTGAAGGCCAATAACTCAGTTCCAAGATTTTTTTGGGGGTAGCCACCAGCTGAATTTTCCTTTTGGGACCGAAACTGAACTTCCCTAAAAATTTTAAGGAAATCGCTGGGGGGTTCTCGAGAAAAAAAAGTAGATATATGTAGATACATAGATAGATAGATACATCGTGGACACACAACACGGGAATAAAATTTTGATTATTTTCAAACATATTTTTACCATTATTATATGGAAATTGGTCATCTTTGATTGGCGATATCTCGGCTCGTTTTGATGAGTGTGGGCTCGTTGGAAAGCTGCTGCGACGTATTTTTAAATAATTTGGAGAAGAAGGGGGGGGCGAGGGGAAAAAACCCAAAAGTTCGCCTATGCATCGTGTCTTGTCCCAAAGGTTTTTTGTATGGAGTTTTTTGGGTTTGTGGACGTTTTTTTTGGGGTTTGGGGACTGCGTCACGCTCTCCGCTACCGCTCCGAGCATGATTTTGTGATAAGAAAAGCACTTACAAGTGTGTTTTTAAGCAACAAGCTCTGTAAACTATTATTTTGACAAGTGTAGAGTTTGAATAAAACATAAACAGTAATTCTATACAATTTCATTATATTTCCGATATTTGATGTATTCGTTGTATTCTGGACGTACTTTTAATGTATTTTTTATGTATGAGTGTTTTTAAGGTTGCATTAGTGATGTGTCGTTGTTGTTTTGGTGTCGTATATTTGATGTGTTCATGATGTATGAATTGCATGTGCGACGTAAAAAATTCTACCACCACATACACATCACTTGTACAACACTAATACATCACCAGTACATCACCAGTACAACAACAATACATCACGAGTACAAGTTTATAATGTATTGATGTGCTGGTGATGTATTAGTGATGTACTAGTGATGTTCTGGTGATGTATTAGTGTTGTACAAGTTATGTGTATGTTTTCGACACCAAAACAACAACACAATACTAAAATAACCTTTACAACACTCATACATCAAAAATACATCACAAATATATCCAAAATACATCGGAAATACATCAAATTTAGTATTTTGCACTTAATTATTCTGCCAGCACATCACCAGTACCATCATTTGTACTCGTTATGAATTAGTTATGTACTGGTGTTGCACTGGTGATGTATTAGTATTGTATAAGTGACGTGCATATGGTAATAGAATCACACATCACACATGCAATACATACATCATGAATACACCAAACATACGACACCAAAACAACAAGAACACATCACATATACAACCTCCACAACACTCACACATCAAAAATACATCAAATCTACATCAAATTTACATCAATGTTTTCATTTTGACAATTATCATTTTGGTCATGATTTCATGGATTCGGACGGGTCCGCGTAGCATATGTTTTTTTTAGGTATATCAAATATTATTGAGGCGGAAACGAAGAAGGAAAATATTTTGTTGAGCGAATCTTTCCCAAACAATATGAAAATGCAAAATGAAAAGTTTGTAGCTGCTCGTTCTATTTTTAATCTACGATGAATAACTCTTTAAAATAAACAAGTTTTCCACTTCAATATTTATCTATGAAAGAAGACAAAGCATGTTCACGGTTCGCGTGAACCAACAATAGAGTGAACTACCTGACTAATTTGATTAAATGGAATGTATTTACTTATTAAAAAAATAGTCGTTTGAAATGTGAGTGATTCAAAGATTTTGCAGTTATGTGGAAATTGTTGTCATTGCGTTATTTGTACACTGAACGACTTGCGTCTCACTTCCAATTTAAGTGGAACTCAGAAGAACACGAAGATTTCAAAATTTCAATACGGATCTGGTTCGGCTTGGGCTAAGAAAAAACTGCGACCTTCACTTGTTCATCTCTAGATAAAAAAGACACAAATATATTGATATTTTTCGTCAAAATATCCGAATTTATCCAGGTTCTATTACGATACATAAATGCTTCCGAAGAGTGTAAATCGAAGGGTAGCTAACTTCTTAGATTTATGGACTAATGAGAATCAATAGAAAGATATTATTTGTTACCAAATCTACTAGAACACTTGAAGTGACTTTACTTTAAGATAACATCTTATACTGTAACTGTAAAAGAAATTCTTTTTAGGAGTATTTGGTGTAAATGGGACTAAATCGACTTCCATTTCAATTAAATTTTTGATCTAGGAGAATCCAAACACACTGAAACTTCTGCGAATCCTATTTTCGGAGTAGAGTGTGCTCATTTTTGAAATATATTTTAAAACGAAAGCTGAGTCAAGTATATGACTGGTCTGATAGCGTATCCGATAAGGCAAAAAATGGTGCAAATTTTAGTAGAAACGTTGGTAAGGTAATATGTTGTTCTGTATCCATTCCTGATTCCAAAATCATCGGGGTCATCGACGGCGGCTCCACTATTCGCCCGTGAGCGTCCATTATGTCATTTTTTTCGGTATGTTTAACTGATCACCAAGAAATTCATTTTGGATCACCAGAAAAATCAAACACTCTTTTTTAGGGCCAGGGGTGTGTGGGATCGTTTCGTAAAAGGAGGAATGTATCTTTAAAGCGGCTAACTCAGCGTAGGTGTAACTAATTTTGCCCTTAATTAAGTTTTATTTTGTCTTGGTGATCAAAATTGTATTTTCAGGTGATCAAAAATTATTTTTGGGTGATCGATTATAATACTACCCCTTTTTTTCTATGAATTTTCAAGACCCAACGGAATGAGATATCAACTTGGTTCCAAAGGCAAAGTTTTTTTTAGTGATGTTTTGTGTGTTGATATCGCAATCCAAGATGGCGGAAATTACGGTCAAAGTCAAAGAATTGTTTTTAAAGTTATAAAAACCCTTGATACCGATCAAAATATCAAAAATTCGCTAAAACAACGCTCTTCGGAAAAATTATAGACTTTCAAGGGCTACATTTCCCTGTTTTTAATGACATAAATCGGACAATGCGTTTAGGACATAGGTCACTTGGAGTGAGGTCACGTCAAAGAACTAAAACTTCATAGCAGGGGGGCCTTTAAAACAAGAAAGGTAATAAAGTTCACTTCTTAGTAGAAACGATTGGCAGACCTTAAATAATCCGCTCTTTTTAGGTCACGCCCCCTTTTAAAGTTCGGAATGTAGAAGTAGGTTCAGTGAATTAATGCTCAGTCTCTGTTGAAGGTAGGACCTTCATATCGAGCTCAAAAGATAGAGAAAAGTTCAAATTTTTTTTTTGTGCGAAAATGTTTCTTCCGAATTTTCCATTTTTATACGGAATTTTCCGAGTTTTCCTGGTAAAAGGTGAATAACTTTTAAGCAAAAATTTTCTCGCAAAAACTTTGTTCTTCATTTATTTCTAGACAAATCTTCCGAAGAATGTGTATTTTTTTCTTCAATAGTGCGGAAGCTAAGCGCTATTTTCATCCACCCTGTAAAAGGATCAATTGGGTTTTTTGCTAGTAACTTCGGTATTATAAGTGCCATAGTCATAAAATTTTCAATGTAATATTGGAGGAACAACAGCCATAAGTCTTGTGGTGAATACAACACCTACCGACAACCACCCACCACCAAATTCCCGAATTCGATTTTTTCCGCATTAGTCTAGAGGTGGAGAACCAAAACGTGTTCATCTCGTAGAAGCAATCTGATAACTGGAAGTTGTTATGCATACGAATCTTGAACTTTTTGGAAGGGGAGCACAAAAAAACGCGTCCTTCCGTCTCCCCGCCCCTTTGAAGTTACAATGCAGAGATATCTTCCACGAATTACTGAAAGAGAACGACTGATCGTAAAGTCACAATAATAAGGACTCAAGCGAAAGTTAATCGACCGAAGTTGTATTCAAATTTTCGAATTTTTCAATTTTCACAGCCATTTTTAAAGTTTTATTCGAAGTAAGATTCAAAATTCTATCACATCGTTCAAATAACTTCCTGTCTTAAGTTTCCTGTTTCCTGTTTTGCTCCGATTGGGTACCTAGACAAAAGTAACTTATTGGGATTGTTTCAAAGAACGACCCCGGCTAATGTTTGTAATGATTTTCTCTCGACGGCTCTGCTCATCACAACTTTTTTTATAGGGACTACGAAGTAGGCCCTAAGAGGCTAAAATTCTATAATGCGGATAGAATAGAGTCGATACTACGAATCTACGTGCTCAACTCGTTACAAGCGGAAACATTCAAAATTTTGCTTTATGGTCAATAGAAGCCATATTAAAGGTGCTTAGCCGAGAGCTTCTTGACTCATAGAACCCCAGTCCAACTGAAACTTGCTTGATTGACGAGATAAAAAGACTAAGGCGAGGAGAGGTAAAAAGCACTCAATGAACTTTTAACATTACTTGCTGGATTAGAAGATGTCAATTCGTAGTATGTATCACCATTATACTTTATGGACGGTGTGAGGTTTTATCCCCGTAATCCCTGAATAATGAATGATAATCTACCCTCGACGTCATGTGGCCCCAGCTAGCATCAAGGAGATAAGAGTACCTCGAGCGACTTTTGCCTCGGAACCCAATCGCAGCAATAAAAACCAAACTCCAAAACTTAGACACTACAGAACAGGAAATTCTGTTAAGGAGGGGAAGTTATTTGAATGATGTGATAGAATTTTGAATCTTTCTTCGAATAAAACTTCGAAAATGGCTGTGAAAATTGATTGGAAAATTCGAAAATTTGAATACAACTTCGGTCGATTAACTTTCGCTTGAGTCCTTATTATTGTGACTTTACGCTCAGTCGTTCTCTTTCAGTAATTCGTGGAAGATATCTCTGCATTGTAAGGGGAGAGGGGCGGGGAGAGGGAAGGACGCGTTTTTTTGTGCTCCCCTTCCAAAAACTTCAAGATTCGTATGCATAACAACTTCCAGTTATCAGATTGCTTCTACGAGATGAACACGTTTTGGTTCTCCACCTCTAGACTAAAGCGAGAAAACTCGAATTTGGGAATTTGGTGGTGGGTGGTTGTCGGTAGGTGTTGTATTCACCACAAGACTTATGGCTGTTGTTCCTCCAATCTTACATTAAAAATTTTATGACTATTGCACTTATTACACCGAAGTAACTAACAAAAAACTCAATTGATTCTTTTACAGGGTGGATGAGGCTTGGCTTCCGCACTATTGAAGAAAAAAATACACATTCTTCGGAAGATTTGTCTAGAAATAAATGAAGAACAAAGTTTTTGCGAAAAAATTTTTGGTTAAAAGTTATTCACCTTTCACCAGAAAAACTCGGAAAATTCCGTATGAAAATGGAAAATTCCAAGAAACATTTTCGCACAAAAAAACTTTGAACTTTTCTCTATCTTTTGAGCTCGATATGAAGGTCCTACCTTCAACAGAGACTGAGCATTAATTTATTGAACCTACTTCTACATTCCGAACTTTAAAAGGGGGCGTGGCCTAAAAAGAGCGGATTATTTAAGGTCTGCCAATCGTTTTGGAATCAGGACATTATCATTAATAACTGGTTCAAAAAGATCTTTTCTACTAAGAAGTGAACTTTATTACCTTTCTTGTTTTAAAGGGCCCCCTGCAATGAAATTTTAGTTCTTTGACGTGACCTCACTCCAAGTGACCTATGCCCTAAACGCATTGTCCGATTTATGTCATTAAAAACCGGAAAATGTAGCCCTTGAAATTCTCTATAATTTCTCCGAAGAGCGTTTTAACGAATTTTTGATATTTTGATCGTTATCAAGGGTTTTTATAACTTTAAAAACAATTTTTTGACTTTGACCGTAATTTCCGTCATCTTGGATTGCGATATCAACACACAAAACATCACTAACAAAATTTTTGAACATTTCTCTCAAACTTTGCCTTTGGAACCAACTTGATATCGTTGATATCTCATTCCGTTGGGTCCTGAAAATTCATAGAAAAGAAATGACATAATGGCCGCTCACCGACAAATAGTTGAGCCGCCGTCGATGAACCCGATGATTTTGGAATCAGGAATGGATACAGAACAACATATTATCATACCAACGTTTCTACTAAAATTTGCATGATTGAGCCTTTTTTTCAGCCTCGGATACGCTATGATTGATTAAATTGATTCAAAAAAGTTTGATTTTGATTTATTTTTTTAAATTAAAGTGCAACTGGTTTACAGAAACTCCAAGCAATTTTGATACGTCATATTCACGTAACTAATCAATTTTTCTATACATTTAACCGAGTAACGCCACTTGTGAGTCGGGATTCCGATATAATTCCGAAAATAATTTTTATAAATGACACTGTTCCGAACAATTTGTTGCTGCAAATATCATTGCTAATCTTTTTGCTCAACTAATTATCCAGTTTTGAAACGTAGAGTTCAAATTTGGGGTAAAAACTACAACAAATTTTTGTGGAATATTTGTATACTAAATTGAAGTGAGAGACCCCGCGATGTAAGCAGAATCTGACAGATGGTGCTGTAAAATTTTGAGAGGCAACCTATGACGAAAGCTAATGTAGGTCGTTATAAAACATTTTACATAATTTTAAGATCAACATGAAAAATAATTTCACTTTTTTGATTATCCTTTTCCATATAAATTCTTCTATTCACATCCAGACTCGTATTTACAGACTTTGTTATGAAAGAAATATAATTACATAAAATATTAAACATTTTTTCGATGAGTTTCTTCTTCGTATACCTAATGCATATATTAAGAATTCCAACTTTAACAATTTTTACGTTTATGGACCAGTTCAACAAGTTTATCTTGAAAATGATACCATGCGAAAGTGTATACTAAAGAGACATGCACGAATTTACTTTGTTTGTCGTTCTAATATGAGAAAAAAATGTCTTACTCCGGTCCCGTACGAATAACTTTAAAAAATTCCTAAGAAAATGTTTTCTTCAATTTCCTCTACCAACTCCTCTCCTAAACTTGTTCTCAACACATTTTGCGAACTACCTTTCAGCTTCATCTGAACGCCGAGCCCGTCCGACTCCTCCTTCTAACCCCTCTCCCAACAACTCCTCCCAATCCCTCTCCTTACTAAAGGTTGGCAATACCAAGAAAATTTTGATAAAAAGTTAACTTTGGTCAAGTAGCCTGAGTTGGATTTATGCTATGGACCCTACAGCCTAAACACGAAATCGATTTTAACCGAATTTCTTTCACCGTTCCCATATCTTCCTTTTGAAACCCTAGTGAACAGCTTCAACATCGTACTTGAAAAAATATATTTGAAAACTTTTTCGTCCATATCTCCGGAACCTCTCGGACTGAATTCCTATCATTCGACAACCACCAAGAATCAAATTAACAAGATCGGTTGAGATTTGTCCGAGATCAACGGGGTACACTTGATAGACGGAAGGACATTTCATTTAATGCTGATTTCGTGTATTATCTCAAGAAAACCTACCAAACATTAAAAATGGGAGTTTCGTTCAGGTCTAAAAACGAATTGAGAACTTGTTTGAAAATCGATTTGATTTGTTAGTTCCATTGGAAAAGTTATTGTTTAGTGTAATTTGTATTCTTACAATTCAAGTGAAAACAAATTTTTCGCGTTCGTGATTACATTTTCAGTAGTGCGTTCAATGAGTGAGTCTCAAAATAAAATTTACAAAAATTATAAGATCCAGAAAGCTGAATATTTTATTGTTCTGAGTATTCATGTTGAAATGAGGTGTTTTTGGCTCAGGATGTGTAAATGACGAATCGATTGTAGATGTCTTCAGGTGTTAGAAAAGAGTGGAATTTTGATGGATGTTCGTTATATGCAAAATAATATTTTACACAAAAACTAAAAAAATAGAATATGTCAACGAATTTTATGTATGTGAGTGCTATTGGAACGGATGTGACTAGTTTTTATGATATGGTGATGGAGAAATGTTTCTACCCTACTTGTAAACGATAGATATCTCCTCATTCCAGATTGAAACCAGTTAGTTTAGTGTGCGGCGTCGGCTTATGTCCCTATTACCCTCACGTACGAAAATTGTCAGATTTCAACCCCAGCGTAGGACATAAGAATATCTTTTTGAGAATCGAAAATTGAAAGAATATCTGCGCCCAGCGGATGGGGTAATTGTTACTTTTTTACTATACAACAAAATATATCCAATATATTCACTATATAACAAAATACGTGAGCTGCATACTCGATTACACATGAGATGCATAGCGATTACAAAATTTATAATAACAAATTCTGCGGTTGTATGAAGTGTTTTAGAAAGCATTATTTATTTACAGTTTCCTATTTTTCTGAACAGTAATCTTGCAGGGCTGTCCAACATTTTAATTAAAAATTAACTTAAGAGGAGGGAATTCATTTACCGACTTTTTTTGAAAACCGGTTTTCTGTAATACCTATACCGGTAATTACCGATTTCAAAAAATTAACAGGAAAAAAACCTTTAAATTTGTTATACCGTACGAAGAACGAGGTTCTTCAAAAAGGGATCTCATGCGTTTACCATGACGTTTGTAACCACCCCAATTTCGACCCGGGAGTAGGGGGAGCTTCGATTATGGCCCTTAGATGACAAATCAACAATAAAAAAAAAAATGTCCGTCCGTCCGTCCGTAAAACTCTACCGATTTTCAAAAACTTTTTTTTGTCTGAAAGCTAATTGAAAAATCTTTTATGGGATTGAATCTGGGCACTGTCGGCTCAAGGGCCGCCGAGCTAGGGCCGTTTAAGTGGTTTTTGGTCTTGTGTACATAATTCGAGTAAATCTTTTCCGATTTCTTGTTTGAAAGTTCTGGGCATGGCCGACAATTGGAAGAAACTACAGGAACGGAAAAGTGAAAACCAACAAGTTTCTGATTTGTATAGTAAATTCGTATGATAAATCAGAAACTTGTCGGTTTTCACTTTTCCGTTCCTGTATTTTGAATCTTATCCGACTTTCAAAAACTTTTTTTTCCTGAAAGATAACCAGAAAATTGATTACAGGAATGAGTTTAGGCAAAATCGGTCAAAAACTTTCGAAGTTACGGTCGAAAAAGTGGTCAAAAAGATGGTTTTTTGAAGGTTGGTGGACAGTGAACTGGATTGGAAAGAGTATGTGGAACAGAGTGTCAGGAAAGCGCTGAGAATTTTCTGGACGTGTCTGGACGTTTGGCAAAAAGTGGGGTCTCAGGCCATCTGTTCCGTATTGGATGTATAAAGTCATAGTAAGGCCTATACTTAGAAAGTCGATAACATACAGAGGCTAGCATGCCTGAGCATAACTGGAGTTATGACATCGACGCCGACAGCGGCGATGGAGATACTACTGTCACTGCCGCCGCTGGATCTGTTTTTAAAACATGAAGCCGAGATGATAGTGTATAGACTGTACAAAGGTGGAAATTGGATTGCACATGATCGAAATTTTGGTAATGCAAGTATTCTCTCGCAACTCAAAGAGAAGTTCAGCGAGGTAGATATGGCAGAAGACTCTATGAGAGCGCGTCTCTGCTTCGAAAGACGTTTCGGAACGCACCTGCCAACGAGGTCTGAATGGGATTTAGGGACCAATTTTGCTCAAATTTTTATCGTTTTCAAAAAAGCGATTTTGAGCTTTTTGGCGTTTTAGTACACCTCTATATTTCTCTCTGAGTCGACGACTACACATTTGTAGCAGCACCGAGACCCTGGTTTTACAAAATATCATAAAACACACGGGCTGTAACTTGAGATCTCGTATCTGGGAGGGGTAAAAGATCCGAGGGCGTTATAATATACTATTATTGCATTGGTGCCTGTAATATGCCAATTATACCACTCAAAACCACTGAAAACATATGCAAGGGAGTATCAGAATAGATGTGGCAAACAGAATAGAAGTCACTCTTATGTGCATGAAATTACGTCTACATTAAATTGGATTTGAAATTGCCGAAAGTGCAATATTGAAAAACCTGTCCGAAGCAACGGGACAAAAAACCTCTCCAAATCCCTTAAAAAAGCCTCAAATTTAAAAAAAAAAATCTCGAAAAATAGTTCAAAGAAAAAAGTAAA
>CM055404.1:101957161-101982857 GCA_029228625.1 Pseudolycoriella hygida | reverse complement strand
AAAAAACCTCTCCAAATCCCTTAAAAAAGCCTCAAATTTAAAAAAAAAAATCTCGAAAAATAGTTCAAAGAAAAAAGTAAAAACAAATTTTTTCACACAAAAAAAAAGTTTTATGAATTAGGAATGATTTGAGAACTGACCTAGAGCACTAAGGAGAGGCCTCTGACCAATACATCCATACAAAAAAGTTCGCCTCATTTTACTCTAAAACACTGCACAAAAAACCTCATCATTAAAGAAATATTCACGAAAAACGACCAAATATCGTGTAGGGTCGCGAGACGTGAGTTTGGCCCACACTAAGGACGCTACAGCCCGAACCCCTCAACAGATTTTCTATAATTTAATTTTCGTGAATTTCTGATGTCCATATCTTTTATTTGAAACCTTCCATAGCGATTTCCGTTCTAATTTCGCAGAGATATAAGTGAGAAAGTTCCACCAACCTTCAAAAAACCTCGTTTTTGACCACTTTTTCGACCATAACTTCGAAGGTTTTCGACGGATTTTGCTCAAATTCAATCCTGTAATCAATTTTCTGATTATCTTATCTTAAAAAAAGAGCTTTTGAAAATGGGATAAGATTTACCCAGAAAAAAATTTATGAAAATCGGAAAAGATTTGCTCGAGTTATGAAGAAAAAACACGTAACAACACAACGTAACAACAAAACACGTAAAACAATTTTTTTGTTAATGGTACAACCTTAGGACCGATCTAGGGCCATAAGGAAATATCTCTGACACATACTTCCATAGACAAAAATGTTTGAAATGCAGAAACTCGTTTTTAGTGCCCTAGCTAAGTCCAAAGGCACAAAATCAAAAAAGTTTCTTCCACATGGCCGACAAGCCCAGATCTTTCAAACAAAAAAAAAGTTTATGACAATCGGAATAGATTTACTCGAGTTACGTACAAAAACACGTATGGCCCCAGCATAGAATCGTTTTTTGTGCCCTAGCTAAATCCAAGGACTTAAAACCAAAAAAGTTTCTTTTATAAATTGTCAGCCATGTCCAGATCTTTCAATCAAATAAAAGTTTATGAAAATCGGAAAAGATTTATGTGAGTTATGAACAAAAGACCAAAAATCACTTAAACGGCCCTAGCTCGGCGGCCCTTGGGCCGACAGTGCTTAAATTCAATCCCATAAAATATTTTTTGATTACCTTCCAGGGAAAAAGTTTTTGAAAATCGGTTGAGTTTTACGCCACTCGAGTTATCGTGTTGACGGACGGACATTTTTTTTATTGTTGATTCGTCATCTAAGGACCATGATCGATACTACCCCCTACTCCCGGGTCGAAATACGACTGGTTACAAACTTCGGGGAAAACGCAGTAGACCCCTTTTCAAATAACTTCTTTCTTCGTACGAGACTAAATAGGATTATAATATGGCGATTATAGTCGACTTCCATTCATCGACACATTATCATAAAAGCGTGATTATGCTAGACTCGACTATAATCAGCGTTATTATGGTGGAGTTGAATAAACTATAGTCGAGTTAATTAAATCCGCACAAAAAACCTCTGACAGAGGAGGTGTGACGCAAGTCTTTGTGTCTGCTTACAAAAGTTCTGCAATCAGAAAAGTGTGACGCATTAAGCTTTGATACGCAAAAAAAATTAAAGCAAAGTCACGTTGTGTTTTTAAAAAATTGCATCACAAATGCCAGACCCTACAACGAACTAATTTTTCCATGTTTTCAGTTTTCACACACAAAAATTTAGCACAGTACGATCTTCGCGAAAAGAAGTAAAGTACTTGCAGTTTTTAGATGACAGTTTTGGTTTTTAGATGACAATAATTGATATAAAAACGTTATTTATCGATTAAAAGCATTTTCTGAAAATTCTGAAGCACAATTAAGGATTTGATCAACGTACTGCTAATTAACTCAACCTAGGAATCCCATCAAATCATTCTTAAATTCAACAAAAAATTGGAAAAATATTACGTTACCTCAGGAAATGCTGTGCCCCATATAAAAGAATTCGAAATCGTTATAAGGGATAATGCTCAAGTGTTTGCTAAATTCAGACAAATACACAGTTTGTGGATTAAGTTACCAAAATTTAATTTTGCAGAGATAAAATATAGAATTCCAGTTGTTGTATTCGTAAAGAAAAGTAAGTCTATTCGTTTCGATTTTATTGATAAATTGAAATCATATTTAAACCAACCCCGACATTATCAAGAATAGTAAATTACAACGCTGCCTGTTTTGTTGTTTTTACGTGTAGTGTATGAATTTTCTGAAACAAGCTAAAAACGAGTGAAGTATTCACACTAGTCCAAACATGATTTTCTAGGAATTCGTATTTTATATTATTTGCCCGTTGTAGCTCGTTGCTTGGTAGCTACTTACTTACTCGATAAACTAATATTTGTGCACACTAGCATGTCAAATATTGTTCAACGACTCGTCCTTCAATGTTCTTTATCAATTCACATTTAATGCTGACTTCAATATAAGTTTCTCGTAGCATGAAACTTTGACTACGAGTTACCTCATAATTTATGAATGTGGAAATTGAAAGCTTTTTTATTCAAAACACACATAGCCTCTTGACAGCTGTTCTTGGAGTATGTTTAGACTCATCGATTTCAAACATGTAGTATCATAGTTTAATCTATGGACATTCCACTACTTGGGATCCAAGTTCTTCCTGTTGTCTTGTAACAAGCTGGTCTCAATATAACACGAACCAAAAGATAAGTACTTGACATTTTTCCTTATTTAGCAATTTTTATGTAGGAAGAGAATCGATAAAAAAGGAACATTTGTAAGCATATAGTGTTATGATCGACCTTTGAGAAAGTGTCATTTACAATTTTCGGCATGTGTCAATTAAATCGAATTATGAATGGAAATTGTGTGCCGAATCGAAACATAAAGTTAGGGACGTCCATTAACTCATCATTTGTATCTTAACCGGAGCAGACAAACAACTTTTTAATTAGTTTCCCAACTCTTTAATTATTTCGTATTTTACGACGTCATTTCCTTTATTAAATGAATTACAATACAATTTTAATTACAAAAGTAACATATCCTTGACTCGTAGCCCTTCAATTATTATTATTTAATTGTGCAATCGATATGGAATAGTTTGAATAACCTTTCCCGAATATTACTCCCCTATACTAATTCGCTTATGGTATAAAAAATTAAATTCTTTGATTTCTACAGAGTGGAAGATCAGATTTCCTTTTGAAAAGGTATTAACGTTTTTCATTTATATTTCAACACGAAAAGCTGCTTTACCGTTACATTTACATCATACAACATAATCTGAACTTTCGAGGAACGACCCAAAAGAAACAGGCTAGGAAGTTGCTGAAAAAAGTATTATTTACATGATTGTACCACAAGGAATACGATATCCTACTTTCATGAATATTTGTATCTTGTAAGATGTGGAAATTCCTTTAATAGCCGCAAAAAAAGAAATAACTCGAATTTCAAGAGATTTCAATAGAAAATCAAAGAAGGAGGATTAGAAAAGCAGCTCCTCGTATGACAACGCTTACAGCTTTGGTACGCGTCACATTTAATGTGTTTATAAACTCCGAATTCCAGAGTGTTCGCTCGAAACTAATCAATTTAGATATAAAAATGATTTTGATAGTGCTTAGCTATATTGATTGATTGATTGACAATGGCTTTGTTTTGTAGCTTACAAGGAAAAAGAATAGAAATATGACTCCCGTCATGACGCGTCACATCTCTCGTTATAAAACCATGAAAACGTTACAATACAATACAATAATTAATGCCATAAGCATAGAAAAAAGATGAATACAAAAGCATGTATACAGAAAAATGCACAAATAAAGAACAGTCAAAAGGTAATAAATCAATCAAGAAGAAACCAACAATAAGCCTTTGGTACGTCCAACGACTTATGTCAAAGTATAGTGGTTTTAATGACACGTTGCGTAAGCTGCTAAACTGCTGCTATACTTGCTTGAAAGCTTAAGTATTACATCATGGAAATTACTATACTTCAGGCCCATATCCAGGGGGGTCAATGGGGGCTTATCCCCCCCTGAGCGTCTTCAGAGCCCCCCCTGGCGAAACTTAAATGTTGCGAATTTTGCGAAAAAATATAAATCTTGACGTCATGATCGTTTTCAATACTTGAAATTTTCGCCTGCGGCGCAATCATTCTTTTCTTGTCCAATCTCATTTCAATGTATCCATTTCGTTATAGAAATAGATCCCTGATTAGATGCAATAATTTCAAAATAGTAAAAATTTGTTACAAATTATTAAATATTGTAAATGTTGAGATAAATTTACAGCCTATAAAGACTTTATCAAATTTATATGACGAAATTTCTTTATGTCAAGCGCAGTCGCCTGATAACTCAGAGTTGTTATCATTTATTTGTCGAATTTGGAATTTCATTGGAGGTGCTAATTTCCCTTTAGATTGTAAAAATTTTTTTTAAAAAGCAATCAATATTCATAATTTTTTTACTTAAAATTAAAACTTAAACCTAATAAAACTTAAACTAACTTAACCTAAGGAGACGCAACACGATTCATAGCGTGCTAGGTCGATCGGCTAAGAATTAGAGAATGCCGTAATGGCGCAATCATCAACATCAAATTAATTCAGATAAGTCAAGCAATGCCTCTGTCTATAAAGATAATAGCTTGGATTCGCGACTCTACAATAAGGAGTGTGGAGATTTGTATATACCATTGTAAATCGATTCATTTGCGCGGCTACCCAGCCCACTAATCAACACATTTTCATGCGTATAAGTTCTGCTGAGCATCCTTTTTGCTAGGTCATATAAATATTTATTCAATCTAGGAGTATTGGTCAGTTCATGTAATGAATCAGTAGATATATACTTGAAGTTACTTCTTGTCCTTTTGAAGTTAATTGCCATGCGAAGGCATTTGTTTTCAAAAACCTTCATTTTTCTGATTAGATACTTGGGCAGAGCGTGCCATATAGCCACGGCATAGGTGAGTACTGGTCTCAAAATAGTTACATAGGCTTTAACTTTAACCTCATGTGATATACCGTATTTTCACCCTCATAATAGGATAGAGTCTATGTAATCCAGAGTGTGCCTTAAGAAGCATTCTTTTGATATGCTCGTTGTGCTTCATATTTGATTGCACATGGTAACCGAGGTACCGGACGCTTTCCTTGTATTGGATTTTCTCGCTATTTAACTCTAAGTCAGGCAGACTTTTATTTCCACGGCCCCCAACATTATATTTCCTAATGTAAAGTGCCTCAGATTTTCCCACATTGACTTTGATTTTCCACTTATGATAGTAGTTTTGAAGCTTGTAGAGATGGCTCTGAACGTTAGATTTAGCTCTACTCGGCGACAGTCTAGTAGAAAAGGCGTTCGTGTCATCAGCAAATACGGATAGTGTCGTGTTAGTGTGCATCGGTAAATCAGCTATAAATATGATAAACAGAAGAGGTCCAAGAATAGAGCCTTGTGGGACTCCATCATTAACTGTGATAGGATTTGACAGATGGTTTTCCAATTTCACTCTATATTCTCTGTGCTGGAGATAGGACAGTGTAATCCTTATGAGATAGTCAGGGAATTTCATTCGTATCATTTTGTAGATCAAACCTTCAACCCACATTGTATCGAATGCTTTCTCTATGTCTAGGAAAGCAGCCACCGTGACTTTATTATCCCTGAAACCCAGGAGGCATTCCTCACATAGTCTCATGAGAGCATGTACCGTAGAGTGTTTATTTCTGAATCCGAACTGATTATCAGGCAGTAAATTCATCTTCATGCAGTAATCTAGTATTCTAGCATGAAGGACCTTTTCTAGAATCTTACTCAGGTTGTTAAGGAGGCTGATAGGTCGCAAATTTCTAGCTTGGTTCGCAGGTTTACCAGGTTTGGGTATTGGTATAACATGAGCCATTTTCCATACTTTTGGAAAGTAGCCCTTCAAGAAAATGTTATTTATCAGTTGCGTCAAAAAGTCATGCGCTAAGCAGGGAAGCTTTTTTAGAGCAATATTTGGTATTGAGTCGGGCCCATTTGATTTTTTATTTTTGAGGGTTCTAAGAAAGTGACTAATTTCCTTAGAGTTGGTCAAATGTAGGTCAGTAGTATTGTAGTGGCCGCTTGGCATCGTCAGAAAGGAACATATTTCAGATTCCACTTTCATATCGAATTCTGGGTCACCCATGTCATGGTTTTGCTTATGGATTTTATCATACTCGCTCGCTATGACATTTGCTTTGTCTACAGGATTGATAACTACAGAACCATCATACAATTTGAGTGCTGGTATAACGGAGTGGTCAGATCTCAATAGTTTATTAATATTTTTGTACATCTGATGATTCGGTACTATGCGTTTCAGTCTGTTTAGGAACATCTTGGAATCAGCATGATTCAATTCCCTAGATATATCGTCATCAAGTCGTCTAATTTCATCCCATAGTTGGACTCGCTTAATTTTATTTCGAAAGTATGCCCTCCTCAGTTTTTTCTTCAGCGCAATGCATTTTTTCAACTTCGAGGAGAGAATATTTTTATCTCTAGTGTGCTTCATGGGAATGGCTTCAGTCATGGCATGACTTATTACTTTCGTGAGACGATCAACACTTGAGTCTATAGACTCTGCGACAGAGAAAGGGTTCAATGCTAATTCGTCACTTATGATCGTCCTGAACAAATCCCAATTGGCTTCCTTATAGTGAAACTGCTGCTTGGGTGGCACAAGCACATATTTAGAATTCAATTTCAAGATGTACTCTACAGGACAATGGTCTGGATTCATTTCTAATACATCCGTACTTGTCACACCCATTCCCTTGACCAGTGCTAGATCAATGGTGCTCGGATTTGTTTTACTCCTGTAACAGGTGTATTCATCGGGATAAATCAATTCCTCAGGACACTCGTCAACAACATAATTGTATAAATTATTTCCGTTAGCATTGTTATCTGAATTATGCCAAAAGCGATGCTTTGCATTAAAGTCACCTCCAATAAATACACTTGAATTCAGAGCTGTGAGCTTCCGCAGATCATTTCTCAGTAACACTTTTGGACAATAGAAAGAGACTACAGTCAAGGTTTTAACTCCACCCAATGATACATTCAAACATGTTGCTTCGCATGACTTCAGTGAGGGCGTGTTCAACACTTCACGCCTCATATTTTCTTTGATCAGAATGGCCGTACCCCCTCCACCATCAGTCAGTCGATCATTTCTATACATTTTATAATTAGGAAATTGTACTTTGTTCGTATCGAGAAGCTTGGTCTCGCTAATTAGTAGCAAGTGAGGTTTATGCTTTTGGAGCAAATACACAACATCTAATTGCTTAACCCTACTGCGTATTGAGTTTACATTCCAAGCTATTACTCTTAAACTTTCAATCGCCATTGCTATGTGAATTGGGATAAAAAGTCTAAAATCAACATTTTCTTCAGCGTTGAATCGCTTGCTTTTTTGTACTCGTGTACAAATGCTTGAATCTTTTGTAGCAAATCAGAAATACTACAATTAAATAAGCTATTAATTTCATTTCTTAGAAAATTGAGATTATCGTTAGGAGTAACTCTAGTATTAGGTTGACTGCTCTGTTTTAGTGCTTGACTGTATGATAGATCACTTTTGACTTTAGAATCGTTACTAGAAGAGACAACATTAATATTTCTTTTCGTTTGTATTTTGATGTTACCTGACTTCCTTTGAAATTTTGAAAGACTTTCTGCATATTTGGTGTAGACAGCACATTTTTTATAACTGGCTGGATGACTTCCGTTGCAATTAACGCAAGTGGCTGGTTGGTTTTCTTCCAGTGGGCAATCACCTGGGGCGTGTCTTTCCGTGCATTTAACACAACGATATTCCAAACCACAGTTTGTAGCTGCGTGTCCAAAACGTTGGCATTTGGGTTCCCTTGTCTTTTTTTATGAATTTTTGCAAGGATACAGACTGGTGGCAGATGTATTTGATTGACTTCATCAATTCTGTGATTTTGGTGCCTTGCTCGAAGTTAACTATGAACATATCCATGCTAACTTTGCCTTTCGCCAACATCGGCTGGATACTAATCGTTTTTATATTTTTTGTGGATAGGTCCGCAGCTATGTCATCTGGGGTGAACGAATGGTGAACCCCCTTTAGGACTAATCGCACGGGTTTCTTTTCCATAGCTGTGTAGGTGTAGAATGGAACCTTTTGTTGAGATAAAAACTCTTTCATTACACCAGGGTCCTCTAGTGACTCCAGAGTGACGCTATATCCTTCTCTCAGAATTTTGAAGCATACGTTTCGTTTCATCATTTTTGTAATATTCGCTATGGCATCTTTGGGGTTTTTGAATGGCTTCGTTATCACGATTGGAGGGACACGCTGCTTTACTGTCCTTTTTACAGCATGACTCTTCATGCGAAATTGATTTTTATTGATTAACAAATTTTCTCTCGCAGATAGATCATTCAGGTCTGCATCAGGGTCCAAAATGGCAAATGGATTTGTATCTAGGATTGATTGCCTCAGTAAAGAAAAAGAGGATTGTTGCTGTAAATCTTTTGCATTTATTTTCACTTTTCCGTCTGTCAACGTTTTTGATTTTTTCTCAGCATTTTCATAATCATTAAGATCATCGTCTGAATCTCGAGGTCTAACGTTTTTATTGTTCATATTTGCTCGATTATCATCAGTTGTTTTGTCAGGCGGGTCATCAACCTCAAAATTTGTATGCATTGTAACACTTTCAATTAAATTTGTACACGTAAATGAAAATGATCATACACTTGCAAACAAATGTTCTTTATTTTATTTATTTTTAATTCTGCTAGTAAGCAGTTTTGGATATAACAATAACTAATAACAGCAGTAAATTAAAATGCGACTACACCTTATGACTTACTGAACGTAATTGAAATAGATTTTCGGTTCTACATTGCAAGAAAAAACTTTTGACACTCTTAACGACAGTGGCGTGTTATCGGTCACATATATACTGTTACATACATATATATACATACATATATACTGCTGTTAGAATTTTTGCTATGAAATGGTAATCAGAACTGTATACTTTCATAGAAAACCAAAATGTGCAATTCAATTTTGAAAATTTTCGCCTGCGGCGCAACTCTTAAATATAACCTAAACTAAACTTTTTATTTTTCTCGCATAAGAATAGTACTCAAAAAATTTTTTCCCTGCAGCGCTATAATAGAAGCTGTATGCTAGCTGCTAACAAAACCTGCGGCAAAAATTTAGGAAATGTTCTTATAAATAGTGTGAACGATTTCAGGAAAATATGGGAAGTGAAGGACAAATTCTATTGTCAAAACTTAAAGTAGCTTGTTTTTAAAAATCCGTTGCTGTATATATTTTAGGCGGAGGGGAACTTCGCACATTTAACTCACATTTTGTGAGCTAAACGAACCAAGAAGAAGATAATTTCATGTGAAAATAAGTTATGAAATTATTTTGGAAAGGTGGAAACGCCATGAATAATACTAAATTTTTCAAAACTTTGTCAAAAAATTTTTTCGCTCGCTCCGCTCGCGATTTCTAGCATTGATCCTGTGTGTTAGGCACGGGGGCGCCGGTCAAACACAAAACACCTTCTATCTGCGACACTGTTTAACAAAAACCCTATACCAAAAATACGACTTTATTAATGTAAAATGCGCGAAATAAAGAGAATTTTCTCAAAATTTCATATAATCTTATCAATTCTGTGGGGGGGGGGGGGCTCGAGCCCCCCCTGGCAGTCGACCCTGGCTACGGGCCTGCTATACTTCGACATAAGCCGTTGACACGCGGATTATTTGTATCACAAGAAAAACCCTTTTTAAAAGGGAAATGTGACGCAAGCGCTCGTCTCTTCTTCCAAAAGAACTGATATCAATTTGGGTGACGCTTACAGATTCGGAACACAAAAAATTCTTTTGAAATATTTTCACATTGGATTACAAAAATGCGTCACAAATGCCGGACCCTCCCAACGTTATAATTTTTCTGCGCTTTCAGATTTCACACACCAAAAATTTAGCTTTGTGCGGTGTGTGGAGTACGGGTAGCCAAATATTTGGTGTGTGAAATCTGAAAGCGCAGAAAAATTCATACGTTTGGGGGGCCCGGCACGCATTTGTGACGCATTTTTTTAATCAAATGTGAAAATATTTCAGAAGAATTTTTTGTATTCCGAAGCTGCAGGCGTCACCCAAACTAATATCAGTTGTTTTGGAAGAATGGACGAGGACTTACGTCACATTTCCCTTTTAAAAAGGGTTTTTGTTGTGATATCAATTCTTTTGGAGGTAGGAAAATTGTTTTTGACGAATTATACATAGAATTTTTTTCGAGCCGCCGCCGCCGCCGCCAAACCGAAGTGAAGCGGCTACTACTTCCATGGGCGAAAATGATCCCCTCAGCTTTTTCTCCAACGTATCAAAAGTTTTTTTTGAGCCGCCAAACCGAAGCGCGTTGGATACTACTTCCATGGGCGAAAAGTATCCCCACAGCTTCCTCTACAACATATTAATATATTTTTTTTGAGCACCCGCCTATTTTCCGCCATTGCGGCGGTCATCCCGATACACTACGCATCCAGCCCAACAACTTTCCCTTTGACACCAAACCTCTATCTCGAACACCGCACCTTGTTGCTACCATACACATTACACACACAAACACATTCACATAGGCTTTACATAGCGCCTTCTAAGAGCACTGGCGCCCAAACGAGGCCGGTACCCCACTTTTTAGACCCGTACGAAGAACGAAGTTCTTCGAAAAGCGGTCTTATGCGTTTACCACGACGTTTGTAATCACCCCAGTTTTGACCCGCGAGTAGGGGGGAGCATCGATCATGGTCCTTAGATGACCAATCAGCAATAAAAAAAAATGTCCGTCCGTCCGTCACCGCGATAACTCAACCGATTTTTAAAAACTATTTTTTCCCTGAAAGGTAATCGAAAAATCTTTTTAGGGATTGAATCTGGGCACTGTCCTTCTAAGGGCCACCGAACTAGGGCCGTTTAAGTGGTTTTTGGTCTTATGTACAAAACTCGAGGGAATCTTCTTCGATTTTCATAAATTTTTTTTGTTTGAAAGCTCTAGGCATGCCTCACAACTTGTGGAAGAAACTGATTGATTTGATTTGATTTTGAGCTTTTGGACTCAGCCAGGGCCCTAAAATTGAGTCTCTACTAGGGCACAGCATGTTTTTTTACATAAATCTAGTAAATCTTATCCGATTTCTAAAACTTTTTTTTCTGAAAGATAGTCATAAAATTGATTACGGGATTGAATTTAAGCACAATCGGTCAAAAACTTTCAAAGTTACGGTCGAAAAAGTGGTCAAAAACGTGGTTTTTTGAAGGCTATGGAACTTTTTCCCTTATATCTTAGCGAAATTAGAACGGAAATCACTCTTCAAGGTTTTGAAAGAAAGATGTGGACATCGGAAAATCATGAAAATTAAATCAGTGGAAAATTGTTGAGCACTTCAAGCTGAAGTGTCTTTAATGTGGGTCAATCCAACGCTACGCGACCCTACACGATATTTGGTTGTTTTTCGTGAATATTCCTTTATTGATTAGGTTTTTTGTGCAGCGTTGTGGAGAAAAAAGAGGCGAACTTTTTTGTCCATGGAAGTGTGGGTCAGAGGCCTCTCCTAAAAGCTTTAGGTCTTTTCTAAATTCTGGGCTTATTTTAAGGGTTTGGAGAGGTTTTTAGCGCCGTTGCTTCGTACGGGTTTTTCAATATTGTCCTTTCGGCAATTCAGTGTGGACATAATTGCATATACTTAAGAGTCAAGGCAATAATTACTTATATACGCTCGAGTCTTTTCGTAACATGAACTCTGTTTGCCACATCTATTCTGATACGTACGGGTCACTTGCATATTCATTAACTGTGGACTCTATGACAATAAACTTTTTGTATTGAAAGTTATCATTTTCTAAAGGTCATATCTCCGGATCCACTGAACCGATTTAAATAAGTGAAAGGACACTTTGCCTCAGAATTTTCCTTAAAATCCGGGAAAAATATTTTCCTGGGGGTACGTCGCAAGGGGAGGAAGTCAAAACTTAGCTGTTTAACATGGTTCCGCAGTCTACGAAAAAAATGTGGACTTGCGTCACGAGCGCGCGTCACGAGCGCATTGCTACCGCGCGCCCATGATCGTAAAAACGATAACCAAAAATGCAGCAGGTAAGAGCCGAGCATCGTATGAAGGCATAATAAGCTGCGTTGTGTAATAAAGGAAATTTCAGCTTTGCTTAAAGGCTTCGTATGTTTTAAAAGTCTATCACCATAGAAGTGCTTTCGGTTTTATAATCTCCGTAGTGAAAAAAAGCACTAATAATTAAACACAATGAAATCAACAGATTATTTCCGTCACAACAGCGTGTCAGATGCATTTGAGAGTAAATCAATGCTGTTGCATATACTTAATCTACACGCCTTTATTTAAAATGAATTTCCCTTGAAACAAAGAGCAGACGTAAATAACTTCAAAATCCTTTACGCGAGCATTCACGTGACGTCTGGATTTAGGGGAGAGAGGTGTCTAAACTGCAAATATGCAAACGAAAACAGACAAGGCGATAGTTTGACAATAAAAGACGTTTTATTTGGTAATCGTTCAATTTAAAATTACCACATTTTTATAGAAGGCAGTTCGCCTTTTGCAAGCTGACAGACTGCTCTCATACAGCATTCTGCCATAATTTGCATAAGAAACTTAGTGACGTCATTTTGAGAGAGAAAATATATGAAATTCTCTTTCAAAATGTCATCACTAAGTTTCTGATGCAAATTACGGCAGCATTGATGTGTATAGATGCAAATGTCGTTGTTAGAGTCATAGGAGGTTAACGAAGCCTATGTACTAAGTATAAGTGGAAGCATCGATTATGGGATAGTCCGTAAATCTTTTGTTTTTTGAATTTATTGAAATAGAATATGAAAATATGATGTCTTTTTTATGGGAGGGTGTAAAGCGGACGATAACAGACACGAGGGTGGGGGTGTCTAAAATACCGAAAAAGGGAGACGTCATTATGGAACGCACCCTACAAACTTCGATCAATGTTGAAACCTCTGCACTTGAATATCTTGCTACGCTACATCAGTTTTGCTCTGTCGTTGGCACTATATGCCATTTCGAGAAGAATCTATTCAAAGGAAGAATATTTTCCTGATAAACTCCGAAGTTCACAGTGTAACCTAAATTGATATTTTCTACATAAAATGATTCAATCGAAAACAGCAATGTATGTATTACTAAAAGGTACATGTTGTTGGCCCCCCACTACAGCTAGTTGTGAATAGAAATTGTTGAAATCATTGTTCGAAAGAGATTTCATCTGCTCGACTCCATTTGGAAGATAGGTAAGGGATAAGTGAAAGTGGATGACCGTGTAATTTAATCTTGAAAAAAGTTAAGATTGCAAAGCTTCAACTCTCAAGCTTTAGAAGTATATACAATTGGGTTGGCCGATTTCACACTTGTTTTATTGCGAAGAGGACAGCCTGGATACGATTCCAGGAGTCGAAAAAATAGTTTTGGTGCCTTTGGTTTACTTTTAAATTCGATTTCCAGCTTGCACACTCAAATTTTCTGAAGAAAGGCCGATTCCTCTTTTTCAGAACATTATTTGTCGATAAATTATTGTCAATATTTGAGATTATGGTTGGAATTTACTCTTTAAGGTTGAGAGAAGATATTTCAATCGATTTTCAGTTCAGGCAGGCTGAAAAAAAATTTTTTGTGAGCGAGAAGTTTGAAAAATGATAAATTTGATCTTTTTTTTCGACTTTCATGTCATGCCATCATAAGTTGCAGTCACAAAAATTCTGACAAATGATAATACTCTCTTCAGGGAAGGAATAGGGATCAAAAAGGCATTCATAACAAAAAAACAGCCACTTACTTTGACCATATGAGTCGAGCCAATATGATTGACTGGAAATCGAATTTAAAAATAAGGCAAAGGCAACAAAATTATTTTTTCGACTCCTGGAATCGTATCCAGGCTTCGCAATAAAAAAAAGTGTAAAATCGACCAAACCTAATATACAATATATATATATTAAAAGAAAATTCATGTTCAGTGAATGTAATGAAATTATGATCTCACTAATCTCACTTTCCGGTTGAATAAAACTTTTCCTGTTTGTATGCCATTCTAAACGAAAAGTGCGTCATCTATATCCTCGTAACATCTATATCATGAACTAAAGATAGTCTTCTCCTAATGTTAAAGGATTTAACACTATACCTTAAGGGAGAATTGTACGGAGCTTAAACAATTCCAATTTGTATAAAACATTTATTACGAACTAAAATTTGGTCTATGCCGAAAGATACAAATGGAGGGAATAAAAGAAATTATAAGCGATGATTTTGACTTTGATGAGAACAAAAGAGTAGCAGTGTTTGTAGAGCTGAAGATATATGTTCGAAGAAACAGTGTTGTCAGTGGGTTGAATAATTGCTTTACAACACATTCCCTCAATTATTTAAACCACATTTTTCCCGTAACATCTTGTGTCTAATAGCTCCTAGAGGTTTCGTGAGCAAATCTGCTAGCATGTCCTCGGTTGGGCAGTATGAACACGTTAATAGTCCACGGTCTACGTAGTCCTTAACGAAATATTCTCGAGTGTCGATATGCTTGGTTCGAACTGACAACTTTTCCTCTTTGATAAACTTGAGACAACTTTGGTTATCCTCATATATGATGGTTAGCTGATCGACGTTTTGATGTATGTCTTTCAACAGCTTTCTGAGCCAGCATACTTCTTGACATGCTTCCGCCAGCGCTACGAATTCTGCCTCGGTTGATGATAGTGCGACACAGCTTTGCTTTTTGGATGACCAGCTCACTGGTGCCCCTTTGACGAAAAAAATGTTTCCACTGCGTGATTTTCTTGATGATTTGTCATTTGCAAAGCTCGCATCAGCGTAACCGACTAAAAGCTCGGCGTCGCTTCCAACTTTTCCCATGGCCAATTTAAGAGTCGATGTCCCTTTCAGATATCTTAACACGCGCTTGAGTTCGTTCCAATCTGTCTGACGTGGCTGGCTGACCTTTTGACCCAATATTGACACTGCCGCTGAAATGTCTGCCCTTGTATTGGTTGATATGTAGAGTAGACACCCGACTAGTTGTTGGTACTTTACGTTTGAACGCAATAATCCATCGTCGGTCACTTTGCTTTTGATTTCGGTCTCATATTCTAAGCTGATTGGGATATTAGACACCTTTGAGTCTGTTAATCCGAATTCTTCTACCACTGAATTTATGTATTTGGTTTGACTTATTTCGTAGAATCCTTCTTCTGACTTGGTTATTTCTATACCAAGGTACTGTTTTGCGTCACCCAGGTCTTTAATTTCGAATTTTGAACCGATAAATTTCTTGAATGAGTCAATTATCTCATCTGATTTTGCCGCTAAGAGGAAGTCGTCAACATATACTAATAGAAAGCAAAATCCGTCACTGTGTTTTTTCAAGTACAGACATGGATCGGCTTGACTTCGAAGAAAACCACCACTGGTGAGTAGTTCGTGAATAGCGTCGTACCAAATTTTTGCTGCTTGTTTCAGCCTGTATATGCTTTTCTTTAACTTGCAAACGACGTTAGCATCACCTTCCTCGAATCCCGCCGGCTGTTTCATGTATATGATTTCCTTCAGTTCTCCGTTCAAAAATGCGGTTTTAGCGTCGATGTGGCGAACTCTTAAATTATCCTTTGACGCAATTGTTAGGATGGTTCTCAATGTCGTATGACGTGCTACTGGTGCAAAAATGTCGTTGTAGTCTGACCCAAACTTTTGGCTGAATCCCTGCGCCACTAGTCTGGCTTTGAACCTTGCCACATTTCCTTCGTTATCCGTCTTAACCTTGAACGTCCACTTACTTCCGATGGCCTTACGGTCTGCAGGTAGCTCACACAGTTGCCAGGTGCCGTTTTTCTTAAGTGAGTCCATCTCTTCGTCAATTGCGTGCATCCACTCGCTTCGTTGTTCGCTCTCGAGAGCTTCTGTTAGTGTTTTTGGTTCGACCACCTTGAGCTGCACTATCTTTATTTCCTCGATTAGTCTTCTCGGAGGTACTCCCTTGTTTATTCTGTCTGACTGTCTGATCGGTTCCTCGTGACTTTGATTTGATAGACTCGCATGATCAAAATGTGGTGGAACGTTGGTGTCGACTGTCTCATTCGTACTCTCGTCACTGACATCTTCGTGCTCATCAAGTACCTCGCCGTCTGTCGCCAAGAAATCGTAGTCTTGAACGTTCGCTGAATTTACTCTAACTTGAACTTCCTCACTCCCTGAATCCATGTAAGTGCTGTGTGAGAATCTGCTGTCGGGTCCGATGACTGGGAAACGTACGTCCCGACTGATAGTTAGCTTCTTGCTCGCGGGATCGTAGCATCGATATGCCTTCGACTGCTCATCGTAACCGACAAGGATCATAGGGGCGGCGGTATTCTCAAATTTGTGTCGCTTTTGTGCTGGGACGTAAACAAAACATTTAGAACCAAATGCTTGAAAGTAACTCATACCTGGCTTTCTGTCGTTCCACAATTCATAGGGTGTTGTACTGACAGCTCTAGTTGTTAAACGATTCTGGAGAAAATTAGCCATATTCACCGCTTCTGCCCAAAAATTGATCGGTAACCTTGCGTCCAACAACATGCATCGCGCCATTTCCACCAGCGTACGATTTTTCCTTTCCGCGACTCCGTTTTGCTGTGGAGTATATGGAGCAGTAAGTTGAGCTTGAATTCCCTCACTGATCAGATAATTCGTTATAGTGCTGCCCATGTATTCTCCTCCGCGGTCAGATCTCATCATCTTAGGCTTTTTCGAAAATTTATTCTTCACCATCTCCACATACTCCTTCAATTTGGTTTCAGTTTCAGATTTTTGTCGAAGAAAATACACTTTTGTGAACCTTGAATAGTCATCTATGAACGTGAGAATGTAGCGCTTTCCACTTACTGAATGCCTTTTCATTGGTCCACATACATCTGAGTGAATCAGACCCAGTGTTGATGTTGATTCGTTTTCTGAGATCGGGAATGGCAAACGTGTCATCTTAGCCTGAGCACAGATATCACAAAACGATTTCTCTCCGCAATCGATGATTTCTAAATCCTTCGCCAAACCTGCTTTAGCCATCGCCTTAATTGCTGATGGGTCTCGATGACCAAGTACTCGGTGCCAGTGGTGGATGCATTTCAACGTTCCATGATCACTTCGCGACAGTATTGCGTACGCTTTGTGCGGTTGCCTTAATTTGTAGAGTTCTACGCAGCAATCAGCTATGGCGATCTGCTGTTGACCAAGTAGGATTTCACACGTCTCTCCATGAAAAATCACGGTGAATCCCTTTGATGTTATTTTTCTAACCGACAACAGATTGTCATTTATTCCGGGTACATACAATACGTCGAATAACGTTGCTGACGACGTCTTTCCTGCTTCATTCATCAATTCAATTTCGACGGTGCCTTTGCCATGAACCTGTTCGAAACAACTGTTCGCTACTTTAACTTTTCCCTGGTCGCCATGGTTTAATGAGGAAAATAATCTCTTGTTGCCACTGACGTGACTCGTAGCTGCTGAATCGATGAACCAATCGTAACAATTTGCATGATTTCGGAATACGTTAGTTGATACCATGAACAGGAATTCTTCGTTTTGATTTGTCACCTTCGTTTGCACATCGCTTTCGATACTTCGTTGGGTGCGTTTCGACTGTTCGTACCGGTTGACTAATTTTGCTTGCTCCGTGGGTTTCTTGTCTTGTTTTTCCTTCCATATAGCATAGCTTGGGCATGAGCGCTTAAAGTGTCCACTACGTTTGAAGAAATAACAGACTTTTTCTGCCACTTTCATTACTGACTCTCTGCCATTCGTGGGATCAACATCTTCGCTTGCTTTCCGCTGCCGATATTCGCCGATTAGTTTTGACTGCACAAACGACAAAGTTAAGTCGGCTTCTGGCTGCGTTTCTAGAGCTGTGACCAGTGTGTCATAACTGGACGGTAAACTGCTAAGGATCATTGCAACTGTCCAGTTATCTGATAGCTGGTTCTCTCCGAGTGCAACGAGCCTTTGGAATAACTCCGTAAGTTCACTGATATGTTGCTCCAAGTCACCGCCTTCTTCCATTTTTGCTCTGCATATACGTCGCATCAGTAACACTTTATTGCTTAAGGTGCTTTTTTCATGTAGATCTTTAAGGGTATCCCACATTAACTTAGCAGTCGCCTTATCCCTTATGTGGCTCAGTTGGTTGTCTTCCACAAGCAGTCCAATTATAGCCCTTGCCTTATCATCTTCCTTCTTAAAAGCGTCAACAGCTGCTTGGTTTGATCTATCCGCTAACAATTTCGGGACGACTCCTGATACTACATGCCACACTTCATCCTTAATCAACAACAGTTCGACCTTAAATTTCCACGTGAAATAATTTTCGTTATTGAGCTTAGCGATTGATGTCTTTACGTTGTCCACCATTTTGCCTTGTATGATCGGACTTCACACTGTAACTTTATAATTTTCTTTACTGTAACAACTGGGTTTCCGACGATTTGCCATTAACTGGGCCCATAACCTGAAGGATTTAACAATTGTCGAAATTCTCAAATGAGTTAGTCTGATTCTAATGTCAAGTGTATAGAATGTGCTGCGCTGCAACCTATTTTCGTTAAGAAATGCCTTCTATGACACACCTACACGTTGCACAATATAATTGAGTATGTTCTACTTCAACTTTCTTTTTTTATTCCTAGCTTGTTGCATAATTTTGACGCTAGGACATCCTTTGACATTCGGGATAGACCGATTTTTAACTCATTATAAGTTGTATGAAAAGCCATTTTCTAGTATACAAATCTGAACTCTAATATAAGAATCCCAAGTTATTTTCAAAGCCTTAAGATTGTTTCTTTCAAGAAACTAAAATTAAAGAAGATTTACTTGCAATCGGACGGACAAGCGATGCCCACCCCTATCTCAAGCCCATAGGCCCCGTTTACCTCGTATAGGCTTCATTGAAGTTCAGCAACTTACAACAGTTACTCGCTAAAAAAAAGTGTGTCCGTGTATGCACCTTGGCGCACCTTACAGCACCTTGGTGCACCTTACATCACCTTGATGCACATCACAGCACCTTTATACACCTCACAGCATCTTTGTGCACCTCACAGTAGCTTTGTGCACCTCACAGCACTTTGGTGCACCTCACTGCACCTTGTTACACCTCACAGCAATTTGGTGCACCTCACAGCACCTTGGTGCACCTCACAGCACCTTGGTTCACCTTACAGCACCTTGACGCACCTCACAGCACCTTGATACACCTCACAGTATCTTTGTGTACCTCACAGCACTTTGGTGCACTTAAGTGCCGAAAACATAATATCGGAGATGTGCCGCGATGAGGAGATGTGGAGAGTAGTGGACAATGTCGTTGCGAAAATAATGGGTAAGCTGCAAAGTGCATGGATAGACGATCAAAGAAGACTGCCAGTTTATCTGAGAGAATAGGTGCGAAAGCACAGGCCCTCCTCGAAGTAATGCTGTGAGGCGGTTCCGAGAAGAAGAGAGCATGAAGACTAAGGAAGGGGGTTTTAGTTGGTAGGTCATTGTAGAATGGAATCCAACACTACCTTGGTGCGAGAGGACCGAATGTCGATGAAGATTTCTTCACCCTTACAGCACCTTGGTGCACCTCACAGCACCTTAGTGCACCTCACAGCACCTTGGTGTACCTCACAGCACCTTGGTGCACCTCACAACCTCTTGGTGTACCTCACAGCACCTTGGTGCACATCACAGCACCTTTATGCGGGTGTCAAATGGTGTCATATGCGCAACATAGTACTCCTTACGTACCCTAGTCTCAATAGTTAAATAAAGTCATTGTTTTTCATCTAGTAGTTGAGCTACTTTTTTAAGGTTTTAAGATTTTAAGTTTCTTCAACAAATTCCTACTGGCTGCGTACTTTGGTCCTTTATCTGGGAATATAGAAGGCAGCCTGGTGCTAAGCATCTGTCTTCGCCAAAGTAAACATATTAGTGATATCTACTTACACGTCATATAAGTTTCAATCGGCACTAGGCTGTGTCCTCGAGTTAAGACTTTTTGAATGCAGAGGTCAGCAGCAGGGTGGTGCCGAATTGAAGTTTATGTGACGATATGTACATGTACAACTCACTATTGCCTCCAATTCGGGGAAAACAGATTTTCAGCACCAGGCTACCTTTTTTATTTCCAGCTTTAGGGTCCCAAGTACGAAGTCTGGTGCCGAATTCGATCGTGTTACTAACTAATAACCTCGCTCCTTCTCAAAGATAGGCGTTGTCAGGCTGCCTTGGTCTGACAGGGTTTCACCGACGAAATGTCGGAATGGAAAAACTAAGTTATTGCAAACTGCCACTATGAATTTAATAATTATAGGGGTACCAACGACATGTACCCATGTAAAATTTTTTTTTTTTGAAGAGATTTCATGTATTCGAAAGTGTATTGGTAAATAATATCCAATATGCATGCCTTGCTATTGCCAGACATAACATGTGATGTAACTCGTTTAGTTAGTCAGGATATTGATTTCCTATTCATGGATATCAAGGTAGAGTTTACTAATTGATAGTAACATACAAAGGGTCACGTCGTTAAATGTAGGTTTGATCGTTCGTGTTCTTTTTAAATCTTTACAATCGGATGGAACAATTTCCCTCTACAATAAAATCGATTAAACAAAACTGATATATCGAATTCGGTTCTAGTCAATTACATGCAATTTAAGGAAAAACTCGTTAACAAGTTCTACAGAGTTTTACCATTTTGTACGACAGATTGACGCGAAAATAATTACCGTAAGTGGTATCTCTAACGAAACTTATGAATGCCATGCCGTGCAAACACGTTTATCTGTATCTGGTAAACGAAACAAAAAGTTTTGTGATGTTTCAAAGTTCCCAATATTTCTATGGAGCGTATCAAAGTTTTTGACTTTCTAAAAATTTAGAACAAAGACCTTCATTCCAATGTTACGTTGGAATAAATTATAAATTGTATCTAGGGCCGTTTATGCCAAATTTCAAGCGTTCGTAAGCAGAAATATGGAAATAAAGTTAAGTAAATTTGATATTTTGATCAACTTACTCACTTCTTATTCTTAAAATTAGAATGAAAAATTAATTTCATTTTAACATCAGGAAGGACTGTTCACTCATAAATTAGCTCTTTTATTATGTCACAAATTTTATAAGACGTAAAGCTTCCCGTTCCTGTTAATTGTCTTATCTACCATTTTAATTTTCTTGATTACATTCTTGACACATGTCAACATATTGTTATTTGAGAAGCGAAAAAGGTAACATTTCCTTACATTAAAGATATCACGTTGATGTTAGAACATTAAAAGTTTTCAAAATGTGTGAGCTGCCACAGAAAGTAAACTGAAAAGCGAGTGGCCGCTAAGGAGTAAACCTTCATATTTGACACAAAACACATTTAACCGCACTCTAACTTGTAATGTTGTGATGTTGACTTCGCCCAGGGGCCCCGACTTCATGGGGGCTCCGGGGTTCGAGCCCCCAATGCGAGAAATTCAACCACTTGTTCAACAAATCAATCATTTAGGTCCTCGGCCAACCCAAGCACCGGCCTAGGGTCACATACATTTGGATGCATTAAAAATCGTTTCAGTTAAATGCCTACCTCAAGTATTTCATTTAATGTGAGCAATAGTATTAACGACTTTGAGCCCAACCAGTAACAAGCCCAGCTTCGCCCCCAGTAAAATTCAGTACACCCACTAAAGAGTTTGCTATTGAAAAGTATCAGCTATTGGTCTTAAACTGTTGAAAAAATTAGAAGTAATATTAAAACGCTGAAGAAGACCGTTGCAACGAGTTATCTAATTCAGGGGATTGCAGTGGCAGTTCAACGGGGAAACTTAGCCTCAATTTCAGGAATACTTCCTCAATCTAAAAATTATAAATTGAAGTAAATAAAATGAATCAAAATTGTATCAGAGACTCCCCTTGAGTTTCCAATAAGATGAACAAAAATCGCATAATGTACATAATTTTTACATCATTTTAACAATGACAACTGTCAGAAGTTCTCAACTTCCAATTTCTTTCTAGATGTCAAAAAATAACCGTCTTTTGAAATCGAAGTTGATGCAATCAATCGCAAATTCGATTGATTCACGGGAAGCTTTTATACTGACTAAAATTCATAAAACAGAAACAAGTGACTTGATAATTTACTCGCATCTCTTACAAATGCAATAGTGATAGAAGACCCCATAATACTAACTTTTCGGTAGAACAAAACGAAAATTGCTTTCAAAAATTTTTGTCCGAAAAACATTCCACCAAATAGACCGCAGTAGCATACCCAAACTTTCTCTGAATATTAATATACTTGCTTCTCTTGATATTTTGTTGTAGTTTGTTTGAGCCTCCAATGACCCAAACCAAAGTTGGCGCCCCTACCTTCGCCAACCAGATGGGAAACATTAGCTGGAAAAACACCTGTTACTGTCGTCATTGAATATTTTCTTTGAAAAATCTTTGAATCGCAGATAAAAATTTTCTGTAAAATCCTAACTTCGTCTTTCAGCTCATAATGAGTTTGTTGGGATAAAAAGCAGGTTTATTCCAACAGTCAAATTGACGTTTGAAATGTAGAAGCTATAAATAAACGAGTAGCTAGCGAATAGGTCCAAAATATCTGTTTCGCATATATTTGATCAACAAAGATGCAAAGTTGAAAGAAAAATCGATTTTGATGTTAAAAATGTAATTTTGACAATTGGAAGAGACCGACTTTTGATCCCAACGCACTCATGTTAGACAGGTAACGTCCAATGTCGTTTCTAATAATGAAAAACGGAAATTTAGATCTCTCTCCTCCAATGCATATGCTTTCAACATGATATGTAACAATTGGGTCTTGGGAAGACCCATACCTCATACGTGGTATGGAATATCGCCTAACTTTTCGCAAGATTAAATTTTCATCAAAATGACAATCACAACTTTTGCAATAGTGACAAGGGTATGTGTAGATTATTGTCGAGGTTAATGAAAACATGATGGATTGTAACGAGTAAATTTGTTGTTATAGTGTAGTAAATGTAAATATGGATTGAATGATTGATGACAATAAACAGTTCAAATAATATTGTAAAAACTTATGCAGGGGACCCGTACGCATCAGAATAGACGTGGCAAACAGAATAGATGTCACGAAAGGATTCGAACGTATCTAAGTAAATGTTGCCTTAACTCTTAAGTGCATGAAATTATGCCCACATTAAATTGCATTGAAATTGCCGAGAAAGCAATATTGAAAAACCCGTCTGAAGCAACGGTGCACAAAAACCCTGCCGAAAGCACAAAATTTACGCCCAAATAGACAAAAATGTTCACCTCAATTTTCTTAACAACATAGCCGTCCTTAGTACCGACCTACGGCACTCAGGAGAGGCCTCGGACAAATACTTTCATAGAATAAAATATTTCCTTCAATTTTCTCCATCAACATAGCAAAAAACAATTTTTTTGTCTAAGACCGACCTAGGGCCATAAGGAAATACCTCGGACACATACTTCCACAGACAAAAATGTTTCCCTCAATTTTCTCTACATCACAGCAAAAAAAAAATTTTTGTCAAGGGCCGACCTTAGGACCGTCCTAGAGCCCTAAGTAGAGGCATCGGACACATACTTCCATAGACAAAAATGTTACCCTCAATTTTCTCTACATCACGACAAAAAAATTTTTTTTTAGGGCCGACCTTAGGAGCCCTAAGCACAGGCACCGAGCCCAAATTTATTTTTGAATATAATTCAGTAGTCTCAAATAGAAAAAGAATCAAAAAATCAGTCAGAATTTACCCGATTTAAGTAAACAAACAGGCTGAGCGTGGAAACTCAGCTTTAGGGTCCTGGCTGAGTCCTAGGGCTTCTAATCAAAAAAAAATTTCTTCCATAAAATATGAGACATTTCTAGACCTTTCGATTAAAATTTTTTTTTTTTTTCAAAATCAGAAGAGATTTACTCGAGTTATGTACAAAAAACATATAGGGCCCAAGCAGAGACTCGTTTTTAGTGCCCCAGCTAAGTCCAAGAGCTCAAAATCAAAAAAGGTTCTTCCATAAATTGTCGCCCATGCCCAACCCTTTCAATGAAAAAAAAAATTTTTGAAAATCGGAAAAGATTTACGTGAGTTAAACGGCCCTAGCTAGGTGGCCCTTGGGCCGACAGCGTCCAGATTCAATCCCATAAAAGTTTTTGAAAATCGGTTGAGTTTTACTCGAGGTATCGTGTTGACGGACGGACACTTTTTTATTGTTGATTCGTCATCTAAGGAACATGACCGATGCTCTCCCCTAATCCCGGGTTGAAATTCGAATGGTTGCAAACGTCGTAATGAACGCAATACCTCCTCTTCGAAGAACTTTTTTCTTTGTACGGGTCTAAAAAGTTTGAAAAAAAAAAATTGCGCTAGGACCGATCTAGAGCACTTAGGAGAGGTCTCTGATCCATACTTCCATAAACAAAAATGTTCGCACAAAAACCTCATAATTAAAGAAATATTCACGAAAAATCACCAGATTATCGTGTGTGGTCGCAAAGCGTGAGTTGGCTCCACAGCCCGAACCACTCAACAGATTTTGACTAAAGGTTGAAAACGATGAAATCTGGTCACCTTAAATCGAAATTATGAGTCACGTTAGAGGCTTATTCTACGAAATTTGTGTTGCAATTGTAAGGTATACGAGTCTTCAGACGAGAAAGAATTTTTGAAAAAATAATTATTTTATGCTGAGTGTAAAGGCTAGAGCTTTTTGACGAACCCTGCTCATTTGTTCTTGCACAAGCTTTTCAGAGACTTTCCGTGCAACATTAAAACACTACTTTCGACAGTGACCGTGTAAAATTATGGTTACTTATCTTTAATTTTCCTTTCATAACAGATCACAACAAAAACCTCTCTGTCCGCTTCCAAAATTAGTGATATCGTTTGAGGTGACGCTATCGCTGATTAATACGCAGTTTGTTTGAATTAAATGTTAGTTTGTAGTCAAAGTTTAATTCTCTGAAAAAAATTGCATCACTTTTTAGACCCGTACGAAGTACGAAGGTCTGATGCGTTTACTACCACTACTTTTTTTGTTGCCTCCAGATGACAAATCAGCGAAAAAAACAATGTCCGTCCGTCTGTCGGTCTGTCTGTCTGTCTGTCTGTCTGTCCGTCAACACGATAACTTGAGTAAATCTTGACCGATTTTTAAAAACGTTTTTTTTTCCTGAAAGGTAGTCGAAAAATCGTTTATGGGATTGAATATGGGCACTGTCGGCCCAAGGGCCGCCGAGCTAGGGCCGTTTAAGTGATTTTTGGTCTTTTGCACATAACTAGAGTAAATCTTTTCTGATTTTCATAAATTTTTTTTCTTTAAAAGACCTGGGCATGGTCGACAATTTATGGAAGAACCTTTTTTTAATTTGAGTCCTTGGACTTAGCTAGGGCACTAAAAACGAGTTTCTGCTAGGGCTCTATGTGTTTTTTGTACATAACTCGAGTAAGTCTTTACCGATTTTCAAAATTTTTTTTTGTTTGAAAGATCTGGGCATGACCGACA
>CM055404.1:101939158-101956661 GCA_029228625.1 Pseudolycoriella hygida | reverse complement strand
GGGTTTCGGTCAAATCGTACGGATGCGTACAGGGAGGAGGGGGGGGGGTCCAAAAATCACATTTTCTTGCGTACGTAATTAATGAATGTCCCCTTACCTTTCAGAGAAAAAAGTTTTTGAAAATCGGTTAAGTTTTACTCGAGTTATCGTGTTGACGGACGGACGGACATTTTTTTTATTGCTGATTCGTCATCTAAGGACCATGATCGGTGCTCCCTCTCTACTCCTGGGTCGAAATTCGACTGGTTACAAACGTCGTGGTAAACGCAATAGACCCCTTTTCGAAGAACTTCGTTCTTCGTAAGGGTCTAAAAACCGACCACCTTCGAGGTGGTTTTTACAATCAAAATGCAATTTCGTCTACATGAAATATACATAAAAAATCTCTCTCCAAATTCTTATCATCGTGAACACCGTATCAGCTTGACGATTTCAATGTTTAAATGGACTTCGAAAAGAGCAGAATAAGTAAATAAAGACGAACTTCCTCTATATTAGCTAACAGTATTTTGCGTAACCTTATAGGTTATCACAGGCTAGTTTTTTTTTTTGGTAAATTTGCATATAAATTGATGAGAATGTTCTTTCGTCGTCAGTGCAAATATTATTTCATCGAATTAAAATGAAGTTTAATTTCTCTTTATTGTTGAGCGTTTTAATTTACGCAACAACATGCTGTTGCAATGTGAAAGCCGACGCTAGTAATGTGCCGCCGTGTCATCCAGTCGTAGTGCAATATTTAAAGAGCCAAGGAAAATTGGACCCTGACTTCCCAACAGAGACATCGTCAATCCCATGTACGATGAAAATACCAGAAGACCTGTACAGTAGTGTTGAAGTCGTTATAGAAAATGATGCAAAACAATATTTGTCCAACAAAGCCGATTGTTTTATGAAGGAGCTGGGAAAGAGAAAAACAATCCACGATCTAATGATGGCGGCTTCAATGTATGATTCGAAAGATGAAAAACGTAAGATTCCAATCACTGAACTGAGCCATTTACTGAATGAAATGGAAGTGAAATGTGAGGCTAGAGAAGGCGAATTTGTTACTTTTTGCCAATTGGGTTTGGAAGGACGATTAGATCGATTGGACCGTCGAACAGAGCCCTAGTTAACTTGGATTCGATTTGTTTCACAGCAAAATAAAGTTTTTTAACACAACATCTTGGTTTTACTAAGACTAGTTATTTTAGGAATTCGTACACTATACTGCAAGAAGTAATTTCACGAGCGCTTTGTGTGAGCCAAACAAAATGATCACACATTGCTCTTCATTTGTATCGTCTTTTCACACCTTCACACCAATTGAGTTCAAGAGTTACGCGATGTGACACCGAAGGGGGAGGTAGGGGGTCTAAGCCCGAAAACTGTGTTACGTAATTTAGGGACGGCCCCAAATCAATTTCTTTACATCCTGATTTTCATGCCAAGAGCAAATTGTTCCTCATTATTTCTGCCGAGCAGGCACGAGCTCCTTGCAAAAACGTTGGCGGCGGCTAGCCAAAAAGATTGTGTAACGTTTCGTTTTAGCTCGTTTCACCGAAAACCCGAGTTTTACATGCACAAAATGCAAGCGAATACGTGAAAAAAGAGATAAAAGGAAAACAAGAAAGATGCACAAGCTTGTGATTCTCTTCCTGTACTTTGAAAATTGAAAGATCGTCTTTGATAGTTTTTGATTCATTGATTTTGTGATCAGGGCCGTTGTTTAGTGTGTGGAAAATAATGGTAACTGATTCTTTGCTACAATTAAAAGTAAAGTAGAAAAGAAACTGTAGATTGATATAACGTGGATATTGTCCATAGACCTATTCGGTGCTCACAGGACGGGACTTGTGGACAGGGGATGTTCATAATGTGCCGTTCTTCCGCCAATACTCTGGAATCTACCAAAAGTTTCCCAAGTTCCCTAAAATTTTAAAATTGTGCTCATTGATGAGCAGAGCGATTCGAATAGTAGAAGTAGAACAGTTAGTCAGGGCTGTCAGTGAATCCGGACAAGACCGGAATTATTATGTTCACTAGGAAGCGGAAGTGTATGCCTCTGCGGATGCCGGTGCTTTTTGGCACTTGCCTTAGCTTGACGAAAAAATCAAGTATCTCGGTGTCATTCTTGATAGTAACCTAGAATGGAGAGAACATATTGAGAAGAGTACCAAAAAGGCGGTAAGAGTATTCTGGCAATGTCGCACCACGTTTGGAAAGAAATGGGGCCTAAAATCGGTTGTTTTGTACTGGATGTATAGATTGTAAGACCTATACTAATATACGGCTGCATGGTTTGGGCACCAAAAACCGACATCACCAAAGACCGACATTGGTGAGGTACAGAAGAAAATAGGTGAAGTTCAGCGATTGGCGTGTTTGAGTGTGACAGGAGTTACGACCTCGACGTTGGCAGCGGCACTAGAGATACTACTGTCACTACGGCGGTTTTATAAAACAAGAAGCTGAATTGAAGGTGTAGATGTGTACGGTTTTGGTCATGCCAGAATTCTGTTGGACTTAAAGCGAAAGTTCAGGGAAGCAGAGCAGCTGCCCGAAGACATACAGATGGATCTAAAACTGAAGAAGGTACGGGAGCAGGAGCATACTCAGAGGAATTGAATTACAGTATGTCTTTGCCTCTAGGGTAGCATGCTGCTGCTGTCCAATCTGAAGTCATACCCATATGTGAAGGCGCTGAAGAAATGATCCGAGGTGGGAGCAAAGACAAGAAAGTTCTGAAAGAAATGATCCAGTCTGTAGAGGCTGTGGCTTAGAGTCAAAGACAGCGAGACAAAGTACTTGGAAGATTTTTATATAACTCCCGAAGAGCAATTGGAACTTAATTTAGCTAATTTGTTGTCTTTTATTATAGGAAGCAAATGTCTGATCGAACTGTAAGAGAAAATTTTAACTAACAAGAGGAGTACAGCACAATGCGTTCAACAAAGAATGGCCTAGGTGTTTTTGGAAGAAGCCGCATAGCCCAAGTTTGCAACCAATTTAGCTCTTAAGTATTTGGATTGTAATCATGCTGCCTAGAGTTTTTTCAAACTCTCCAATAAAACCAAACCAAGCGTGCACACCCGGAGTGAACATCACAACCGAATAGTTTCACCCAATATGACCTCAATAATAAACACTGCAACAGAAACACTACTATATACGAACCTGGTCGTACTTAAGGAAACTGAAAAGCAAAATACGTAGCAGCCACTTTAACCTCTAGAGTATATCGCAACACATTTTTCATAGCATGCACTTGTATTTACTTCGGAAAAACAAATCAGTATCACTTTCTTCATCTCTGAAGTAACATCGGAAAAGTCGAAATGAAGCCTGATTTTCCATTTATATTGTGTAGTGTTTTGGTTGGCGTGACGATCTGTTTTTCAGTCGTTATCTCATCACCGATTTCTGAAGAAGAACAAAGTCAAGGAATTTTTTATAAATACAGTGCATGTGTTGCAGATCATTTGAAAAGTGTAGCTAAACTAGATATGGATTTTCCATCGGAGAAAGTAAATACTACATTGTGTCGTAATAATGTGACTATGATAATTCACCCAGCCCTACGAAGGATATTCAAAGCTGATATTACGAAGATGGTGCCAGACAATGTGGATTGCGTAATGGAGGGAGTTGATAAAAAGGAGACGGTCGATGTCCTACTCAAGGCTTTAGTCATAGTTACTAGTACTGAACGAACCTCTCGAAGTGATGGTGTTCAAAATGAGATGACAAACCAAATACATGAAATTGAATCGGAATGCGAATTAGAACCGGACAAGATTATGTCTCGTTTGAGAAAATCTCTTTTTTGATCAGTTTGCAGCGGCCTTACAAAAAGGAATTTAAATAAATATTTAAAATAAAAGTATATTCGTGAATTGTTAAAGCTTCTTCCTTTTTCTTAAGTGCAATATACATGCTCGTTCGTAGGATACTTTTTTTATAGGGTGTTGCGTTTAAATTTTTTTTTCTTTTCTAACTTCTGCCCGCTAAGTCGTTCCGGGGCACCGCAAAGATAAAGCATTTTTAAAATCCGTTTTGTTATTGTCGTTATTTCAAAAATTTTGTACCTGCCACGTTTTCCCGAGTCATTTCTCCGATTGGATTGATATAAAAAATTGGTCTAAACTGCTAATTCTTAATTATTAGTAGATATGACCGCTTGCTAGCGACATTTTCGTGCACTTTTTTACATAAGTGCGAATTTTAGACTATAAATAAATGCTGATGAGTAGAGTCCAAAACCATTAAACGATTAGAAGACCTTTAGAACCCCCCCCCCCCTATATTCGACCCCCAGCCCTCCTTAAAATTTTCAGTGCATAGGAAACTTTGACGATGTACTGAGAGGCGACCGTTCAACCGATTTCATTAACTTCGGGCTCAAATGATAGACGAAGGTTTTTTTTGAGATTTTCTAAATTTTCCATTTTCCTGTCGGTTTTTCCTATTTACTTGAAAAAGTTAACTTGAAATGACAAAATGCATTTTTAATGCAAAGTTACAAGATACTGTGAATAACAACACTGTTTGCAATTGTCTGTGGTACAAAAAATTATCCCGTCTCATCATCCAGAGGGTCCACCTCTCAGAACATCGAGATTTGAACACATTTCTTAAGACTTTTTAGGTTCTATACTGGAGTCAGTGTTTTTGTTTGGACTATTCCCTTGCACTCTATGACATTCAACTTTTTCAGATTTTCGACCGCTTGTTGGGCACACTTATTATATTTGGACCCGTACGAAGTACAAGGGTCCTATACGTTTACTAAAAACAATTTTATTGTAACATGGGGTAGATCGAGGTGGGAGTGGGGCGGATGCATCTATTATCGTCTAGAGATGACGAATCAGCAATAAAAAAATGTCCATCTGTCAGTCTGTCCGTCTACACTTTTTTTTTCAAAGGACTCAACCAATCAGCCTAAACTTTTTTCCCTGAAAGGTAAATGCCTCCCATGATTCAAGTTCGAAGATGAGCAGAATCGGCCAAGTAGTTCCGGAGATATGATTGAAGAAGTGGAGTCCGGACATGAAATTTTCAAGGATCGATGAAACTTTTTCGCAAATATCTCAGCAAGTATAGCACGGAAATTCTTCATTTTGGTGTCAGATGGAAGCATTTTATGTCACGAAACTGGGAAATTTTTGTGGGAATCGGGTCAGGGGTCTGGGCACTGGGACCAATGGAATGGACGAAATTGAGATTCTTGGCCATATACGAAAACAGTTTTTCGTCTATATTTCCTTAACTATGCAATATGGAGATTTACTGTCAAAGGGCAAAGTGTAGAGAATTAAATTTCAAGCGAACGCGGGATCTCAGAGCTTTGGGGAAATATGGTTCAATTCTAGTATATGGCCACTTCCATAATTGGGCAGGATGACCCGAATCTCCAGAACTATGAGAGTTAGAAAGTTTCTTCCAAAGGCAAAGTTGTAGAGAATAAAATTTTAGAGAACACGTGTTTCAGGATTTTAGGGAAAAATGACTTAGTCCTTAGATATAAGCTTTTCTAGTGCTCTGAGACCTACTTGGGTAGGGCCTTTGACATTACCTTGGGTAATTTCTATGGATCTTTGAAATTCTTACAGTTATAAATGAACAGAAAACATTGGGTTGTTTGCTTATTTGTATATTTAGATACGTTCGAGCCTCTTTGCCACATCTCTTCTGTTTGCCACATCTATTCTGATACGTACGGGTCTTTGGTTATGTTTGTTTATTTATTTAATAATTCAATAATTTTTTTTTTTCAAAAATAAATAAATAAACTCACGCGAAAATCTTAAAAAGTTGAATTCTGAACTGGACTTAGACCATAATTGGGATATTCCCAATCTAGTTTCTAAATTAGGAGCTTCTCCTGAAGATCCAACTTGTGCCCATCTGTAGAACTCTGTACCGGTATTAAGATTTTTTATGTTGTTCTGGATTCACTGGACGCACTTCAGATATTTACGAGTTTGTTCTTAAGAATTAAGGTCATTTTTTGCTGAAGCATAATTAATCTCAGGAAAAAAAATGTTTCTTATGAACACGGTGAGCTTGAAATAACTTTTAGTCGAAAGTGTTCACACACAGGAATCCTGTTTTTATTGCTTGAAACTAGTCCGTATGGGTTTCTCAGACTCAGACTTTACATCACAAGCTTGGGGCTAGGTCCCAGAAGCAGTAAGACAATTTTGAACAGAGCTGGATCGCTACTTCCGATGCGTTGCACTTATATACTACTGTATATACTACTGTGTAAAGTCATAAATTACCTTCTACGCATTGACTTACCTTACATGCTGCCACACACCCACACCCATTATGCTCACCATACTCACCGCGTCCTCCAACCTGAACCCCCATGTATTCTTACTGTACATCCGCTTCATATTTGCACCTCTCTACTGCACTCGTCATTCGCACACAACATACATACGTCTCATTTGGCTCTCCTGCCTACTGAGCAGTCTGCATACATTCATTTCATCACGTCCACGTGTGAATGGGGAATGGGATTAAAATACTGCATGCTGGCTTCCACACGACGACAGAACACATTACTCCATGTCCATGGGGACCTCCAACGGTCTCTCGCTATAAGCCTATATATGGCTCCTTGTCCCAAAGATTTTTGTATGAAGTTTTTTGGGTTTGTGGACGTTTTTTTTTTTTTGGGTGTGGGGACTGCGTCACGCCCTCCGCTACCGCTGCGGTCATGATCAATATTGCTCAATGGGTGGCAGCTTTGGGGTGTTTTGTGGATTAGCGTCCTTCCGTAAAACTTGGAACAACTGTCGCCTTGTGCCAAACATACTTGTCTTCGATCACTGGGGCAATGGTGGGTCGCCAAATGAGAGCAGAATAGTGCTTTTTGACGTCAGGAAAGCAAAGTTTGAGTTCAAAGACTTCATTTTATGTGTAAAGTTGGATTAATCGTGTCGCACATTGTAAACGTTCTGCTCTTTCGCCCGCAGCTGCGCAAAGCTTACCACATCAAATTTTTTCTGCGATATTTTGAACTTTTTATGTTTAAACCAATAAATAATATTGTACCTATCGAGTGTCGTGAAAAACTCGTGACGACGAATCAGTTTAAAGCCACTTTGCAATAATTTGCGTAACCATTTAGAAAACAGTCAAATTTTGTTCCTAACGAATAATGCGATCCACTAGAATGCTATTCGGCAGATTAAAGATTCGTATTTCTGTCTAAAGCTGTTTCGCCTTCAAGCTCATCTACTGTGACCGTCGTCGCCTCGCCTTCTGCAAGTCTGATTCAGACTTAAATGGACTTCTTTCAGAACATCTCACATCGAAAGTCTTTGATTTGTCAAATGGAAACGCGTTAAGCTTCATTCATCTTGAAAGCATCTAGCGATCTCATTTTTACCACTTCCTCGTTCCCGATCTATTGCTACTCATTCATTAAAGATTTTTGGTACCAAGTTGACCGTCGCATGAATAAAAATACTTTTTTGAAAAGCTTGATGACTCAATAATACATTTTTCAAACTTTTGTGCGACTTTGGGCGAAGTAATTTCAAAAACTGATGCTGCAAATAATTTTTTGACTTCCATTCTATTGAAATTGAGGTTCCCAGATTATATTTCTGTTTATGGGAGCTTTCTTGCATCGTCAGTTCTGGAGTTGCAGCCATATGAACGTGACCTCATTTCATCGTGTTCAACCTTTAATTTAATTCGTGATTTTCTAATGTCCAAATGTTTTATTTTAAACTTTCAAGGGAGATTTCCGTTCTAATTTGGCAGAGATATAAGTAAAAAAGTTCCACCAACCATCAACAAACCACCTTTTTGATCACTTTTCGACCGTAACTTCGAAAGTTCTTAACCGATCCAAAAGATTTTTCAATTACTTTTGAGGGAAAAAAAGTTTTAGAAAATTGGTCAGACGGACGGACGGACATTTTTAGACCCGTACGAAGAACGAAGTTCTTCGAAAAAGTGTCTATTGCGTTTACCACGACGTTTGTAACCAGTCGAATTTCCACCCGAAAGTAGGGGTAGCATCGATCATGGTCCTTAGATGACGAATCAGCAATAAAAAAATGTCTCGAGTAAGACTCCACCGATTTTCAAAAACTTTTTTTTCCCTGAAGAAATAGTAATTTTTTATACAAGTTACGTATGAAGGTAGCATAACGCACTATATGAGAGATTGCCGATACGAGCCGAAGGCGAGTGCGCTAAACTACCAGCGTACGTAACGTGTATCAAACAACGTTTTTTGCAATTCACCGACAAAAACGAGATTTTCTTTTAATATAAAAATTCAATTCCAGTAGTGCGTAAAAAAAACCGTCATCGCACTAGTGCGGCAAAATGACTTCATGCGACACCGAAATGACGCATGAAAAACGAGTTTTTGTCGGTGAATTGCGAAACATATTTTATGGGATTGAATCTGCGCACTGTCGGCCCAAGGGCCACCGAGCTAGGGTCGTTTAATTGGTTTTGATGATCCTTTTTCTATTTGAGATGTAGACGAGAAAAGAATTATATTCAAAAATTTTGGGCCCGGTGCCTGTGCTTAGGGCTCAAGTGAGCCTCAAGTCGTGGTCGGTCTTTAGGTTGGCCCTAACCAAAAAAATTTTTTTTGCTATGTTGCTCAGCAAAAATTGAGGGAAACATTTTTTTCTATGGAAGTATGTGTCCGAGGCATTTCCTTATGGCTTTAGGTCGATAATGAGGTCGGCCCTAGACAAAAAATTGTTTTTTGCTATGTTGTAGAGAAAATTGAGGTGAAGATTTGCGTCTGTTTGGGCGTCATTTATCCCGTTGCTTCGGACGGGTTTTTCAATAATGCCCTCTCGGCAATTTCCAATACAATTTAATGTGGACATACATACATACATACATTTCATACACTTAAGAGTCCCTTGCATATGTTTTTTGTTGCTAATTCGTCATCTAAGGACCATGATCGATGTTCCCCCTACTCCCGCGTCGAAATTGGGGTGGTTACAAACGTCGTTTTCAACGCATAAGACCCCTTTTCGAAGAACTTCGTTCTTCGTACGGGTAAAAAAATAAAGTATGAATCAATTAAAGCTTTGGCAAATAAAAGGAATTTCGTTAATTCAGAATTCTGTGCAACGACATAGTTTCCATGACTTCTTTTAGCTACTACTCAACCTAAATCAAACCTGTTTCTATGTTTCTTTAACTGGATGTGCTCTCTACTTTTGTTATACCAGAAAATACGTGTAGGTATGTACTCTAGCCTACCCCGAGTATGATGTATAGCTGTCGTTCTGTGTGTGTCATCGCTCTCTATATTTGTGTATTTCGTGTAATTTTAATTCGATTTGAATATAAACACTCGAGAACACAATGGAATAGTTCCCATTGTTGACGTGGACACCTACAATCTATTTACTTTACATAATAACTCCTTTATTATCATTTCATGTATTTCTCCAAAAGATCGGTTCTTATAGATTAGAGACATGAAATAACGCTATTGGTTTTTCGATTATAATGAAGAATACACAGTAATCGTGTGAAACATTAGGAGGACAAAACCAAATGAAATTTCGAATCGAATGTCTTTTTTCACCAAATCATAAATTATTTCCAGAACGATCAAATTCATCCGAAAAAGCAAAATGTTCAACAAATTTGGCAAAACATCTGAGCAAATCGGCTTCCGAGCTAAGTTACGGCGATTGCAGCTTAGATTCGGCAACCAATTCACCGAAACGCGCTCGCAGTGCTGTGAATCCAGCTGTCAGCGGTGTGATCCAAAAAACGCATGGATTTTTTAGCACATTGAAGGTAAATAGTTTTTCAGTTTGAAGCAGCAAGCTAGGGCCATGCGAAAATTTGCCGTATATATACCGAAGTGTGTCGAAACGTTTGAAGGAAAACAAAGACTTTTCGAAGCCAAAAAAAAATAAAATTTCCAAAATTTGTACGTGCCCCCGCACGACTTCCTATAAAGCCTGAACCTACGCCACAAAGACTGATGGAAGATGTCGATAGAAGAACGTCATGAGATCTTTCAAAATCTTTAAATTGTATCCCTCACAGTACCCACACACCCAAAAAAAAGTCCACAAACCCAAAAAACTACATACAAATAACCTTTGGGATAAGATTTTTAGGCGAACTTTTGAGTTATTCCTCGGCTCCCTAATCGCTTCAAATTATTTAAAGAAAACTATTTTGAATTTCCACTCCAACGAGCTATCTATCATGAAAATCGGTTGGAAATCAGCGGAGATGTCGAGGTTTGGAGATGACATTTTTACATGTATTTTTCATTCTCCTTTTTTTATACTTTTTTTCTGATCTGTCGGTTTCCATCTATCTGTGTCTATGTATAATTAATTTTTTCTTCTCTAGAACTAGCCAAACGATTTTCCTGAAATTTTCAGAGAACCCAAAAATTAACAATTTCATTGACTACTTTTCCAAGAAAATCCCAGGAAGATCAATTTTTTGGGTTGTAGGTTTCAAATTTTAGCTCCAGAATGACAATACTCAGAGCGTTGATTTCATACAGAAAGTTATAGAGTTTGGTCCAGAGAATTTTTGGGATATTAAGAATATGTCTGTCAAAGTGGCGCCATTTTGGACTTTGTGAATACTGAAAAATGTTATCTTCTAAATTAAAATACCCAGACGATTGGTTTCTTCGGAACAGTTATAGAAATTAGTGAGGAGAATTTTTTGTTACCATAAGAAAATGGCTGCCATCTTAGATTTTTGTAAATAATGAAATAATCTTCTGAATTAAAGTGGCTCAAAAAAACTTCTTACGGAGGAGGTGTGATGCAGGTCTTTTTGCCTACTTATAGAAGTTTTGAAATCAGAAAAGGGTGACGCAATAAGCTTCTAACACAAAATGACTACAATGACACGTCGTGTTTTTAAAAAATTGCGTCACAAATGACGTCCCAACAACGAAAATTTTTTTCAACAATTTCAGTTTTCACTTCAAAAATTCACATTTGCACAGCGTAGGTACCGTCTGATGCTTTGAAAGAGTCCCCACAATCCTCAAAAGTCAAATTTTTGCAATGTAAGAACTTAAAGCAAACTCGTACAAGGGAATTATGCACGAACCTGCAAACTTCGTTACTGGGAAATTTTTGGGAAAAAAAATTTGGTTCGCAGGGAAACGGCCGAAGGTGAAAAAAATTTTAGGGAAGAATTAAGGAAATCGGCGAAGGCGAAAATTTTTTTAAGTGAAGTTTCAGTTCAGACAAATCTCTTGGGAACGAACGGATGATTAAATCATTGGGAAGTGAACATCATGTAAGCAGATATTGCTATCATGGGGAAGTAAATAAAGTTGGCAAGTAGGTATCATTGGGAAATTGTAAAAGCATCGTTGGGAAGTAGATATGGTTGAGGTATAAATATTATCGGGACCCCATGTGAGTGCAAATAATGTGTATCCTTGCTATCCAGCATACCGGGAAGTTATTTGATCCGAAAGTGTGGATACGAGGAAGTGGAGCCAACCCGGGCGGGAAGAAAAATGAAAATTTTTCGTTAACTTAAAGTTTTACCTGATCGGGAAATAAAGTTGACCGGGAAGTATAGCTGATCGGAAGATAGAGTTGAGAGGGAAATAAAACTGACTGGGAAGTATAGCCGACCGGGAAATAAAATTGAATGGGAAATATAACTGACCGGGAAATATAACTGACCGGGAAATATAACTGACCAGAAGTATAACTGACCAGAAGTATAGCTGACGGGGAAATATAACTGACCGAGAAGTAATTGGGAAATATAACTGACTGTGAAATAAAGTTGACCGGGGAGTATAGTTGACCGGGAAATACAGCTGACCGGGAAATAAAGTTGACCGGTAAGGGTATCTGACCGGTAAATGAAGCTGTTTTAGACAAAAAAAATTTTCGTCGAAAAATATTTCCGGCGAAAAAAAATTTCGGCGTAAAAAAATTTGCGGCGAAAAAGAATTTCCAAAAAATTTCCGGTGGAAAAAATTTCCGGCGAAAAAAATTCTGTCGAAATAAAATTTCCGGCGAAAAAAATTTATTCCTACAACTTCCTCTACAACATATCAAATGTTTTTTGAGCCACCGCCGCCGCCAAACTGAAGCGCGGCAACTACTACTTCCATGTGCGAACATGATCTTCTCAACTTCCTCTACAACATATCAAAAGTTTTTTTAAGCCGCCGCCGCCGTCAAACCGAAGCGTGGCGGCTACTACTTCCATGGACGAAAATGATCCCCTCAACTTTCCTCTACAACATATCAAAAGTTTTTTTTTTGAGCCGCCGCCGCCGCCAAACCGCAGCGCGGCGGCTACTACTTGCATGGGCGAAAATGATCCTCTCAACTTCCTCTACAACATATCAAAAGTTTTTTTTGAACCCCCGCCTATTTTCTGCAATTTTGGCAGTCATCCTGATACACTACACACCCAACCCAACAACTTTCCCTTTGACATCGAACCTGTATCTCAAACACCCAACCTTGTCTCACACAAAATTTGCTACTGTACATATTACGCACACAAACACATACATATGGGCTTTATATGGCACCTTCTAAGAGCCCTGGCGCCCAAACGAGGCCGGTATCCCCTCTTTTTTAAATCTCATATGACGTAAGAATGCCTACCGGAAGGTCTCTGTTGTGGAGCAACCCTGCTTCACGTTTTGTATTATTGGGGAAGAAGGAAATCAAGTAGGGAGTGTTTGATTTACGTCAGTCAAAAGAAAGAAGAAAAATATGGTGGATTCCATTGCTGATGAGTTTATCGTTTTAATTTAATCTTTAATTATTGCGATCATCATAGATCAAATTAAATCTTTTCAACAGTTTTTAATGAACATTTATTCGTATCCGAAGAGGTGGAATATTCGGGAATTGTCAATTCAAGGTGAAAATTCGAATGTGGAGTGAAATGAATTTTCGTTAAATTGACTTGAATTTTTATTTTAGTTTAGAAATTATTTGGGTGAAACAAATATTGCGATCTTACCTTGCGGATACGGTGTAGAGCAGGGAAACTAAATGTAAGATATTTAAGTTTTTTTGCTTCGTTAAGTTGGTTTATAATCTGAATTTAAAATTGTTCATCGTAGGAAAATTGAAGCCTTTTAAATAAAGAAGTTTTATGCAGAATTGCTATCACTTTGGTTTCCCCTCTACGATCAGAGTGCGGCTTATAACAGTCCCTTCAAAATTTCAAGAAAAGTTATCGAGGAGAAAATTCCAAAAAAGTCGTTTTTCATACAAGTACCAATGGAAATCACTAACTAGATAGATAGATAAGGGTGTTTTGGGGGGTCTAAAATTAGACAGGAACGTTGATCTATGATAACCAGCTGGAAGACGTTAGCTGAGGATAGGTCCGGTCGGAGAAGCATGTTGGAGAAGGCCAAGACCCTTAATGGGTTGTAGGGCCGGTTAAGTAAGTAAGTAAGTGGATCTATGATCCCTTGTTCCAAACCTCCTACTTCCTTCGTTTATTGTCAACAGAAATTCACAATTTTTTTTTAAAGAAAGCAAAGACTAAATATAATAGGAGTAAAAGAAGTTATACGACAAACAAAAAGCAAAATATACTAAAAACAAACAGACAAATAGTCATTAGTCCGAAATTCACAATGTGGCCATCCTTCATCATCATCATCATCATCATCAAGGGAAAAGTCTCGTTTTCTCGAGGAAATTTGTAAGTTTCTCCAGGTCGAGGGATTGAATGTTGAGCTGCGAAGCTTGAATTTCGGGGATGCCTAGGATATTTTTCGTGAATAGTCTGAACCTAGGGCAATCTGTCAGAATATGAACACCTGTTTCTTCACTTCGCCCGCACGGGCACTTCGGATCATCCTTGCAGTTGATGTCGAAAAGGTATTTGTTTAGTCCATAGTGATTTGTTAAGACTTCAACCACTCTTTTGACATTCTTTCTTCTAAGGTTCAGAAGTTCCCTACTGAAGTCGTTGGACGGAGCTTGACAGAAAATTTTTGTGTGTCTTCCTCCATCATAATTCATCCAAGCTTTGGTGTGTTCGCGATGTAGCCATTCTTTTGCCACGTTCTTCCTTACCACTTGTGAAATACCAAAGAAAGGTTCTGGCCCCGTAAATCTGTGACCAGCACCATCTCCTGCCAGCTAATCAGCCTTTTCATTGCCTTCGATACCTTCGTCCCCGGGTACCCACAGCACTGTAACTTCATTTTGGGAACCAACGTCATTCAGCTGCGATTTACAGTGGTGAACCATTTCAGAATTCACAACGGGACATTCGATTGTTTGTATTACTGATGTGCTATCTGTGCAGACGTATAAGTTTTTACCGGTAATCTCTTTCGACATCATAGATATACATATCTCTGATATGGCAAAGAGCTCCGTTTGAAAAACGGTTGCGTATTCTCCTGTTGACAGACTGACTTCTATATGAGGGTGTTCACAATGGAAACCAGTGCCTGATAGGCCGTCTCGTTTTGAGCCATCTGTGTAACATACTATTCCCTCAGCTGGGGGATAAACCTTAAAATCGCCCAACCAGTCATCTCTATCAGGAATAATGCATTTAAACTTTTCATCAAGCATCAGCACTGCCTTAATTTGATCGCTAGGCATATCCAACAGATCTTTCCTAATGAGATTTCTGATTGTTCTATGCCCCTTACCTGAAGAAGTAAGCCACTCTCCGTTACATTCCATGTTTATCGATGCATTAAATGCTACTGATTTAACATGCAAATCCAGAGGTGGTATAGATAGGAGCGTCTCTAGCGCCAAAGTGGAAGTGGAATTTTTGGCTCCTGTGATACATGTTTGAACATCCACTCTAGGCCACCACACAACACATCCGTCACACAAAGTTGGTCTGATCACTGCGGTGTATATCCACCAGATCGCCCTCGGTGACAGACCCCACGTTCTACCGAAAGCGTTCCTGCACATCCAGAAAATGCCGATTGCCTTATCAATTTTTTCTTCAAAGTAAAGAATCCAAGTCAATTTGTGATCGAGAATTATGCCCAAGTACTTCAGTTTGGCTACAGGATTAACTACTTCACCGAAAAGAGTAAACCTACCCAAATTGGACGCGTTCGCATTTTTCTTTCTCGTGAACAAAATGATCTTAGTTTTGATTGGATTCACCCGAAGCTTGTTTTTAGCACACCAGTTCTCTACTGAGTTTAAAGTGGTTCTCATCAGGTGTCAAGAAAGTTTCCGCAAAGAAGACAAGAAACATCGTCGGAATACCCTTGAGTGAAGGTACATGAATTGTTAAGCTATACTAGTAACGAGTCAATTACCATGCACCAAAGAATGGATGGATGGATAAAATACCACCTTGTGGACATCCCCTAGTCACTCCAAGCTTGGAACTTGTTCCACATATTGTAGCTTCCACTGATCGACTACTCAGCATTTGAACTATCCACCTGGTTGCAGTGTCGCTCATTTGTGTCTCTCTTGTCGCTGCTGCTATGACCTCGAAGTCTGTGTTGTCAAGCAGCCAGTTTAGAAATTATTTGGGTGAAACAAATATTTCGATCTGACCTTGCGGATACGGTGTAGAGCAGGGAAACTGAAGTTTTTTTGCTTCGTTAAGTTGGTTTACAATCTGAATTTAAAATTGTTCATCGTAGGAAAATTGAAGCCTTTTAAATAAAGAAGTTTTATAAAGAATTGCTATCACTTTGGTTTTCCCTCTACGATCAGAGTGCGGTTTATAACAGTCCCCACAAAATTTCAAGAAAAGTTATCGAGCCGTTCTTGAAGAAATTCCAAAAAAGTTGTTTTTCATACAAGTACCAATGGAAATCACTAACTAACTAAGTAACGTAGGACATTTGCATTAACTTTGGCATCTATGAAATTGCACATCGTGTATGGAAAATAACGATTTTCTAAATGTCCTATCTTATTTCCCTAGCTAAGTCCAAGGACTCAAATTCAAAAAAAGTTTCTTCCATAAATTGTCGGTATGCGCAGATCTTTCAAACAAAAAAAATTTTGAAAATCAGAAAAGATTTTTTCGAGTTATGTACAAAAGATCAAAAGTCGCTTAAACGGCCCTAGCTCGGTGGCCCTTGGGCCGATAGTGCCCAGATTCAATTCTATGAAAGATTTTTTGATTACCTTTCAGGGAAAAAAAGTTTTTGAAAATCGGTTGAGTTTTACTCGAGTTATCGTGTTGAATTTGAGTCCTTGGACTTCGCTAGGGCACTAAAATCGAGTCTCTGCTATGTGTTTTTTGTCCATAACTCGGGCAAATCTTTTCCGATTTTCAATTTTTTTTTTTGTTTGAAAGATCTAGGCATGACCGACAGTTTATAAAAGAAACTTTTGCCTGTGCTTAGGGCTCAAGTGGGCCATGTCGTCGGCCCTGGCCAAAAAAAATTTTTGTTGCTATGTTACAGAGGAAATTGAGGGAAACCTTTTTGGCTACTCTACTTAGCGCCCTAGGTCGGTACTAAGGTCGACCTCAGCCCAAAAAATGGTTTTGTCTATGTTGTAGAGAAAATTGAGTAGAACATTACTAATTATAAACCTCTAATGTCCGTCTGTTTATCTATTTATGTGTCTATTTATTTATGTATTTATGTGTCTATTCGTCTGTCTGTCACGATCCCGTTATTTTTGCGTTTAATTGCGTTTACACTGGCGAAGAAAAAAAAATACTTTTTGAAAACATGTTCCGGGGTGGTACTTTGTTCTGAAATAAGGGAGTTATGGGTCAAGAAAGGGTGAAAATTGAAAATCGGCCAAAAGTCAGTCAAGATGTCGTTATGTCGTTTTAGAAATTTGGTCGGGGAAGAAAAGTCTTAGAGTTTTTGATGGCCTACAACTTTGTAGAAGAAAGTTTTTTGATCCGACTTCATGTGGAGGAGCTAGGCAGCGAAAACTGTTAAAATTTTGGGGTTTCCTCACTTTGTCGTTAGGGAACTTTTGTTGTTGGACAAAGTAGAGATAACTTTTGAGTGCCAATCGATAGTGAAGGTATAGAACAACAAATTTGCTGAACAATGTTGGGTGAAAAAATTTCATACAACCGAGCTATAGGTCGTTCTTTGGCGAATTTGTCCAGATCTGGAGCACTTATTAACCAATATCTTGGCCGGTAGTTGCCGGAATGAGGTCAGTGAGGTGTCAAATGAAAGGTTTCGACAGTGTGAAAGCGGAATTAGGTTGAAGGAAATCGGTTGAGCGGTTCGGTGCCTAGGGTCGATCAAAGGAGGCAAAAATTTGCTCCGCTGCCCGAAAATTACTGAAATTTTTTTTTTATATGTTGTTGGGTATGGTGCAAAACGTCAAGAAAACATGTTCCGGGGAGGGATATTGTTCTGAAATAAGGGAGTTATGGGTAAAAAACGCGTCATAATTGAAAATCGGCCAAAAGTCAGTCAAGATGTCGTCTTAGAGATTTGGTCGGGGAATTGTCAGAGTAGAATACATAGCAAGTGCAACGCTGAATACGAGGAACTTGAAATACGGGGAACGTTGAATACGGGGTAAGTGGAATACGG
>CM055404.1:101901737-101938658 GCA_029228625.1 Pseudolycoriella hygida | reverse complement strand
TTTGCATACGGTGAAGGTGGAATACGGTTAACGTTGAATCGGGGGAATGGGAATACGGGAGAAGTGGAATACGGGGGAGTGGAATACGGGGAAATAGAATTCGGTGAAAGTTGAATACGGCGAACTTGGAATACGGGGAACTTGGAATGCGGTGAACGTTGAATACGGGGTAAGTGGAATATGGGGGAAGTGGAATACGGGGAACGTTGCATACGTTCCACTGAGGAAGTGGAATACGGGGGAAGTGGTATAAGGGGGAAGTGGTATAAGGGGGAAGTGGTATAAGGGGGAAGTGGTATAAGGGGGAAGTGGTATAAGGGCGAAGTGGTATAAGGGGAAGTGGAGTAATTTTGCGGCAAAGAAAGTATTTTGATTTATAGTACCTTTCTCGCCTACTTCGATTTTAGTATTATTCGCGGTAATATTAACGAAGTGATTTAATGACATAAAACACTACGCATCATTATTTAAAACGAAAAAAAAATGATTTGGCTCTCTGAATAGACAACAAGCGAAAATGATAAAGCCTGCGTAGCCCCTAGGGGCGGGGGTTCGACTACGTAACGTACCCGTTAAAGTTAAAGCGAAAATGATAAAGCCTGCGTAGCCCCTAGTGGCGGGGATTCGACTAGTTTTTCTATATTTGGGGGTCAATTTTGTGCTTTCGGAAAGGTTTTTTTTTACACCGTTTCTTCGGACGGCTTTTTCAATATTGCCCTATCGGCAATTTCCAATACAACTTAATGTGGACACAATTTCATTCACTAAAGAGTTAAGGCAATATTTGCTTAGATACGTTCGAGTCTCTTCGTAACATGAACTCTGTTTGCCGCATCTATTCTGATATGTACGGGTCCCCTGCATATGTTTTTAAGAACCAGAACCTGAAATAATTATATCAGGTCGGGTCCCAATAAAAGAAAATGAAAAGCCGACCCGACCCGACAAAAAAAGGAAACCAAAAACTCAACAAACCTAAGGCGCGGAATCTGAAAATGCAAAACAAATACCGAACGCCTCGTATGAACAGGATATGGTTCAATAATAAGTCATACGCTTTTTAAATCTTTGAATATTTATTATCTAAATCTCTAATTACTCACCATTCATTATAGTTTGTTATTAGTGTTTTAAGCATATGGGCTTTTTTATTCGAAAACAAAAATTGATTCAATTTGCTTATCAGCGGCTTTGAATAATGAGAACAAATTATATCAAACTTTTATATCGACGTAAATGATAGACGTACAATTAAAACTGTTGGGGAAACGTTGAGTGGTGTGTGCAGTAATAAATAAAATTCATTATTTCCAAACGATAATTTTGTGGCGCCAAAAATGTCATTAATTTGCATAGTTTGTTTCACCTTAACGTTTCATTGCATATTGGAGAATTAGATTACGATTTTCAGATTAAAGACCATTCATGTGTTATGTATTAGGGATTTGTATTAGGTGTGTTACGTGAAACAACAAATCGCTTCGATCCTTTCATTATATACTTCTTCTGGTCAACTACTTTGCCCTGTAATGATTAACTTCACATGCTTAGACTTTTACGGCCTTTACGGTCAGAACGTTTGCGACGTGACATCGATTTTTCTTCTGGTTGCGTTGTTTTATTTTTTTTTTGTTCTCTCCAGTCACTGGGTGTCAAGTCATAATGAAATGAATGTTAATAATAAATGTTCATACGAATGCATGAGCGTGGGATGGAAGGAGCTTTTTTAAAATCGTATACATAGCTTAGACCTTGGCTGTGCGCATTCTTTTAGAGATTTATTGAAGTAATGCGGTTCGTCAACAATACAAAGAGAAAAGGAACTATAAGGTTCTGAAAATGAAAAAAAATTGACAGAAAAAGGGACGAAAAAAGCGAAGGTAATTTCTATAATATTTGATATTCAGGTGGGTAAAAAACGACTGATTTTCTAATCGAAAGGGGATCTAACATCGGAAAATATTTTCCAATCTATTATTTCTCCATAAAAAAATATATTTTCTCTTTTATTTCATTTATAAACTTTGCATGGGCTATCAGAGCGGCAGAAAATGTTGGACTTTTTGATTTTGCATATACAATTTCGTATGTTCCACTCGCTCTCCTATTTCTACGACAAACTAAACTGTTCAAAACACAGACACGTAAATAACTACTTATAACAGGTGACACCCGTTGTGACTTTCAATCTGTTACATGGGTTTTTAATTTGCGTGTTAAGAGTATAGAAGGAAAAATTGTTGTGGAAAACATGAAAACTCAAAATAAAAGTACACCATACACTTTTCTCTTGTATAATATTGTTTCAAATATGACGTGTGTACGTAGAGACATGTCGGTTTGAAGTAAAATCTTTTACATTGAATGAATTTATAATGAATGAAGTTACATGTGTAGCACGTGAATAGCGTGTTGAATTATTTTGTAAATATAAGTAATTAATTTTTTTGCCAGCATAACCAGCAGTTTGTCCTTACTTAATCACATTTGTATTCACAGTTAATATACGAAAAGCCATATCATTAAAAATAATATAGAAAATCGTTACTTTAGCTCGTTCGTCTTTTGAGGTGTGTTTCTGGCTACACCAACCAAAGACAAAGGGTTGGTATGTCAAATCGCCCGGTGCAATAATTCCCTCCACCGTGTTCATTAACATCCATTCCAATAGCTTCCTCTTCAATATCACCCAGTTCAATAACTCTCTCCTGTCCATTAACATCCATTCCAATGACTTCCATTTCAATATCACCGATTTCAACAACACTCTCTGTCCATCTCGCCTGCGGCCTTGTTTTTCCTGCGAAAAATATTTTGTAAGAACACACATCATTGATAATCGAACCATCGCTTGTTCCATTACTGATACTGAGCCAACTTTCAAAGTAGAAAATTATCACAAGGTTTTTGTCATTACTTCTGTTCAGATGTTCCATTTACAAGAAAGATAACGCATTGATGTTTATTACACACCGAATGAAATAAAAGAAATTGAAAGAAATTCGGAGTGTTTTCGCTGCAAAAAGACTAGACGTCCTCTTCTTTGAATTGTGTCCACCACACATGATGTTAATGGACGGAGCGAGAGTTATTGCACTGGGCGATTTTTCGTGTTACCAAACAAGGTATTACTAATTATAAAGCTCTAAGGTTTGTCTGTTTATGTGTCTATTTATGTGTCTCTTTATTTATCACAACAAAAACCTCTTAAAAGGTGGAGTGTGACGCAGTCCGTAAGTACGCTTCCAAAAATAATGATATCGCTTGAGGTGACGCTATCACGATAATATGCAGAAGTTTGTTTGAATGGAATCTTGTGTTCAAAGTTTTAATTTCCTGAAAAAATTACAGCGCTTTTTTTAAAACAAAATTATGTTGTGTTAAAAAAATTGCGTTCGCAAATGCCGGATCCACCAGCGGAATAAATTTTCAATACTTTCAGTTTTTACACGCAAAAATTTAAATTTATACACTAAACAATCTACGCAATAAGAAATAAAAGTCAAATTTTTGCAGCGCATAAACACTTTCAGTTTATGAAAAATTATTTCGTCGTTGGGCCCGGCATTTGTGACGCAATTTTTTTAATACAACGTAATTTTGTTTTAAAAAAGGCGCTGTAATTTTTTCAGGAAATTCCATTCAAACAAACTTCTGCGTATTATCGCTTTAGCGTCACCTCAAGCGATATCATTACTTTTGGACGCGGACTTACGGACTGCGTCACACTCTACCTTTTAAGAAGTTTTTGTTATGATATCAGTCGTTTTGGAAGTTTTCAGTTGTTATAACTAAAAATCATGTAAAAATTTTCTATTTTTGAAAAAAATTTTCTTTGAAAAAAAAATTTCTCCGAAAAAAATTGTCTTCGAAAAAAAATTGTCCCAGAAAAAAATTTTCTCAGAAAAAAAGTTCCTTCAAAAAAATTTTTCTCCAAAAAATTTTTCTCCAACACCTTCGGCTACCATCGGAACACTTCGTATCACCTTCGGCTACCTTCGGAATACTTTGTGGCTCTTTCACCTGCCTTCGGAACACTTCGTGTCACCTTCGGCTACCTTAGGAGCCCTTCGTGTCTCCTTCGGCTACCTTGGGAGTAATTTTTGTCACCTTCGGCTACCTGCGGAACACTTCGTGTCACCTTCGGCTGCCTTTGGAACACTTCGTGTCACTTTCGGCTACCTTCGGATCACTTCGTGTCACCTTCGGTTACCATCAAAACACCTCGTGTAACCTTCTGCTACCTTCGAAACACTTCATGTCACTTTCGACTACCGTCGGAACACTTCGTGTCGACTTCGGCTATCTTCGGAACCCTTCGTGTCACCTTCGGCTGCCTTCGGAACACTTCGTGTCACCTTCGGCTGCCTTCGGAACACTTCGTGTCACCTTCGGCTGCCTTCGGAACACTTCGTGTCACCTTCGGCTACCTTCACAACACCTTCGGCCGATTTCGGAACACTTCGTTGCACCTTCATCTGCCTTCTGAACACTTCGTGTCACCTTCGGAACACTTCGTGTAACCTTCGGCTACCTTTAGAACACTTCGTGTCACCTTCGGAACAGTTCGTGTCACCAATTCTTCTCACTGATTCATATAACTTTCCTGAAGAAACCAACTGTCTAGGTATTCTTATTCAAAATTTAGCAACAAATCCAAGATAGCGTCACGTTGACAGTTGGTAGCCATTTTCTTAAGACACAACAAAATTCTCCTGATGAAACTCTATAATTTTCTAGAAAAAATCACCTCTCTAAGTAGTGTCATTCCGGAACTAAAATTCGAAAACTGAAAAAGCATAAACGAAAATCTAAGATAGCGCCGCTATGACAGCAAGATACAAAAAAATTCTCCTGACCAAACTCTATAACTTTCTAGAAGAAACCAACTCTCTAAGTATTGTCATTCCGAAGCTAAAATTCGAAAACCAAAAAAAATCTAAATTATTGCATAGGAAAATTCAAGATGGCGCCGGCTCGAAAACTCCGAGCATTACCTAAAAAACCCTTAAAATTGACCACTTTTCCACATGCCACGGCTTTTCCAGAATTTCCCCGGAAAAGCAGCATATAACATTTTTCATTTGGGGCCCAGACTGACGTTCCCTGAAAATTTCAGGAAGTTCGGCTGTCTAGTTCTCGAGATCGAAAATTGTTAATAGAACATAGAACATAGAAACCGATCAGATCAGATCAGAAAAAAAGTTTCCATAATGATGAGAACAATAGAAAAATTTATACAAAAATGTCATTTTCAAACCTCGATATCTCAGCCAATTTTCAACCGATTTTGATGAGTGAGGGCTCGTTTGAAAGGTGCTTCGACGTAGTTTTAATAATTTGGAGGGGGAGGGGGGCGAGGGGAAAAACTTCAAAAGTTCGCCTATATATGGCTCCTTGTCCCAAAGGTTTTTGTATGGAGTTTTTTGGCTTTGTGGACGTTTTTTTTTTGGGGTGTGGGGACTGCGTCAGGCCCTCCGCTACCGCTGCGGGCATGATGTGTCTATTGTGTCTGTCGGTCACAATCCCGTTATTTTTGCGTTTAAACTCAGGGGCAAAAAAAAATACTTCTTGATATGTTGTCGGGGATGGTCCAAAACGTTGATAAAACATGTTCCGGGGTGGGATATTGTTCTGAAATAAGGGAGTTATGGGTAAAAAACGGGTCAAAATTGAAAATCGGCCAAAAGTCAGTCAAGATGTTGTGTTAGAGATTTGGTCGGGGAAGCAAAGTCTTAGAGCTTTTGATGTCCTACAACTTTGTAGAATAATTTTTTTTTTGATCCGACTTCATGCGGAGGAACTAGGCAGCGAAAACTGTTCAAATTTTGGGGTTTCCTCACTTTTGCTGTTGGACAACGTAGAGATAATTTTTGGGTGCCAGTCGTTAGTGGAGGCTTGGGGCAACGAAAGTGCTAAGCAATGTTGGGTGAAAAAGTTTTCCACTTCTGAGATATAGGCCATTTTTCAGCGATTTTGTTCAGAACGGGGGCACTTATTAACCTATATCTCGGCCGAAATGAGGCCAGTGAGGTGTCAAATGAAAAGTTTCGACAGTGTGAAGGTAGTGGAACCAAGTTTAAGAAAATCGGTTGATCGGTTCGGTGTCCAAGGAGGGAAAATTACTGAAAAATTCATTTTTGATATGTTGTCGAGAATGTTTCGGGGTGGCTGCAAACCCCACACTCATCAAAAACAACTTATTTTTTCTAGTTACGTAAATAACTATTAAATTCCCTGGCCTCTTTGAGAATTAGAATTCAAATTTTTTATCGCTTGCTTTCAAAAATACTCTTTTAATGGCTGATGAAGTTCCTTAAGCTTATAGCTTCAAAATGTTAGCGGCTCCGTAATTTGTATTTTTTGTTCGTATGAAGTCAGTCCTCACGATTTCACAGTCATTCTGCTGATAACGCTTTGAAAATATGATTTGCCGCAGACTGTGCTCAAAAGTCATGGGTCAGTTACCGCTTGAAAAGCTCTGGAATGTAGATTTTTTTGATTTCAGCATTTAGTGACGTAACTCATGAGACCTCAATAGGAAGAAATAATGTGTCTAATATATTTAACTGATGAAATATTTTGTAGATTGACTTTCCAACATAATAGACCTTTCATAAAAGTCATGCAAAACTTTTTGTTCATCTTCAAACAATATTTAATTTCATAACACATTTGCACGCGCGAAAATTCATTCCACGTAATCACGGCATTCTGTTGGCTGTTGGCTACCAGTAGAACACTATTACAAACATGAGCTACGCTTAACTATCCTATGTCTATGTGTGTGGCTCTTTTGAGTACTCAGCTACGATAATTCATAATTGAGCACTCTCAAGTACCACTAAAACTTTAAACCTACGTGAACCATTGCAAGTAAGGGATCATTCAAAAAGTATGTCACGCGTACGATTATTTGCGAGGGGTGACGCACTTCTGCGGTTTATGGAATAAATGAAATAAATGGGAATAAATGGAATAAATGATAATTTTTTCAAATTCGTCAAAACCTCAAATAGACTTGATTTTGATGGCAACGCACACAACAAACCATACTAATGTGTCAAAAAGTGAAAAAACCCACTTTTGAAAACTTAAAAGAATTTTTGTTGAAAAATGGAATAAATAAATTTATTCCATTTATTCCAAACAAAAATAAAATTTAATCTCAAAATGGTTTAAATGCTTTATAATTTGTCCAAACCTTTTTTTGAACTTATTTGTCTAACTTGTGATGTATTTGGTTCAGATATTTTGCAAAAACAACATAAAAATTTTGGGAATAAATGGAATAAAAGAATAAATGGAATAAAAGAATAAATGGAATAAATGAAGTGCGCCACCCCTCGATTATTTGCATCTCTTTCTTTGACATTTTTATTCATTTCTTGCATCTCTTTCGCACAAGGGACATACATAATGAACGATCCCTAATATCGATGAATGTGAATGTAATGAAATTACTATAGTAACACAATTCTTCCCATTTCAAAATGGGATTTCTATCGGTAAAGCTTCGGCAAAAGAACAAAAGAAGCTCTTGAAAGCTTTTCCGAATGAAGGTCCGATTTTCAAATCGGAAGAATTGTGTATTGTGTTAATTGGGAAAGTGGTAGATTACGTCTTTATTGGAAATTGCCTAAAACAACAACAACAAACCAAAGCGATTACAGGAAGAGAATCATAAGATTGTGCAACGTTTCGTTTTAACTCTTTCCACCGAAAAACCGGTTTTACAAGACAAAAATACAAGGGGATACGTGAAGAGAGCGATAAAAGAAAAATTAAAGAGGTGCACAAGCTTATGATTCCCTTCCTGTAATACACCGTCGATTAGACATCATGCGTACTTACTGTATGAGAACTGAGAACTTATTATATACAAAAAGCTTTGAAAGTAGAGTGAGAGGCACCTCAGATCTCGAGTTTATGTTATCATAATAGCGACTTCAAATCAAAAGCATTTCGCTAATACAATTTTAAATATTAACGTCGCTGTATAGTATGCAAGCTTCGAACGATGAGTTTTACATATTACAACAAAAACCCCTTCTAAAAGTGAAATGTGCCGCAGGTCCTCGTTCTTTCTTTTAAAACAACTGATATCGCTTTGGGTGACGCTTAAAGCTTCGAAAAGTAAAAAATTCTTTTGAAATATTTTCGATTAAAAAAATACGTCACAACGTGAAAATTTTTCTGCGTTTTCAAATTTCACACGCAAAAATGTGGCCACCCATACTCCATACATCCATACAAAAATATTTTGGAGAAAATGATCTCCACAACTTCTTTTACAGCATATCAAAAGTTTTTCTTTGAGCCGCTGTTGCCGGCTACTACTTCCACGGACGAAAATGATCCTTTCAACTTACTCTACAACATATCAAAAGTTTTTTTTTGAGCCGCCTATTTTCGACCGCGAAGTCACACCCAGAGAAATCTCATGTTTGTCACAATAATTGTCTGGATTTGACCATGACAATTTTCAAATTCTGTTTGCGACTAACATACTTTGTTTGTAAGAATCATGAAATTCTGAAATTTAGTATGTTTACGCGTAGCATGGAAGTTTGTGGTAAACAGAAACTTGGTAGTCACAGTCATGTGATATGCTTGTCACAAACATGCCGCATGTTTGTGACAAGCATGCCGCATGTTTATGACAAACATATCACGTCTTTATGCCGAACATCATCAAAACAAATTTTTATTGGAGTTTTTTGTCGCAACCATATCTCATGTTAGTCGCAACCACATCTCATGTTTCTCTCAATCGCTTCTCATGTTTTCATTTTATGTTCGTATGTGGAATTTCGTCACGGTAGTATTGCTACCGAGCGTCGATTATCTATAATTCATCTCGGTAAACAAAAATATGCGACAAATATTGGAGTCACGTGCATTAAATGTTTCCGTCTAACTTCAAAGAACAAAAATTATTCAAGAAAATGCGAATTTAACGCAGACGAACGATACCATGACACCAAGAAAAATGCACTTATTGGTGAAATTCGGCACTTCTGTTCAAACGGTTCAAATAACACCTTAAAATATTTCACGAAATTTCTGGCATTCTGGTTACCTGGGTGTGGTAAATCTATTTTTGGTGTTTAATTATCAAAGGCTGGTGTTGTCACAGAGCCATTTTTAATTCGTTTGACGCCTAACTTTTTGAAAATTGATGAATTGATAAGAAATCGTTAGATGACAAACCCTGTCAATGTTTCAATATGACAGTTTTATTCGATTCGGTGAAACGATTGTGAGATTTATGAAATCGGTAAATTGAACAAAAGATAAAAATGTAATCTATCTATTCAGCATCGCTTCTCACGTGGTCGGAGTAAAGATCGAGGTCGACGTTCTCCTCATAATGGCGATTGTGATTACGAGAGCGCTGATTATGCAGCCGATAATAGCTCAGAGCACAGCAGTTCAGCCACACCACATACGCAATCACCAAGACACCATGCAAGCACATTGGAGGGATCGCCTTTAGCACGTCAAGATAACCGAAAGAAAAGTGATGTAAATAGTCGTGAAGATATAGAATTCGAACATAACGGTGTGCCGTCTGTGGAGCACTTGCATGTTAGTATCAAATGTTGACAATTCATTGCTTTGCGCGTAGCCTTTCTAGAATAGAATAGATAAAAGAAAACCCCTTTATCGTAGGCTGAAGAACTAATGCGCCGTAGAGAAGCAAATTTAAGGCAACATGCATTCTTTCAGTTGAAGATACACTTAATTGAGGGACAAAATTTGGCAGCAATGGACAAAAACGGGTTGAGTGATCCATACGTTAAATTCAAAATGGGTGAGTAATAGAGAAGTTAACCGATTGCAAAGTCCTTCTTTAACTCGTTTGCTTTCCCGAATTAGTACTTTTTTGTGATTTGCTGTGTGTTTTGGTTTAACTTTTTCCTTTTAGGTGGACGACTACTGCACAAATCCAAGACGTTACATCGGGATCTGAATCCTGTATGGGACGAAACTTTTACAGTTCCCATCGAAGATCCCTTTGTACCAATTATAATTAAGGTAAATAACTTATTGATTCAGAAAACAACTCATAAAAATGGGTTCCACTATGTAGAGCTAACTTGAGAGAGTTTAAAAGGAAGAATATTTCGGATGTAGTAACAGAACCCGTGAGCCGGGTATAAATGGCCACTGGCGGCGCGGCGGGGCATCGGCGACGGCCAGAACCAACTGAGAATAGTCCACGAAAAACTCGCTTCGTCTCAAGTCAAAACATTTTTCTGTGGCTGCGCTAAAGAAATTCTCCAAAATCATCATTATCAAACTTTATAGACCATTAGTACGTTTCGGCGTGAGGTTTTTAAGCCGCAATCCTAGATGGTGAACTATTGTAATCCGCCTATCGCGCACCAAGGTGATGGTTTGTTCTCCCAATGAAAGTCCCTAACTTCTAAAGCAAAAGAACAACCAGAGACAACAACATCCCCCCCTCGGTAAAAATAGTTCTAAATCCGATTTAATTGAATCTAAAAACCTTCTCTTAGCGACTAGCGACCGCTAAACCTAGTCGCTACTCGCTAAAATTACAATATCATAAAAAACTTTGCTTAGTCCTCAAAAATTATTTTTTTGCATATTCGCTCAAACTGGTGTTTCTCCCATAAATTGAATGAACAAAATACAAAAATTATTGCAAACGTTCACATAAACCTAGCGGGGCGCAACATTCCTCTAGCCCTTCCACCTCGTCACAATTGAAAAAATTGAAAATCCGTAACTTTTTGTATCTTTAACTTTACGTACCTCCACAAATGGAATAAAAAACTTAACCCAAATGAGAAAGGAGTTCCTATTTTGTGTGAAAAACAAAAATTATAAAAAAGGAAAACTCTTCAGAAGTGGAAATTCCAAATTGTTCACGAAAAACTCACATTCGAGGTACCTTTTTTGGTCCTAAGTGTAACAAACTCGTTCACAATTTTTACTAATTATGCTAGTTCCACTTCTAGACGCGTAGTCTTTCAGGTAAAGACCTTATTTGTTGCAATTCATTTGGAAACCACACATTCAACGTCCTATAATTATACGGCCTCCAGTTCTTTCCGTAAATATCGTTCGAAAACAAATTTTCTTCTACGATTTTCTCAGGATAGTTCACAAATTCCACTGACACCAAAATTCGGAGAATCGATGAGTTGGTGTATGTATATCAGATTGTTTGAGTTATTCGCGAATTCACTCTTAAAATGTATAGGATAAGCGCACCGGTTACGAGCCGTATACGAGCACTGTTTCCTAACAATTTGAATACAATTTACTTGAAAAACATAACCAAAGACCCGTACGCATCAGAATAGATGTGGCAAACAGAATAGATGTGGCAAAGAGACTCGAACGTATCTAAATATACAAATAAGCAAACAATCCAACGTTTTCTGTTCTTTTATAACTGTAAGAATTTCAAAGATCCATAGAAATTACTCATGGTAATGTCAAAGGCCCTACCGAAATACGTCTCAAACCATTAAAATCTAGTAAAGCTTATATCCAAGGACTAAGTCGTTTTTCCCTAAAACCCAGAAACACGTGTTATCTAAAATTTTATTCTCTACAACTTTGCCTTTGGAAGCATTTTTCTGCCTCTCATAGTTCTGGAGATATTGGTCATCCTGCCTAATTATGGAAGTGGCCGTACACCACGATTGAATCATATTTCCCCAAAACACTGAAACACTTGATTTGATTTGATTTTATTTCACCACCAACGACTGGCTGAATAATTACAAAGTATAATACAAAAATTTACAAAACGAACAAACAACATCGAATAACAATGTCATTAAGTGTCGTGTAATTCAAAAATCTCCTTCTTAAAAACCGTCCTACTACTGGTCCGTCTCACCAACATTTTGTACTTATTAATCAGCCGAATTAATCGATTGATCGGTTGATTCTTCAGATAATTCTCTCTAGACATTCGCGGCTCGACTAACAATTGCAGCGTTGAGTTTCTTAAATCGTAGAAGCTTTCATTGCGTACAAATTTTGGTGTTATCAGATCATCAACTACTTTCCTCTTGTAGATGTCGAAGGCAAGAACAGCATCAGCAACCGTACGTCGAATTTCCAAGCTTTGTAATTTCAATTGTTTGCACCGATCAACATATGGAGCTAGCCTGTACGATGTTGTATTACTACGGCTCTCAAGCAGATAAATTACAAATTGTTTTTGAACAGACTCTATGTCGTCCTTGTAGATTGCTGCTGACGGGTTCCATATTGTTGAAGCAAATTCTAACCTTGATCTCACATAGGCCACATATAGAATACGTTGAGTTTTCTTCGTAAAATTTCCGTTTGAAAAGTGCTTGATACAACCTACCATTTGTCGGCTCTTTGTTGTCATTGTTTCAATATGATGCCCAAGATGAAACCATCTGTCAACTAAGACGCCCAAATCATTTGTTTCTTCTACTCTATCAATAACATGCTGACCCATTGTATAATCGGCTTTGATGAATGCCGAATCGTTTCGATATATACTGAAAATGAAACACTTTTCATCTTTAAAAGGAAGTCGATTTACCGTATTCCAATTAATGACACCGTCAATGTCTTGCTGCAGTCATCTTATGTCACGATGGTCGTGAATAATGGCTGCTAGCTTAATGTCGTCAGCAAACATCAGCGCATGTGCAAACATCACGGAATCGACCACATCGTCAATGAATACAGTGAACAGCACTGGTCCAAGTGAACTTCCGGGTGGCACTCCAGATGGTGATTCAAATTTCCTTGACTTACATTTTCCAATTTGCACAGAGTTAGACCTTCCAACGAGAAATTGCCACAACCATTTTGATGTTTTCTTGCCAATTCCGAATCTCGCAAATTTGATAGTCAATATTCGAATCACCACTTTGTCGAAGGCCGTTTTATAATCGCCATAAAACAAATCGAGCTGACATGAACGTTCAAACGCTGTGTGTGCTAAGATCGATAGACCCAATAAATTTGTTACAATTGATCTTTTATCTCTAAATCCACGCTGAGCACTCTTTAGTTGGGGTTGAATCTTTTCACTGATTTTACGTTTCACTGCAATATCGTGGACTTTCATGACAACGGTTTGTATTGCTACGACTCTGTAATTTTTTACGTCAGATTTGTTCCCTTTCCGTTTTACAACTTTGCCTTTAGAAGCATTTTTCTGCCTCTCATAGTTCTGGAGATATTTGTCATCCTGCCTAATTATGGAAGTGGCCATACACCACGATTGAATCATATTTCCCCAAAACACTGAAACACTTTTTCGCTTAAATATAATTCTCTACAACATTGCCTTTGGAACCAACTTTCGTACTCTCATAGTTCTCGAGATCTGGGTCGTCCTGCAAAATTATGGAAGTGGCCATATACCATAATTTAGCCGTATTTTCCCAAAACCCTGAAACACGTGTTCGTGTGTTGCATAGTTAAGGAAATATAGACAAAAAACTGTATGGCCAAGAGTCACAATTTCGTCCATTCCATTGGCCCCAGTTCCCAGACCCCTGACCCGATTCCCACAAAATTGTTTTCCCAGTTTCGTGACATCAAATATCTTCATTTGACACCAAAATGAGGAATTTCCGTGCTATACTTGCTGAGATATTTGCGAAAAAGTTTCATCGACCCTCGAAAATTTCATGTCCGGCCTCCACTTCTTCGACCATATCCCCGGAACTACTTGGCCGATTTTGTTCATCTTCGAACTTGAATCATGGGAGGCATGTACCTTTCAGGGAAAAAAAGTTTAGGCTGATCAGTTGAGCCATTTGGAAAAAAAGTGGAGACGGACAGACGGACGAACATTTTTTTATTCTATAGACGATAATAGATGCATTCCCCCCCCCCCTCCCACCTCAATCTACCCCATGTTACAATAAAATTGTTTGTATTAAACGTATAGGACCTTTGTACTTCGTACGGGTCCAAATATACGCACCAATTACGAGCCCCGACATCAATCGCATTAAGAAAATTGGTGCACTAGTTACGAGCCTCTAAACGAAAGAATTTTGGAGGGCTCGTGGCTAGTGCGTGCATATACTCGTATACGATGATTTACACTATTTCTTTGTTTCGTGAGAAATTTTGAGTCAAAAAATCAGCTTAAAGCTCAACGCGATTTCTAAATTACATTATTAGTAAGGTTGTCCTCTTTTCTCATCAAATTATTCTTTTTCGCTAAAATTCTAAGAACATCACTTTTTTAATAAAATGTCCTCCTTTGTCTTCTTTTTTCGCTGAGCTACAAAATGTTACATGATTCTCACACATCAACGTGAAAATTTGTAACAAATTTCGCTGCGCGGGTATGTTTTAATTGTATCTGACTTAAAGTGTTATCAGGTTTACATGCAAAATGCCAAGTGAATTTTGATGCGTATCAGGGTAGAAAGTATTTTCTTGGAGCATGTGAATGTCGCCCTTGCCTTCGACGAGGGTAGCAACGCTCACACGTTCAAAAAAAAAAAACTTTCTCTCTTGTGACGTAAATAATTCTTTCTTATATGATAATGTGAAACTATCTGAAGTTAGATTCGACTTTTCGAATCAACATGAATTCAAAATATGAAAGACTCAATTCAGCTCGCTATGAGTATGTAAAACTAAATTGTGAATCTGAACAGCAGAAATTCTTCTTAAAAATGTGTTCAATTTAAGCCAACTGTTCTAAAACAAGTAAAATGTCAGTGTGACCCATTCTTTTTCTTCCTATTTTCCAGTTCACAGAACTTCCTCTTTTTGAATTTTAAAGAATGGCAACCCTAATTATTGAAAGTAGTGAGAATTATCGGTCGCTATTAGCGTTCGCTAAAACTCGAGAGTTTTGAAAGTGAAAATAAATTTTAAAATTAATATGTAGTGTAAAGGATGCTAATGTGGAACACTTTTCTTTTGTATTATTTTGTTAAAAGTGTTCCACATTAGCATCCTTTACTCTACATATTAGTTTTAAATCTTTTTTTCACTTTCAAAACTCTCGAATTTTACCGAACGCTAATAGCTACCGGTAATTCTCACTACTTTCGAAAGTAGGGCTCGCTATCAGTAACTAGCGTCGCTAATATTTTTTTATTTTAGCGTTAGCGTTAGCGCAATCCTGTCTGTTAGAAATAGTTGATGTTGCCTGAAACACAAACAGGTTCCAAGTCTTAAATGGTAACATTTTCAGGTGTTTGATTACGATTGGGGTCTCCAGGACGATTTCATGGGATCCGCAAAGCTAGATCTACGCACCATTGAGTTAAGTCGACCTCAAGAACTTGTGATAAAATTAGAAGATCAATCCAGACCACTAAGAAGTTTGGGTGAATTAAAAATCAACATAACACTATGGCCAAAAACTCAGGAGGATAAAGAACAGGTAAAATTTCATAAAACCCTTTGTGTATGTGTTCGTAGTTTTGCCGGGACGTTTCAAATATGTCTAATCAAATTACACTTTTCTCTTTGCGACGCACTCAAACTTTTAGACAGACGATAAAAATTCACTTTTTTCGCAGTATTTCCAACGACATCCACGTCTAGCAGATGCATCTAAAAGACTAAAATCACAAATTTGGAGTTCGGTGGTTACAATTGTGTTGGTAGAAGCGAAAAACCTTCCAGTAGACAATGAAAATAATATAAATGAACATTATGTAAGATTTAGGTAATTGACACACATTTTGATGAATTTTAATTATTTCTACAAACATGACAACTTTCAACGTAAAGTCATGGTTCATAATAACTGTTTATTATTGATATAAACATATATGTAAAGGACCTGTACGTATCAGCATAGAAGTTGGCAAACTGAACAGATGATGCACAAAGACTCGAACGTATCCAAATTGTCCTACTTCTTAAGTATATGAAATTATGTACACATTAAATTGGATTGGAAATTGCCGTAGAGCAATATTGAAAAACCCGTCCGAAGCAACGGTATAAAAACCCCCTCCAAACTCCCACAAAACATCCAAAATTAAACAAAAATTTCAAAAAAGATTTCATAAAAAATTTTCAAAAAAAATCTAAAAAATTCACAAAAAACATTTTTTGGCAACGGTCGATCTTAGGACCGACCTAGGGCCCTACGGAGAAGCCTCGGACACATACTTCCATGGGCAAAACTGTTCCTCTCAATTTTTTCTACAACATAACAAAAAAAATTTTGGGCTGGGGTCGATCTTAGGCTTTTGGCCCAACTAATCCTCCAGACACGGGCTCCACCCCAAATTTGTCTTGAATACTGTTAGGCTCTCGATTACCTCTCAAATCGGAAAAAATCTGATAGAATTTTTCCCATTTGCATAAAAAACACCAATTACCCTAGTAGAGACTCGATTTGAGTGATGCCGTAGCTAAGTCCAAAGGCCTAAACTCAAAAAAATTTCTTCCATAAATTGTTGGGCTTTCATAGACCTGTCGATGAACACAAATTTTTGAAAATCGGAAGAGATTTGTTCGAGCTGTGTACCAAAAACGCAAAACTACTTGAGCGGCCCTAGATCTGCGGCCCTCGGCCCTAAAATGCCTAAATTCAATCAGTGGAAAAAAATTTTAAAACCAGTTTTACTGAGTTATCGTGTTGACGGACAGACGGACAAAATTTTTTTTGCATGTTTCTCTTATTTAGACCTAAAAACGAAAAACACACCAACTCCCGAGCCTGGAGAAGATTTTGCGCTGAAGTCGAACACATGCCAGACTACGCTAGGATCCACAAGATCCTAGCGAAGCACGCGAGGCTGCTGCCTGGCTCACTGATGAGGCCGGACTGCAGTTTCACAAATAGCGGAGAGGACACTGCTGTTCACCCACTTTCCTGAATGTAACGACTCAAGGAGCGAAGACAGAGCACCTGACCCTCCCCCTCCTTCGGAGGAGGAATGGGCTCTGGCTAGCCACATAGATACTATGGACAGGCTAAGGTGGGCAATCGGCAGTTTCAAACCGTTTATGTCAGCAGGAAAAGATGGAATTTTTCCGTCCATGCTGAGTGAGAGTGGTGAGATCTTATTGGAACCGCTATGCAAGATCCTAAGGGGCTACATCCCAAAGGCATGCGAAAAAGTCAATGTGATCTTTATACCAAAACCTGGGAGGTCCTCGCACTGCGTAGCCAAAGACTTCCGGCCGATAAGTCTCATCTCATTTGTATTAAAGACTCTAGAAAAGCTTATAGACTTCTATATCAGAGACGAAGTCCTGTCGAAATTTCCGCTCCATGAGAAGCAATATGCCTCTATCAGACGGGAAGATCGATAAACTCTGTTCTGCATAGGCTAGTAGCCAACATAGAGCGATCGTTCGAATTTGGAGAGATAGCTCTTGGATGTTTTATGGACATCGAAGGAGCCTTCGATAAAACTAGATTTGAAGTGATCCGGCAGGCGCTGGAAGAACGGTAACGAGGTGGATCAACAGCATGCTCAGGAACAGGACTGTACAGGCAAATGTTTGCGGACATAGAGCTGACTTCTGGGTATCAGCTTTTTGATTCCACAAGGAGGAATACTCTCTCCGCTGCTCTGGTGCATCGTTGTCGATTCTCTCAAATGAAGAGGGATTTCATGCGCAGGGTTACTCTGATGACTTGACTGTTTTAATTAGGGGCAAATTTGAGAGTACCCTAGGAGATCGCCTGAGAAGCTCACTGAAGATAGTGGAGAAGTGATGCCTAGAGAAGGGCCTGAAGTTAATCCCAAAAAGACGGATATCGTGCTCTTCAGCAGAAAAAACACGGGACACGCCCTTGTGGGGAACTTTAGGCTCTTTGGTAAAACAATAGATATCAGCCCGAATGTAAAGTATTTGGGAGTTATTCTCGACCAAAAGCTCAAGTGGATCGAGCATGTCAGAAACGAAGCGGAAAAAGCGATGTCTGCTTTCTGTATCTGTCGAAGGGATTTTGGAAGGGTATACCGCCTAGAGCGATTTTGTGGATTTATGAGACGAGCGAAGAAAGAGATAAATGAAATTCAGAGGCTTGTATGCATCTGCATTACAGGAGCCAGCCATGAAGACCACGGCCACAGCGGCCATGGAAGCGCTTATTGCGCCCCAATTGAGACGACCATAAAAGCGAAGGCCTTTGCCGCGGCAGACAGGCTGACGCAAAATGATCTCTGGATGAGGGGCTTCGACTCGGGCCACGGAAGAATCAGACAAATGATAAACAGTCAGGTCTTCCGAATGCTCAGAGATCGAATGGTTCCTACAATCAGCTTCGAGAGGCAATACCCAATTGTCATAGCGGACAGGACTGACTGGCTGGGAAACTGGCCGGTTGGGCTTCCCTTTGGGGCACAGGTAGGCTTCACTGATGGATCGAAGACTGAGTAGGGAACGGGAGCCGGAGTATATACGCAAGACCCGGAGCACGGTTATAGCTTCCACATCTTATGTGGGCGATTGAGTTGGTTCCGGAAGGAACAACGGCTAATAGAGCACTAATATGCTCGGACAGCGAGTCGGTGATCAAAGCACTCGCGTCACCTGTCACAACGTCTAGATTGGTTGGTGAGCTAAAGGCTACTCTAAATCGACTGGGACTGAGTAATCATCAGATCACCCAGGGTCCCAGGGTCCCAGGGCACACCGGCATAGACGGCAATAAGAGAGCAGATGAGCTGGCCAGACAAGGCTCAGCAAACGTCACCGTCGACCTAGAATCCTTCATCCCAATACCACACTCCCTGTGTGTTAGAGAGATAAGAGACTGAGTACGAACGGAGTCCGCGAAACGTTGGAGCACATACGAAGCTCTTCTTTCCGGTGCCTGATGAAAGGTGGGCCAAGGAGCTGGTTGGGATGGACCGTAATAGCATAAGGAGGACAGTAGGAGCTATTACGGGGCACTGTGGCTTGAACATGCACTTGGCGAGGATGAAGATCGGAAACGATCCAAATTGCAGTTGCGGCTTAGAGGAGGAAATGGGTGTACTATACTCTGAGAAGCAGAATACTGGGTGCTCGTGTGGTTTCACCTTCAGAGATCCAAAAACTAGGATCTGTTGCTTTAAACAGGTTCCTAGTGGGAACTGGGAGGTTCAAATGATTTTCATGATGAGCAGGATGAAACAAAGGATCAATAGATCTGTGTTTCGAGTCCGGAAACGGACGTCCTAACCTGATAAACTGAAAAAAAAAACCTCCCGGGCCACGATCTGGCTGGTTGCAAACGTCGTGGTGAACCCAATGGATCACTTCACACTTCACAGATCAGATCCGAGTGTTCACGTTTCCCGCAACTCCCAGCACATAGGACTCGTTACGAAGCGTTTCAAAAAAGACTTGTATAATTTTCTTTAAAATCTACTAATTTACAATCTTAATGAGATATTTAATTGAATGTAAGTCAACTTCTATGATCCGTATGAAGTGTGACTGTTGAGTACAGCGTTTCATCCAACCCTACCCCACAAGCCCTGTGAGCCTTAACGTGACTGATGCGCCGGAAGAATGACTGTGTGACATCATAAACTTTTCTTTGATCGAAAGAAATTGAACAGAAATCTAATTCAAAAACACATTTCGCACGGCAGGTTAGGAAACGAAAAATACAAAAGTAAAACGTCTTGGCAATTTCGGTGGCTCGAGCAATTTGATTTACATTTATTTGACGGTAAGCCGAACCATCCTTGGAAAGTTTCAACGATTTGATGTCTTCATATTTTGTCAGATGAACAAATGCTTGAGGTTTCAATCTGGAATCGAAATATCGCTTACGGTAAATGCACAATCGACTTAAGAAGTCTTCCACGTGAACGAACTCATGGACTTTGGCAACAATTAGAAGAAACAACAGCTGAAGTTTTCTTATTGTTAACAATTAGTGGCACAACTGCATCGGAGACGATTACGGATTTAACATTATATAGGGACGATCCGAAGGAACGATCCAAAATCGAATCCAGATACAATTGGAAGAAAACATTTCAAAATCTCAGAGATGTCGGTCATTTAACGGTTAAAGTGTTTGCTGCTTCTGGTTTGGCTGCCGCAGATTTGGGAGGGAAGTCGGATCCATTTTGTGTCATAGAATTAGTAAACTCAAGGCTACAAACACAAACCGAGTATAAAACTTTGACCCCGAATTGGAATAAAATTTTCACCTTGTAAGTAAATAGCGACTAGTCAACTCACTTTCGGTTTTTACATTCCGTTTATTTCAGCAATGTTAAAGACATGACATCAGCACTCGAAATTACCGGTAATTCATTTTCGTTCACCTCCATCTACAGTGAGAGTAATTTATGTTTTTGTTTAAAGTTTTTGACGAGGATCGAGACCATAAAGTCGAATTTTTGGGAAAAGTTGTTATTCCTTTATTGAGAATACATAACGGCGAGAAAAGATGGTACACGCTGAAAGATAAGACGATGAACACGCGGGCCAAAGGAAACTCACCACAGGTTTGAGTCAATTAACTATTTCTAAAAGTGTGTGGGAAATGAATGAAATATTTGATATCGGTGAAGAACTCCCTCAGATACGGTAGAAGAAGAACACGTCTTTTGAGGGTCGGTGATACTTTTTCGATTATATCTTTCGACTTATTCAGGTTTTGATAGAGGTAGAAGTAAGCAACTTCCAATTTCTAAAATAAATCATATTAGCTCTTGTAAGCAAAAACTGGCGTTTGTGATTTCTTCAAGTATTTTTTGCAAAATAGTTTTTTGCGTACAAGAGCCGAAAGTGTCACATCGACTGATATAATTTATTTTCTGTAGAGTTTTTATTGGGACATCAGTCATTTTAGAAATTGCACCGCTGGCACACCTGCCATCTTGTTGAGCATCCAAAATATTTTATTCACATAGACAGACAACTTTGTCGAAGACACCAACTTTCTATCTCTCATCACTACAACAAAAATAAACTACATGAAAAGTATCTAGCGTATTTTTGCACCTGGTAATTTTTATATGGGTTTTTAATACGGAACCCCCCCATACAAACTCTGGAGAGCCTTTGCCCCGGAAAGCGAATTTTGTCAGAGTACAGACACAACTTGACTGATCTTGCGTTTCCGCAAAGTAGACATTCACTTATCACGACTCGTAATCATTTAAAATTCATTCCATTAGCAACCCTCGATCAGACAACATACACAGAGCAGAAGCCTAAGATTGTGTAACTTTTCATTAAGAATTGTTTCAACTGGTAATACACGAATACATACTTTGGATGCGTATAAAATTGTTCATTTAAAATCGAGCTATGTTTTTGTCTGTCATTGTAAATTTGTAAATATTAATTACTTGAAATGACTCTAGTTGTTTTGATTATGCCAAGCAAAGTGAATTTTAAAATTTGCTCTTCCCTCAAATAATAATAATCATGAGCGCAGCGGTAGCGGAAGGAGTGACGCAGTCCCCACACCCCCCGAGACATCGAGTTTTGAAAATGAAATTTTTGTATAGACCATGGATTTTTCTATTGTTCTCATCATTATGAAAACTTTTTTTCTGATATGTCGGTTTCTATCTATGTATCTATGTATCTATCAGTCCCCACGCCCCAAAAAAGAAGTCCACAAACCCAAAAAATGCCATACAAAAACCTTTGGGACAAGAAAATGGCTGCCAACTGTCAAAGTGACGCCATCTAGGTTTTTTGCTAAATTCTGAATAAGAATACGTAGACAGTTGGTTTCTTCGGGAAAGTTATATGAATCAGTGAAAAGAATTGGTGGCACGAAGGGTTCCAAAGGTAGCCGAAGGTGACATGAAGTGTTCCGAAGGTAGCCGAAGGTGACACGAAGTGTTCCGAAGGTGACACGAAGTGTTCCGAAGGTGACACGAAGTGTTCCGAAGGTGACACGAAGTGTTCCGAAGGCAGCCAAAAATTTTTTTAAGAGAAATTTTTTTTTTGAGAAAAGTTTTTTTGGAGAAAAATTTTTTGTGGAGAAAATTTTTTTTCGGAGCAAAGCTTTTTATAAGGTAAATTTTTTTGTGTAAAAAATTTTTTTTGGAGAAAATTTTTTTGAGAAATTTTTTTTCGAAGAAAATTTTCTTTCTGAGAAGAATTTTTCTGAAAAATTTTTTCTGAGAAAATTTTCTTTTCTGAAAAACTTTTTCGGAGAAAATTTTTTTCAAAAAATAGAAAATTTTTCACTTGAATTTTAGTTATAAAACTAAAAACTTCCAAAACGACAGATATCACAACGAAAACCTCTTAAAAGGTAGAGTGTGACGCAGTCCGTAAGTCCGCTTCCAAAATTAATGATATCGCTTGAGGTGACGCTATCGCTGATAATACGCAGAAGTTGAGTATACGTTGCAGGTTCATTGCTACGTAGATGAAATTTAACATGCTAGGCAGTAATGATGCGACCTACGCAATGAGCCATGAGCCATGAGCATGAGCCATGAGCCATCCAGAATTAACTCTCCTAGCGTATAGGCCTTATTTTTATAAAGAAAAAAAACTATGTCCTCACCGCAATTTGAACCCGGCACATCCAAATCAGCGCTAACCATTATCCCACGGATTCGTATAACGAGCAACGATTAGAAATTAGTAAAAAATTAGTAAGTGTTGTGAGGGTATAACAAGGCTACTCGATTCAAGAAGTTCATAATGTACGCGTATGTGTGCGATATATGTCATTGATTTTATTTACAACATAAACAAAATAATAAAATTTTGCTCAAACGGATTTTGGTCAAACATAATGCCAGTGTGTCGTGCATGATCACAGAATTCCTCTAAAGTACATAGTTTCTCAATCGGACTAACATCTCCTGAGTAATAGGACTTTGAAAACATGATGTGATCAATTTGTAAGAAACGTTTGTAGTCTAACCGCAAGACATGGGTCAACATCGATTGAAAGTCTATTTGCTGCATTTTTATAAAAGTTTTTGAATAAAAAATTGATACGTATTTGATGGAATGCACGCAACGCAAAAAAAATGTAAAAAAAATTTTGCGGCTACAAGGATTTGAACCTAAAATTCTGGAAAAAAGAGTTTTGAAATCCGCAAGCACTGCTCACTGAGCTACACAGGCTGTTCATTCCTTGCAATATTATCACATCTACAAATGAAATAACAAAATTAACACAGCACATTGTTCTACGATAGTTCATTCGATAACTAGCCTACTCTAAAAACACAAATGGTGTACACTGTGTTTGAGGAGTTATTTTATTTTTTTTTTTGTTTTCAAAATGTGTAATGTTCAATTGTTTGTTTCAACGACCGAGTGCTCTACTACGTTTAAGCATAGTACAAGTGAGCTCATGTAAACAGCCTGTAACATAAGGGCGATTACACAATCTCGCCTTCGGCTCGATTTTGCCGGCTTTTTACATGACCTCACTTGTAATCTACTATTATTTTCTGAAAAAATTACAGCGCCCTTTTTAAAACAAAATTACGTTGCATTAAAAAAAAATGCGTCACAAATGCCGGACCCAACGCCGAAATAAATTTTCTGTACTTTCAATTTTTGCGCTGCAAAAATTTGACTTATTTTTTATTGCGTTGATTGTTTAAGGTAAATTTAAATTTTCACGCGTAAAAACTGTAAGTGTTGAAAAATTATTCCGCTGGTGGATCCGGCATCTGTGACGCAATTTTTTTAACGCAACGTAATTTTGTTTTATAAAAAGCGCTGTAACTTTTTTAGAAAACTCAAACTTTGAACACAAGATTCCATTCAAACAAACTTCTGCGTATTATCAGCGATACTGCCACCTCAAGCGATATCATTAAATTAGGAAGCGGACTTATGGACTGCGTCACACTCTACCTTTTAAGAGGTTTTTGTTGTGATAACAACTATACTTCGATGAAGAATCTATAATTTTTCTTAATTTCTTTGAAACAGTGAAGTGCGGAAGGAAATATTTCGAGGATGTGTGTAATCTATATGAAGCTAACGGTACGTTTCATTTGATTGAGAACTTTTCCTTTATATTATGGACGCTTTGAACATTACCACCAATCCAATTGACTATCTCGATTTTTGTTTAGATTCGAATTTTTAAAAATTGTGCATTCTTGTTCGGTTTTTAGATACAATTAAACGTTTTTATTTTGTTACACAATTTCATTCCTTCAGACAAATCCAATTTTCAGGTCCCACAAGTTATATTCTGCATACAAAAGTTCCGAACCGCGCGTTAAAATTCGAAATTTTACTATACAAAATTTAACTTGTGGGACCTAAAATTTAGGTTTGTCAGACAGAATCAATTGTGTAACAAAATAAAAACGTTTAACCGTATATAAAAGAACAATTTGAAAAAAAATTTTGCCATAATCAAAACAAGAACATAACCAAAGACCCTTACGTATCAGAATAGATGTGACAAAGAGAGTCGAACGTATCTAAATATACAAATAAGCAAACAATCCACCGTTTTGTGTTCTTTTCATCCATAGAAATTATCCAAGGTAATGTCAAAGGCCTTACCGAAGTACGTCTCAGACCATTCAAATCAAGAAAAGCTTATACCCAAGGACTGGGCCATTTTCCCCTAAATTCAGGGTAAATCCACTTTTTCTCTAAAATTTTATTCTCTACAACTTTGCCTTTGGAAGCAACTTTCTACCTCACATAGTTCTGGAGAAGTGCTCATATACCAGAATTCGGCCATATTTCCCCAAAATCCTGAAACACGTTTTCGCTTGAATTTAATTCTCTACAACTTTGCCTTTGACAGTAAATCTCCATATTACATAGTTAAGGAAATATAGACTAAAAACTGTTTTCGTATATGGCCAAGAATCTCAATTTTGTCCATTCCATTGGTCAAATCCCTGACCCCTGACCAGATCCCCACAAAACTTATTTCCCAGTTTTGTGACATCAAATGCTTTCATTTGACACCAAAATAAGGAATTTCCGTGCTGAGATATTTGCGAAAAAGTTTCATCGACCCTCGAAAATTTCATGTCCGACCTCCACTTCTTCCACCATATCTCCGGAACTACTTGACCGATATTGCTCATCGTCGAACCTGAATCATGGGAGGCACGTACCTTTCAGAGAAAGAAAAGTTTAGGCTGATCGGCTGAGCCGTTTGGAAAAAAAGTGGAGACGGACGGACAGACAGACCACAGACAGACGGACATTTTTTTATTGCTGATTCGTCATCTCTAGACGATAATAGATGCATCACCCCGCCCACCTCGATCTACCCCATGTTACAATAAAACTGTTTGTAGTAAACGTATCTATAGGACCTTTGTACTTCGTACGGGTCCATAAAAGCAATTTTGATTCAAGATGTTTACGAACTTTTGAGAAATACCGGCCACGACCGCCGCGCCGCCAGCATCCATCAGCCTTTTGATTTGTTTATTCGATGTTCACACCGTCTACCACATCAATCAATGATTCTTTCAGCTCGTAGAAACAGTCAACCATTAAACTTAAGGCAATGATAATTTAGATACGTTCGCGTTTTTTGCAACATCTATTCTGTTTGCCACATCTATTCTGATGCGTACGGGTCCCTTGTTTATATTTTGTTTTGGGGTCTGAATAAGAGAGTGTCCAGGAACCCAGACCAGCGTGACCTGATTTCTCAGTCCCTTCCGGTTCAGTGTTTCCTTCAGCTCTTTCACTAGCTTGGATGTCACGACAGCCGTCATGAGCGGTTGAATCATCGCCTTACTGTCAGAAAAGACTGTTATATTTTCCCCACTTGCCTCTGCTGGGATTGCCGCCAGCCCCTGCAATCCTATCAGTGCCGCGAAAATTTCAGCCTGAAATAAGTCGGCGTACCCACTTAGGTGGTACCATCTCTCTGCCAACGAAAATACTCCGGCTTCAGTGCCTTCTGAAGTTTTAGAGCCGTCAGTAAAGCTCACAATTCCTTCATCTGATAGGTGGCTTGACCAACCTTCCAGCCATTCAGACCTGCTGGGTATGACAGCCTCGAAACGCCTTACGAAGTCTGTCTCCGGTTTCGTTCGGTCCCTAGGCATCTTAAAGACCTCGTTAATGATAGCCTTCTTGATTTTCCCATGGGCCGAAATGAAATTTCGAGTCCAGAGATCGTTCTGAGACAGCCTATCTGCCGTGGCAAAAGCCTTCGCCTTTAATGCCACATGGACCGGTGGCAGGTTAATTAACGCTTCAATAGCCGCCGTAGCTATCGATATCATAGCTTCGGTAACACAAATGCACTTCTAATGTCGAGCTTCGGCCACCTCAGACCCCAGTTCCTTCCAAACGAGATCCTTCATATCCAGAAAGCTACTAGAGCCTTCTGTGCCTTGTCCTTGACATGCTCGATCCAGTTTAACTCAATCAATAATTACTCCCAGATATTTCAACCCGACATTTTCCTACTAAAGACAACAATGTCAGTCTTGTCCGGGTTTACTCTGAGGCCGTTCTCTCGACACTATTGCTTTACTCTGAGGGTAGTAGTACCTCATTTTAACACCCAGTGTGCTCTCAAACTTACCACTGATCAGAATTAAAAGATCGTCTGAGTATCCTTGAACGAAAATTCCTTCGTCATTTAGCCTCCTAATAAGGAAGTCGACTACTATACAACACCACAGCAGCGGGGATAGTATTCCTTCCTGAAGGCATCCTCTAGATACCCAGAAACTTGCCTTGTAGCCACATACTGTTGCCTTAACAGCCCTGTTTCTGAGCGTACTGGTGATTCACCTCGTTATCATCGGTGCTACTTCTCTATTTTCTAGGGCTAGCCATTGATTATTTCATCTTAAATTACTAGATTAATAATTTTTAAGGGGAGACACTGCTCGTATGCAATTATATGTATTTTTTTATATAAACTTTTTTTGCATATTTGTCTTATGTAGACACCAAAACGAAGAACCCACCAGGGATCGAAATTCGACTGGGTACAAACGTCGTGACAAACACATGTGCTCCGTTTACTTCGCACAAGTCTAAAAACTCATGCCATGTAGTTTACTGTTTTTGATTTGCAGACACACACGTAGCTAGATGTGAAGGGGTTATCACTACAAGCCATTTTCGATTCTTCATATGAAGTTAAATCGACGTGACTTCCCCTCGATTTCATGTCTCAAGTATTCCGCAAACTATAACTTATATTCTCGATAGCGTAGTGGTTAACACGTCTGCCTGCTACTACGAGATTGAGTTGCCAGTGCGTTGGTTCGAAACTCAACCGCAGACGGATTTGTACCGATTGTTAGATTTGTAACAAAACAAAGCTGATTAAATCGGTTCAAGTCAAGTGAAGTTGAGTGTAGTTCCATCTTACGGCTTACCGGAAAAGGCATTGTTGGGAGAACCGGTATTCTACTCCTACTAGTTTCGCTCCTAGTTACATCTCATAGATGGCACTAGGTTTGTCACACAGCTTACCACTGGCACAGTAAAACTTTCCGGTAATGAAAGGATCTCAAAAATTAGAACCAAAAACAGCGAAACTAGTAAATAATGATCTAGCCTCTAACCCTTCATGGGTTGTAAGGCAGATTATTATTATTATAACTTATATTCTTGAATTGCCAGCTGAAACAAAAATTATGAAAAGTTGCACAATTTTAGGAGTCTCTGTGTAGGTAACAAATAACAACGTAAAAACGGCTGTTTCATTTATCATTAGAACCTACGCTTCTACAGAGATGTAAAGGGGATGCAAAAGTGATGTAAAGTTGATTTAAATTACGATGGTGGAGCAAAGAGGCACATTAAGGAAAACCGAAATGTCTTTCAATTTGATAGTTGTTGCATGTCTCCTACATCCTGCTTCGACAAATGAAAATGTTGACATTGTTTTTTATGGGCAGATCTTACTGGAAATGCTTATCGTGTGGTCGCCTTTGAGAGCTGCTATCCGTGCTCTTGAACCGAAGGAAGAGAAATTGGTACAACAAGAGGCAAAATTCAAGAGACAATTATTTTTACGTAATGTAACGAGACTGAAAATTATAGTTTGTTTGGTATTGGACTGGTGTCGCTATATTCAGTAAGTACTTGCCTAGTGAAATTTAGTGGCGCTTCAGAAATTTACGTTTAATTCCTACTGAAGAAGCTGTTTCGAATGGGAATCACCAATACGATCTACAATTGCGTGTGTATTCTGGATCTGTGGATGCATTTGGTTTGATATATGGACAATTCCAGCTTTCCTGCTCTTGCTGATATTAAAGTAAAGCAAAAATTCCTTCTAGTTTATGCAAGAATTATTGCAACATTTTTTAATAGGAATTGGTTTATCCGATGGATCACTGGAGGCAGTGGACATCCGTCGGACCATGACATTGATTTGGGAAGTGATGACGAAGATGATGACGATAAAGATAAAGAAGAAAAGAAAACGATTAAAGAACGTCTTCAAGCAATTCAAGAGGTATCCCAAACTGTACAGAACTCCATAGGATATCTTGCTTCTTTAGGCGAAAGTGTAAAAAAGTAATTTTTATATATTTTTGTTTCTTCCAAAAAAGAATGTTAACTTTACGTTCTTTGCAGTACTTTCAATTTTTCCGTCCCTGAATTAAGCTGGTTAGCTGCATTATTACTGTTCTTAGTGTGTTTAGTTCTACATTTTGTTCCGATGCGAATACTGCTGCTATGTTGGGGAATAATCAAATTCTCACGTCGACTGATACGGCCACATAGTGTTCCTAACAATGAGGTTCTAGATTTACTGTCACGAGTTCCTGATAATGAACAATTGGTAAGTTTTCATGGCATTGCATTGTAATGGAAGGAAAAGTTAGATCTAGAAAATTGAAGAATCCAAATTGCCGTTTGTATGCCGTGATGTCCGTGATGTTTGTGTCCGATTTATTGCGCTGTCGTCTTAATGTCCCTGGTTTGAGCTTAATGATTCAATTGTGCGTCCGCTTAGAAGTAGAGAATTCTTTGTGATTCCTTTTCATTGTACTGACTATGGACAAAATGGCCCACTTGATAGAATGCTCAGACTTTTCAACTTTTTCTCGCAGTTTTACAGAGACGATCTCACGAGGAGCCAATTTCGGTCCAGGGTTAGATCTGTGGCTCTCACTGCTTCATTACTCGGTCAACTGGGACTTTCTTCAGTCTTTGATGATACTTTTAATTGAGATAGACGGTGTTTTTGTTTTATGAATGGCAGTGGCCTGTGCTTTACATGAATTTGTCCGATCTTGCCCGATACTTATGTTGAATCATTTATCTGGTCGCGTAAAGTCAAATGTATTTGATCAATTAATTCTATTTTCTTATTGAATTTACTTTTGCTATTGTGATTGAATGAGTCTTTTTAATTTTATTTTTTGGTCCGAACCATTTTGTACTTTTTTAATATCATGTAGTCAGGAAGCTCGGGTTGGTTGACCAGACAATTGGTTGGTGCAATAATGAAGCCCACATATTTTTGGAGTTCTTTTTTGTTCCTCGCCCCTCTTTTTTAGTGGTAAGGCTAAGAAGGGAGTTATTATGTTTTGAGATGGAGGTTATGAGCGGAATTGAAAGTTCGGTTAGGAGAAGGGTGTAGTAGGAGGGTGTGCAACTTCTTGGAAAAAGCAACTGTCTTGTCGTAAATAGAGATCAAAATTCCTAATGAAATTTAGGTCGTAGCCCAGGCCTTCGAAACTGACTTTGTACAGATCTACGAAAGTAAGTCACTTCTTTTGACTCGAATAGAATACTGTATCACAGTTAGGACTATGCTTTTAAGACTAAAATCTACTAAATTCAATCTTCTATACGTCTTAGCTGAAATAAATATTTTTTCATGACTCGATTCTCCTTTTCTTAGGTAATGTTCAGAGAACTACCACTTCATTCAACGCCGGAGATGACAAGGAGAGACCCGAAAAAGAAAATGAAAGCTGCATAGACATAATTCACCCCATTGGTTAGAACTCCACATAGAATTTTAACGAATCTTAAACTACAACCATTGGCTACATCCACCTTCTTTAACGCATTTTAAAAGTACATTTTCAATGTTGATCGATATCATTCACTAACTAACTAAACTTTTAAACAAAAACTTTATCTGCAAAACTTTCAATGTAAAAATAATTATTGGAAACATTTTTATTAAAAAATATTCTTAACAAAATAATCTAACAATTTATGGTGAAAATAATTAAAATTTTTAAATTTTTAAAGTGCGAGTTATCCTTATTGACATCATTTTTATTGAATTATGAGAATATAAGATTTTTTTTGCTTACTAACAATCGTTTCATTTAACATTGGCCTTGGTAGCATACGCAAGCATGGTGCCTGTGCGTGATTCCAAGCAAATAATGAGCGCAGCATCTAACAATCACCGGTTGGATCCCAAGTTATAAATATTGCATTGAATGAATCGACACAGAAACTTCAGCACATGATAACCTCTAAACGTTCACGATATATCCGATTAAATAACCCAATGAAGTGATCTCAATGTCGTGCACACTTTCCGATCCGCACTTTGAAAACCTCACACGAAGGAAGACGTATTGCAGTAGATTTGTATCAAAAGTGTACATTCATCATTGAATTCAACAGAATACGAGTACCCAGGTACGGTAAGTAAACGAGTTTCGCCAGGTTTCTGCAAGCTAACGACATGCAGATGTTTTTCTAGTGACGTTTCTCTTAATACGATGAAGTAAATTAATTGTCTAGTTTTATCTACTCACACGGGGGCTGTCCATAAATGACGTCTACTTTTTCCCGACTTTTTTGGTTGGGGCCGACCTTAGGACAGACCTGAGGCCTACTTCAGCCCTAAGCAGAGGCACCGAGTCCTTTGCTTTTGAATATAATTCGGTATTCGATTACCTCTCAAATAGAAAAAAAATCAACGAAATCAGTTAGGACTTATCCAACTTATGTAAATAAACACGTTGGGCTCTAGTAGAAACTCAGTTTTAGGGTCCTGACTCGTTTCTAACCAAAAAAATTTCTTCCATAAAACGGGAGACAATCTTAGACCTTTCGATCAAGAAAAAATTTGAAAATCGGAAGAGGTTTCCTCGAGTTATGTACAAAAAACATTGTAGAGCGCTAGTAGAAGCTCGGTTTAAGTGCCCCAGCTATATCCTAGGGCCCAATCTCAAAAAAGTTTCTTATACAAATTGTTGGGCTTTCCATAGACCTGTCGATTAAAAAAACAATTATGACAATCGGAAAAGATTTACTCGAGTTATGTACGAAAAACACGTATGGCACTTGCATAGACTATTTCTTTGCGCGCTAGGAAAGTCCAAGGACTCAAATCCAAAAAAGTTTCTTCCATAAATTGAGGGCCATGTCCAGATCTTTCAAACAAAAAATTTTTGAAAATCGGAAAATATTTACTCGAGTTATGTACAAAGACCAAAAACCACTTAAACGACCCTAACTCGGTGCCTAGATTCAATTCCATAAAAAATTTTTCGATTACCTTTCAGGGAAAAAAATTTTTCGAAAATCGGTTGAGTTTTATTCGAGTTATCGTGTTGACGGACGGACGGACATTTTTTTATTGTTGATTCGTAATCTAAGGATCATGATCGATGCTCCCCCCTACTCCCGGGTCGAAATTGGGGTGGTTACAAATGTCGTGGTAAACGCATAAGACCCCTTTAAAAATGTCCATCCGTCCGTCAACACGATAACTCGAGTAAAATTCAACCGATTTTCAAAAACTTTCTTTTCCCTAAAAGGTAATCGAAAAATATTTTATGGGATTGAATCTGGACACTGTCGGCCCAAGGGCCAATGAACTAGGGCCGTTTAAGTGGTTTTTGTTCTTATGTACTTAACTCGAGTAAATCTTTTCCGATTTTCAAAAACTTTTATTTTGTTTGAAAGGCCTGGGTAAAGCGACAATTTATGAAAGAAACTTTGTTGATCTTGAGCCCTAGGACTTAGCTAGAGCACTAAAAAAGAGTCTCTGCTAGGGCCAAACGTGTTTTTTGTACATAGCTTAAGTAAATCTTTTCCGATTTTCAAAAATTTTTTAGTCAAAAGATAAAGCAATTCCCTACAATTTACGGAAGAAACTGTTTCGAATCTGAGCGCCTGGACTCAGCCAGGGCTCTAAAACTGAGTCTCTACAAGGGCCCTACGTGTTTTTTGTGCATAACTCTAGTAAATCTTTTCCGATTTTCAAAAAACTTTTTCAATCGAAAGGTCTGGGTCTGGGTCGCTGGACCTAGCTAGAGCCCTAAAGAAGCGGACCAACTGGGGCCCTAATGTTTTTTATACAAAAATCGAGTAAATTCCATCCGATTTTCGGGATTCATTTTCTATTCGATAGGTAATGAAAGCCTTAAGAGCATCCAAGAAAAAATGTGGGCCCGGGCCGAGCCTAAGATGGCCGCTAATGTTAGGGTGCATCGATCTAGGCAATTTATTTTGGAAAAATTCAAATATTTTGAAAACTATTAGAGATAGACGTTCGGTGTCAAAGGTAAAATTGTTTGGTTTCGGTAATACGAATGTCATGATGCCTCCCAATATGGCCGCTAATATGAGCGTGGATTGATCTAGACAATATATTTTCGAAAAGTTCAAACATTTTGAGAACTATAAGTGATAGAAGATCGGTGTCAATGGCAAACTTTTTTGCCTATGGAAGTATGGGTCAGAGGTCTTTCCTAAGTGATATAGGTCGGTTCTAATATAGGCGGTAGTACAAATAACATTTTTTGAAAATATGTCTGAAAAAAGTTTTTTACTTTTTTTTAAACTGTTTTAACTTTTTTTTTCGACGGTTGCATGAATATTTGGAGAGACTTTTACGCCGTTTTTTCGGACGGGTCTTTCAATATTGCCCTTTCGGCAATTTCCAATCCAATTTAACGTCGACGTAATTTCATACACTTAAGAGTTAAGGCAACATTTACTTTGATACGTTCGAATCTTTTTGCAACATCAATTCTGTTCGCCACATCTATTCTGATACGTACGGGTCCCCTGCATATGTTTTTACTTTACGTAGCAATAATCGGTCTAAAAACACAGTCAGAACATCAAAGAAGTAGTAATTTTTCAAGTTTTTTTTTTCATGACCTCACTAATGTCAGATGTCAGACTTGAGTCAGATCCGCCGATATCGGTAACTGCAGATACTAGAGAATACAAACCTTCGATCATATTGCAAAAATCTTCAGATATTGCCGCGCTGTTGTATTTCTGGACTTTCTGAATATGACTATTTTTTGAGCTAAAAACGAACATCCCTCCCTACCACATCGCCTCCGGATCTTTTCATACTTCACATGTTGTTGGTCTTGATCCCACCCACAGACCCTCTTAGTTTTGGGTTTGTTCGTTTTTATTTACTGGAGTTATTTTCAATATAAAATTTTTACGATTTTCTCACATGACCCTTCAAAGTTACTTCCATAACCTGAATGACATGGTAAAAGTCAGCTGCCTTTCGCTTCATAATTCGGTGGCAGGACATTTCTCCGCCGCAAATAACGCCCGGGCGTTAATAACACCCCGGGCGCTAATAACGCCCGCACTCCAGGCGCTAATAACGCCCGCACTCCAGGCGCTAATAACGCCCGCACTCCAGCCGCTAATAACGCCCGCACTCCAGGTGCTAATAACGCCCGCACTCCAGGCGCTAATAACGCCCGCACTCCAGGCTCTAATAACGCCCGCACTCCAGGCGCTAATAACGCCCGCACTCCGGGCGTTAATAACACCCAGCTGAATAATTGGATAAACGCTACAAAATGGCACTTTAATAAATAACTTTACTTATAGAGCATGTAACTAGAAGAAGTTGACTAAGAGGAAAATTTTCCTTATACAGAACGTCAATAGAAGGAGTTGAATAGAGGAAAATTTTAAAATGCGGTGAAGGTTTATTTTCCCACTTCTTGTGTAATAAGTTTTTTAAAAATGTTGATAGTTACAGCCTTATTCTTTTAGAGGTGTACAACGTGAAATGTATAGATGACATTTGCACAATGATTTCTAACAGCTTTAAAAAAAACATGATGCAGTTTCAAAGGCCGAAAATTTCAACTAGAAAATGGTGACTGTTGGTGTTTTTCCAAAAAGTGGAAAATAAACCTTGGCCGCAATTTACTTATACAGAATGTCACTAGAAAGATTTGACTAAGGGGAAAATTTTCCTTATATAGAATGTAACTTGAAGGAGTTGACTAGAGGAAAATCTTCCTTATACAGAATGTCACTAGAAGGAGTTGAGTAAGATGAACATTTTCCTTATACAGAATGTCAGTAGAAAGAGTTGACTAAGGGGAAAGTACAGAACGTCATTGGAAGGGATTGATTAAGAGAATCATACAGAATGCCATTTCTCTGCTCTTTTATATTTAAAAAAGTTGTCAATAAGAAATCAAAAAATTACATGAAAACTTTATGAAAGTCACCGAACCACATTGGGCATTGTGCTTTTTTGCACTTACCGCGGCCCATCAACGAAAGTACGCAATTATTACAAAATTTGTGTGTGACGGTGCAGTCCAAGTATTTGCAGAGCAACGCAAGAAATTTTTTCAGCGCAATAGATTTATTCACCAAACCCAACAAAAATTTGACGAAAGATCAGTGAACATTATTCAGTTCTTTGACGAAATTGTGGAATTTACCAATCTGGAGCACTACGATTTTGAAATTTAAAAAATGGAAGTAAAAACAATACAAAACGGGATGTGTACATTGAAATGTCTTAAACATCTGAATTTAAATAACTTCCAATTTATTCTTCAAGTTCAATAGTGAGCGTGTTCCGAATTATATAGCTGGGCGTTATTAGCACCCGGAGTGCGGACGTTAATAAGACCCCGGGCATTATTAGCGCCCGGAGTGCGGCCGTAATAACACCCCGGGCGTTATTAGCGAACGGTGTGCGGACGTTATTAAAATGTCACGTCATCTCATAATTCGCAGAAAGGACCAAGGAATCGAATAAGCCACCTTGCTTCGATATTTGGAACCACTTGCATTTCACTTTTATATAAGCTGCCTGAACTCTTCGCGCATATTAAATTGGATTGGAAATTCCCAAAAGGGCAATATTTAAAAACCAGTACGAAGAAACAACACAAGAACTTTCTAAAAAAATCTCAAAATTTAAAAAAAATGCACTGTGGCCTATCTAGAGCACTCAGGAGAGGCCCCTGATCCATACTTCCATGAACAAAAATGCACGCCTCTTTTTTTCTGCAAAACCCCAAAAAAAACCTCATAATTAGAGAAATATTCACGAAAAAACATAGAAGGGACCCGTACGTATCAGAATAGATGCGGCAAACAGAGTTGATGTTACGAAAAGACTGGAACGTGTTTAAGTAAATATTGCGTTCACATTAGACTGTATTGGAAATTGCCCGTAGGGCAATTTTGAAAAACCCGTCCGAAGTAACGGTGTAAAAAAATTCTCCGAACACACAAAATTGACCTCCAAATAGAGAAAAATGTTCTCCTCAATTTTGTCTACAACATAGCAAAAAACTATTTTTTGGGCTAGGGCCGACCTTAGTACTGACCTTGGGCCTTAAATAGAGGCCTCGGTAACATACTTCCATAGACAAAAATGTTTCCCTCAATTTGCTCTGCAACATAGCAAAAAACATTTTTTTATGTTAGCCCTAAGCACAGAGGGCCCTAACAAAGACTCTTTTTTAGTGCCCTAGCTAAGTCCAAAGACTCAAATCAATCACAACAAAAATTGCATCACTTTTTTTTTAAACATAATTACGTTGTGTCAGACGAATTGCCAGACACAAATAATTTGTCAGTACTTTCAGTTTTCACGCTGCAAAAATTTAACTTTTGTTTCGTTGTGCGAAGTTTTTTTTGTTTTTTAAAGTCTTGCTTGTGAAAACTGAAGTGTTGAAAAATTATTACGGTAGTGGATCTGGCATTTTTGACGCAATTTTTTGAACACAACGTAATTATGTTTAAAAAACATAGAAGGGACCCGTACGTATCAGAATAGATGCAGCAAACAGAGTTGATGTTACGAAAAGACTGGAACGTGTTTAAATAAATATTGCGTTCACATTAGACTGTATTGGAAATTGCCCGTTGGGCAATATTGAAAAACCCGTCTGAAGTAACGGTGTAAAAAAATTCGCCGAACGCACAAAATTGACCTCCAAATAGAGAAAAATGTTCTCCTCAATTTTGTCTACAACATAGCGAAAAAAATTTTTTGGGCTAGGGCCGACCTAGGGCCTTAAGTAGAGGCCTCGGATACATACTTCCATAGACAAAAATGATTCCCTCAATTTGCTCTGCAATATACCAAAAAACATTTTTTTATGTTAGGGCCGACCTTAGGACCGGCATGAGGCCCCCTTGAGCCTTAAGCACAGGCGAAAATTCTTCTATAAATTGTCGGCCGTGCCGAGATCTTTCAAACAAAAAAAGTTTTTGAAAATCGGAAGAGATTTACTCGAGTTATGTACAAAAAACACGTAGGGACCTAACAAAGACTCTTTTTTAGTGCCCTAGCTAAGTCCAAAGACTCAAATCGAAAAATGTTTCTTCCACAAATTGTCGGTCATGCCCAGATCTTTCAAACAAAAAAAAATTGAAAATCGGTAAAGATTTACTCGAGTTATGTACAAAAAAAACATAGAGCCCTAGCAGAGACTCGTTTTTAGTGCCCTAGCTATGTCCAAGGACTCAAATTAAAAAAAGTTTCTTCCATAAATTGTTGGCCATGCCCAGATCTTTCAAACAAATAAAATTTATGAAAATCAGAAACGATTTACTCGAGTTATGTACAAAAGACCAAAAATCACCTTAACGGCCCTAGGTCGGTGGCGTTTGGGCCGATAGTGCCCAGATTCAATCCCATAAAAGATTTTTTGATTACCTTTTAGGGAAAAAAAAGTTTTTGAAAATCGGTTTAGATTTACTCAAGTTATCGTGTTGACGGACAGACAGACAGACCGACAGACAGACCGACAGACAGACCGACAGACAGACCGACAGACAGACCGACAGACAGACCGC
>CM055404.1:101856768-101892619 GCA_029228625.1 Pseudolycoriella hygida | reverse complement strand
GGGGGTGTCAAGGATTTTGTACAATCCATACGTCCATACAAAATTACATTTTTTTGTATGAAATCGTTGTGGGGTAGAGGGGTGGGGGTCTAAAAACAACGAAAAAAGCGTATGTAATTTGTGCACAGCCCATCAAAAAATAGTGGGATCCTCGAAAACGAACGTCCTGTTTTAGGGGAGAAGGGAGGAGTTCACTTAAATATAGAGCGTTCTTTATGAACTGCCTGCAATGAAAATGTGTTGAAAAGGAACCGACAATTTTACCGGAACAACGGACTCCCAAACACCAAATTCTCTGCAGATAAAAAATTCGATCGTTGGCGACGTTCCTTCATACATTTAATCCATTTAATTGTAAATTATTCTCAGAAACCTCGCTAAGTTTTTTTTTAGAAAAAAAAGTTAGATTTTTTACACCAAAATACACTCGAGGAACAATAAACTGTAGGTTTTCGTTTGCGTTACGTGAACAACGATCGAGAATACCGATCCAGTTGTTACACTTAATTTTCCTCGAATGTATTTCGCGATAATTTCACCCAATTTAGTCACTCGGCATAAATTAAGTCAAATTTAAAATTTACTCACGGAAATGCTGCCATTGTTGCAAGTTTGACATAAAGTTCCTTCTTGTTGTCCTTCAAACTGAATATCTGCGGTGGAAGTAACTGATACTTTTCACAAAATTCCTTCGGTTGCAGCAAATATTCCTGTCGTACTTCTTCTAAATCACCTTTCGTGGCAGTTATCAACACCGGAATTTTACTTTCGGCAAAGTATTTAATGTAAATCCTTGCAACATATTCGAAAGATGTTGGATTGTTTATGTCGTAAATCAAACAGGCAACATCGCAATGTACTTCGTGAGGTTGTAACGGATCCAGTATTTGCCTCATTTCCACGTCTTTCAAGACTAAATACTTTTCTTGTCCGTATATTTGTACGGTGTTGACGCAATAGTGATTGCCACTTAGAAACTCTTTCTCTGTTAGCTTAACCAAATTGTCTGCTATGAATCCTCGGCACAACGCCGTTTTACCACAGCCTTTCGGACCAAACACATGGCACATATAGACTGATCGACTGCTCTGTTTCTTGGCTAAGTCCAGGCGTCGTTCACGGGTGACATGTATAGCTAGAGTTTGCGACTCATTTTCGTGAACATTGAAACCCAGATACGCTAGATATTCAAGAGTCTTTGGTAGATCAATTAATGTCATCAATGTCCACCGACACATCCACCCGTGTAGCGTCAAAAACCCTTTCTCATTAGGCAGATTCGTCGGCACAGTTCGTCTTATGTCAGAAATTGATGGCCATGGAAGTGCAGGACATGCGTTGAATATCGATTTATATTCGTCCACCGACAATGCTCCATCGTGATCCCGATCACTTCGTTCAAATAACGCCGTTAAAAACTGTTGACCACGATGTGAAAGCTCGGTACTCGAGCCCGGTGGTATTTTAATATGCGGCTGCAAATATTCTGCACACATTTCCAAATTTTCATTGTAACCGAATTTCCTTAAAACAGCCCACGTTGTCTCGTTTCGTCCGCGTTGAATGAACAAACAATGAAGGAATAGAAATCCTTTCAACGTGACCGAATCGTCGTAGATGCCGTCTGGTATATTCTTCGTTAGAACCGCTTTAACTTCATCAAGGACTTGCGGCTGAAGTGGTGCATTGAAGCAGCGACGTTGGAAATGATTTAGTTCGAAATCGTTCAGTAAGCCGTCCCCATCAATGTCACAAACTTTAAATATTCGGACTAGAGCCTTTTTACAACCATCAGTGAGCTGGAAAAAAATTCAATGAAAGAGATCGTTCACAACAACACTGAAGAAAGCGGAAAGCGTGTCATTCTATACGGATTTTTTACGTCAAGGGATGCTGATATAGGGCCGCTTAAGTAATTTTGTTTGTTACAATTTTATTGTAACATGGGGTAGATCGAGGAGGGAGTTGGCGGGATGGATCTATTATCGTCTAGAGATGACGAATCAGCAATAAAAAAAATGTCCGTCTGTCCGTCCGTCTCCACTTTTCTTTCAAACGGCTCGAACGATCAACCTAAACTTTTTTCCCTGAAAGGTACATGCCTCCCATGATTCAAGTTTGAAGATGAGCAAAATCGGTCAAGTAGTTCCGGAGATATGGTCGAAGAAGTGGAGGTCGGACATGAAATTTTCGAGAGTCGATGAAACTTTTTCGTAAATATCTCAGCAAGTATAGCACGGAAATTCCTCATTTTGGTGTCAAATGAAAGCATTTGATGTCATAAAACTGGAAAATATATTTAAGTAGAAATTGGGTCAGGGATCTGGGCACTGGGACTAATGGAATGGACGAAATTGAGTTTCTTGGCCATATACGAAAACAGTTTTTCGTCTATATTTCATTAACTATGCAATATGGAGTTTACTGTCAAAGGTAAAGTTGTAGAGAATTGAATTTAAGCGAACACGTGTTTCAGGGTTTTGGGGAAATGTGGCACAATCCTGGTATATGGCCACTTCCATAATTGGTCAGGATGACCCGAATCTCCAGAACTATGAGGTAGAAAGTTGCTTCCAAAGACAAAGTTGTAGAGAATAAAATTTTAGAGAACACGTATTTCAGGGTTTTAGGGTAAAATGGCTTAGTCCTTGGATATAAGTTTTTCTAGATTTGAATGGTCTGAGACGTACTTCGATAGGGCCTTTGACATTACCTTGGGTAATTTCTATGGATCTTTGAAATTCTTACGTTGGATTGTTCGCTTATTTGTATATTTAGATACGTTCGACTCTCTCTGTCACATTTATTTGTTTGCCACATCTATTCTGATACGTACAGGTCTTTGCTTACCTTTTCTACCTAATTCGCAAGGCTGCAACGCTATTGCGAAATAGCGCAAAATTTCGCTATCGCTATCGCTATTCGCTATAGCGATAGCGATAGCGTTTCCATTTGTCGAATAGCGACAGCGATAGCGACTTTTTCGTTAGTTTCACGCTATCGCTATCGCTATTTTTCATATTTGAATATTACAAATTTCTTCGTTCTGCTATGGAAAAATCATTAGGAAACATTCCCGGAAGACACTACATGCGTGTTTATAAGCAAAGGTATATTGCTTATATCGTAATGAGACCTTTCGAAGGTCCTCATCTGTCTCATTAATTGATTTCCACCGTGAGCATTCTCTATTTTAAGTGAACACTTAATCACCAAAGAACTTGAAATGAGACCACTCAACAGTCCTCATCGGTCTCAGTAATAGTTTTTTAAATTAAAATATAAAAATATGAGAAGAAAAGAGGTGACCTCAAAAGTCTCAACACTTTCAATGCATCGAAATTATCTAAAATGAGAAGTCCTCAACGTGTACTTTAACTGAACTTAATTTTTTAATGGATCAAAATAAGGATTTTTTTAGACCAAGAAATACATAAACTTGAGACCAATGCGAGGTCTTTTTTTAGTTTCATTTGAGACTTTTTTCTTACTTGGGTGGTGTTAAGCTTAATTATTCTAAAATATGTAGTTGGTTTATACGAACCTCGACACGTTGTTTTTATTTCTATATTTCAACTTATTATATTATTTAAACCAAACATCCATCTTAACAAAGTGTAACATCGAGTCCTAAGTCAATAAAATGAAGTATTTTTATTCAGGTACCTTGGCTCAACATACAATAGCGAAATAGCGCGAATTTCGCTATCGCTATCGCTATCGCTATCGCTATTTCGCTAATAGCGACGCTATTTTTTTTCAATAGCGTGGCAGCCTTGCTAATTCGAGTAAATCTCATCTGAAGAAAGTATTTTGAGTTGTCCTTGAACTAATCTATCGCTCTAAAAAAGGGCGCCGTTTGGGGTCCGTCTACTGTCAATATAAGTTTGTCCGGCCGTTGGCTTAGGCTTATAGAGAGTTCGTGCGAATCCAGACAATTATCACCGTTGGGGATAGCAGACACCAAACGGACGTTATTTATTCTTTACCAGAGAAATCGTCCCCATCAACAAACATTGCTTGAATTACAGTCAAATATCACAGGACATGAAATAGGCTAGTCAAAATGAGCAACATGGGAGAACTTGCGAAAATTAGGACAAAAGGAAATAAAACGGGATTCGATAGGGCTGAAGGGTTTCTACCATAGACCGAAACTTCCAAAAAATCCCACTGTAGGGTTTTGAGAAAATCGCGAAAAACCCAAAAAATTGAGGTTTTGTGCAAGCTTTCTGTTACTGTTAAAGGAGAATCTAAGTTTTCCAAAAAATTTTCCGATGACTATTTTTCCCACATTTTAAACAGTTCAAAGTTTCTAAAACACTTTACCTCACCAATTTTGGTAATTTTTTGGCTGAGATACGATTTTTCAAATTCAAAATTTCATCGAAAAAATGACCTCCGCGAAAACTTTTTTCGACTTTATACCGGTATATCGAAGAAACCTTGCTCCGAATTTGGAATCCAAAACGCTCAAAAACATCTTTGGAGTATTCTAAACATTTCATATTAACATAATTTTCCTTTTCGAACTCGACGAAAAATTTCCCTCTAATGTCGAAAATTTCATTACACTCTGAAAAACGTCTACCAAATCAGTATGAAAAATAATCAATGCTTTTGTTCGAAAAAATCGTTTTACGTCAATTATTTGATTAACAAAATTGTTCCTTGTGCTATTGTGGATGATAGGACGACCGAAAAAAATTGCCAAGTAGGCCATGGTGGCGCCACCAGCGCTTTTTAATAAAAAATTTACATTTTGAGCGAAATCTATCAATCATATTGAGTTGCTATGAAAGACAAAGTTGTTCTTTGTTGTGTGAGGGTGGTGGGGTGATCAAAATTATGGCCGCCGTTGATGGTGGCACCACCAGCGTGGTTTTACCAGGATACAAAGAGTTCCCACACCATTGCTGTTCTCGACACTAATGTTGTTCGCAGGGTCTATTTTCGGGAACTTTGTTCTTAAGTTGAATTTCGACAATTTTCAGAAATTTTCTGTAATATTATGGGATTTTCACAAATTTAAATTCCCGAAAATGGCCCTGGTTGCTCGAGTGCCAATTTCGATGGAGGTAGAGTGTCGAAGTCCATAACTTTGTTGAGCGCACTACTAGCATTTACCTAGGTGATAATGCAAATCTCTGGGAAGCTAAAGGCTGTCCACAGGTTGAGATTGTCGGATGATCTGAATATTCTAATAAAGACTGATCTAGTGTTATTCAGTAGAAGGAGCTTGGGATCGGATTTGGTGGGTAGGATCAGGGTTTTCAACAATGCCGTGAAACTAGCTCCACAGGTGAAATACCTGGGAGAGACGCTTGACAGCAAACTAGTTAAGTTAAGAATTACTCACGTCAATGATTAAACTTAGACCCGTTAGCAGCTTCCGGGCTATGAAGGAACTTTTTCGTGAGGTTGTATGAGGCTGTTCTAAGACAATAAGGCTCTTTGACGCAGTCTTCGGGTAGACCAGCAGGCTGGCCATCTCGCCATTTTTGCGTACTCAGAGTTCTCACAAAGAGTGTTCTGTTTAGGCCGATCACTGTCGTCATCGTCCGTTAGCATGCCAAAGATCGGGTCGAAGATCATCCTGACAGTTAAGATCCCACATGACTCTTTGCGCTCATTACGGCTGTGATTAGGCCCATGCTCATTCACGTTTGTGTTGTATGGTGGTCAAGGTTTGAAGTGGAGTGTTCGCGGAAGCTAACAAGTGAGATTCAGAGGCTTGTTTGCATTTGAAATACTGGCGATATGAAGACCACGACCACCTCAGCCATTGAAGCGCTGCTAGCCTCGCCGCCCCTGGATACAGTAATCATGGCTAGAACTTTTCCTACCGCTGACAAGCTGGCGCAAAAAGTCATGTGGGATCTTAATTGTCAGGATGATCTTCGACCCGATCTTTGGCATGCTAACGGACGAGTTAAAGACAGTGATCGGCTTAAAGAGACCACTCTGTGTAAGAACGCTGAGTAAGCAAAAATGGCGAGATGGCCTGCCTGCTGGTCTATCCGATGATGCGTCGTATTTGCCTTATTGTCAAATCATAGCCTTATACAACCGTAGAATGACTTTCGCTAATCACAGCCTCATACAACCACAGAATGACCTTTGTCCCAGTTCCTCACGAAAAAGTTCCTGCATAGGCCGAAAGCCGCAAAGGAGGTCTAAGCTTAATCATTGACGTGAGTAATTCAGTTAAGTTTGCTGGGAGAGACGTCATATATTACCCCTGTGGATCTAGTTCCATGGTTTTGTTTAAAAGCCTGATCCTACACACCGAATCTGATTTCGAACGCCTTCTACTCAATAACACTAGATCAGTTTTGGCAGGGTTGACTTTCAGACCCTTATCATGGCATCCTTTCTCCACCACTCTCAGTGCAGTTTTGACCCAGTCTCCAAGTGCGCTCTCGAATTTCCCCCTGATTAGAATATTCAGATCATCCGAAAATCTCACCCTGTGGACAGCCTTTAGCTTCCCAGAGATTTGCATTATCACCTAGGTAAATGCTAGTAGTGCGCTCAACAAAGGTATGGACTTCGACACTCTACCTCCATCGAAATTGGCACTCGAGCAACCAGGGCCTATTTTCGGGAATTTAAATTTGTGAAAATCCCATAATATTACAGAAAATTTCTGAAAACTCCCGAAATTCAACTTAAGAACAAAGTTCCCGAAAATAGGCCCTGCGAACAATATTAGTGTCGAGTACAGCAATGGTGTGGGAACTCTTTGTATCCTGGTAAAACCACGCTGGTGGTGCCACCATCAACGGCGGCCATAATTTTGATCACCCCACCACCCTCACACAACAAAGAACAACTTTGTCTTTCATAGCAACTCAATATGATTGATAGATTTCGCTCAAAATGTAAATTTTTTATGGCGCCACCATGGCCTACTTGGAAATTTTTTTCGGTCGCCCCATCACCCACAAGAGCACAAGAAACATCTTTGTTGATCAAATAATTGGCGTAAAACGATTTTTTCGAACAAAAACTTTGATTATTTTTCATACTGATTTGGTTCGCGTAGACGTTTTTCAGAGTGTAATGAAATTTTCGACATTAGAGGGAAATTTTGCAACGAGTTCGAAAAGGCAAATTATGTTAATATGAAATGTTTAGAATACTCCAAAGATGTTTTTGAGACTTTTGGATTCCAAATTCGGAGCGAGGTTTCTTCGATATACCGGTATAAAGTCGAAAAAAGTTTTCGCGGAGGTCAGTTTTTCGATGAAATTTTGAATTTGAAAAATCGTATCTCAGCCAAAAAATTACCAAAATTGGTGAGGTAAAGTGTTTTAGAAACTATGAACTATTTAAAATGTTGGAAAAATAGTCATCGGAAAATTTTTTGGAAAACTTAGATTTTCCTTTAACAGTAACAGAATGCTTGCACAAAACCCCAATTGTTTGGGTTTTTCGCGATTTTCTCAAAACCCTACAGTGGGATTTTTTGGGAGTATGGTATGGTATGGTAGACACCCCTCAGCCCTATCGAATCCCGTTTTATTTCCTTTTGTCCTAATATTTGCAAGGTTGAAAGCAAGTTTGACCAGCCTAAAATATTTTTCGAGGCAACGTCACGTTTCCGCTTCTTTCGGTGTACACGACAAGTTAGTTACGTCTTGTTCTTCCATAATGTACAAAGGAGCGGTTGGATGTAGAACAGCTTTCTGCGCATAATAAAACATCTCCGAAATATTATGCAACGTTTTGGCAGAACACTCAACACAGCTTTCGACTTCTGGATATTCCTCCATAATGGTGAGTACATGCTGAAAGAGAATCCGTTGTGAACATTTCATGTTATTCGAGAGTCGTGTAGAATCTTACGTCGATGGTGGAGTAATCGACAAGGTCGATTTTGTTTCCAACTAAAACTACTGGCTTTCTTTGTTCAGCCGTGGTGCTATCTCGAATAAATGGTAGCCAATGGGATGTGATGCGATCAATCGATTCCTCATTTTCCACCGAATAGACTATGCACACCACATGAGCTTTATTTATTTCATCTTGTAGATTGTCATCGGATTGTTCCGTAGCTGAAAGTAAATATTGTTGAAAATGGTTTCGTTAGATGGAATCGGCGAAAAGCCAAACAAACCTGAGAAGTCGACTATATTGGTGGGAACTTGTTCGGGTGTAACATCTGCTGGTATTGTGATTTCTTCAGCTTTCGGTGGCACATCTTCTGGAAATTCTTCGCTTACTAACGATAGAATAAGTGATGTTTTTCCGGTTCCTTGATCCCCGACCAACAAGATACGCACGTGACGACGCGCCATATTCCATGTGACCATCGTGTGTATCCTCTGACGAAACAAATTGCTATTTTCGAATCGGAACTAGAATGCTAATGCAACAACAAATGAGAATTATTTTAATCGATAGAGAACGTCGCATTAATTGTATTCGATGAGATTAACGTTTCAATCAAATTAAATCGCGCCACAATTTCGTTTCACTTTATCAAACAGCAGCTTATAATTTATATCATAACTTTATTTAAACTTACGTAATTTATTTAAACAAATGATTCCCACGAAACCGAAACTGGTGAACCAGGAAAATTGATTTGTTCCAAAGACGACAATGTATCAAAATTCTTGGAATTAAATGTGTAATTGACATTCAAAGTTCACGAGCGTTAAACAACGTCGAACTATTCGAATTTGTTTGTGAATTTTATGTTACCCCCAGCTGTGTTAAAAATGTAAACACATCCAAAGGCAGTAATTATCATATAAAAAACACCCCAAACACAGCCATGAATCAAAAATTTCAATCAAACGTCAAACGGAAAATGTCAAAGATTTTCGCCGCGTGTCTTGCAGTTAGGGGGGCAAGGGCGATGTCGGTAGTGTAGTGGTAAAAAACATATAGGCGGTGAAATTCAAGGAGACCATGGACAATTTACACTTAGTAAACACACTAGCAATTATGCGTTGCTCAAAAATTTTGTTGTATTTCGTCATTTTTATGAAATCAGCTATTGTCAAAGTTGATTTTCGAGAATTAGCAAAACTAGTTCTGCGGGGAGTTGCGGGAAATGTGAACTTTGTATGGAAAAATTTGATTTCACCAGATAAGTATTTTATTTAGCTCTTATTAAGCTCTTGTGTATCATTGCTAAGTCGGCACATCACAAAATAAGAGATTTTGCAATACTACAGCAAATTGTTGTTATGAGTTGAAAGTTTTTTTTGTCACAAACAATTCTAAAAGACAACTTAGTATACACAATTTTTAACTGACTGAATTTAACTGATTTTTCACCTTAAAAAAATTCTCCCACAAAAATTATGGGTTCTTTACTTTTGAGGATGAAATTTAAAGCACAGCTTTCAGTCAAAAAGAAAGCTTCCGAAAATCGGTACAAATTTACATAAAATGCGGTTTTTTTTAGTTTTTTCTTGTTTTTCTTAACAGTTTTAGCATATTCTTGTTTTCACATATCTTTAAATGGTATTATTCACACTTACTTTTACTTTTTCGGCGCTACATCCACTTATGGGCCTTGGCCTGCTGGAGAATTCCAATCCAACGCTGCCTGTCGTGCGCCGCGTATTGCCAGTTTCTTATTCTGAGCGTCGGAAAATCTTGTTCGACGCCATCAATCCAGGCGCGCCGACTTCACGGGGTCATTGGGTGCATAGCAAATTCACTATACCTAAAGAACGCGCCCTGGAACGTCTGGACACCGCCCTGAGCGAGGGGCGGCGCACTTCATTTATTCCATTTATCCTTTTATTCCATTTATGTCCAACATTTTTCTTGTTGTTTTTGCGAAATATCTAAACCAAACGCATCACAAGTTAGACAAATAGGTTCAAAAAAAGGTTTGCACAAATTATAAAGCATTTAAACCATTTTGAGAATAAATTTTATTTTTTTTGGAATAAATGGAATAAATTTATTTATTCCATTTATTCCATTTTTCAACAAAAATTCTTTTAAGTTTTCAAAAGTGGGTTTTTTCACTTTTTGACACATTAGTATGGTTTGTTGTGTGCGTTGCCATCAAAATCAAGTCTCTTTGAGGTTTTGACGAATTTGAAAAATTATCATTTATACCATTTATTCCAATATTTATTCCATTTATTCCCATTTATTCCATTTATTCCCATTTATTCCATTTATTCCCATTTATTCCATTTATTCCCATTTATTCCATTTATTCCATAAACCGCAGAAGTGCGTCACCCCTCGGCCCTGAGAAAATCATTTTTATACAAAAGTTGTATCTGTTCATTTGTGTTCGCAAAAAGCTACAAAATTTCCGCCTGCGGCGCTTACTTGCTCCATGGTTAGAGGATACTTTACTTATAACGCATTACATGCAAGGTTATATACTAATTGTGTAATGACCTGTGTCCACCCTTAGATTGTCTTTATACCCCGCCCGTTACGTCAAAATTTTTGCCTGCGGCGCTAATATCATCATCAACTATGTCACAAGAACAGTGATTAATAACTAACGTTCGTTTTTTAGTAATGAGAAAACGAAATGAGTCAATTTTAATTGATTTTATAGTACAATTAGTACAAAAATAGTAAAATATAGTACAAAATAATACCTACGCCCGGCGTTATAATAAAGTGAAATATTTTATAAATAATTTACACATATTTCGTAAATAATCGCATTTTCAATCAAATTGCTTGCTTTGAGCCACCTCGAAACATTTGATTTCACGAGACACGAGAAAGATAGACTATAATAATGATAAACCCAAAAAATGTTCGCCCCCTCCGCTCGCGATATTTTCAGTTGGTGTTGCAAGTCCCTCCCCCCCCCCTGTTAAAGCTTCCTAGCTAAGACCCTGCCACACTAATTAATATATCGTACACCAGTAAGTGTACAACTATTGGTTGAGTCTTGCACCCAATGACCAAAATCAAAGTCGGCGCCTCTGCATCAATCCATCGAAGTTTTGGGCGACCAAACGTTCCAATTCAAAGTTATATCGCCGTCGCCACCTCTCTCCCTCGCGCATCGCTCCAAGTATGGTCGGGGGCCCTTGCGCTCAAACGTTAGGAGCAACTGTTCATTCCTTTTTTTCATCGCCCAAGATTCGCATCCGCAGATCAATACTGGACGGATAAGTGTTTTGTAAATATGGCACTTCGTTTTCTTCGAGAGTAACTTTGAGCGTAGATGTTTAATTAGACCATAATAGCATCTGCTTGGCGCCATGATATATCTGTGACTTTCAGGTGTATTATCACCATCTGACCGTATCAGCGCTCCAACATAAATGAACTCATTCACTATCTCGAGGTTGAACTCTCCATTGCATATTGTGTCTCCTTGTTTTGGCTACCGGATTCGGCTCGGTCTTCATGTACTTGGTTCTAGATTCGTTTATCATCAAACCCATCCTCTCAGCTTGAATTTTCAGATTTGTGAAAAAGTCAACTGCTGCTGCATGTGTACGACTGGCGAGGTCCAAGTCGTCTGCAAAGCCCAGAACTTGAACTGTTCCATTCACCAGCGTTTTGTTGGTTTGGATACCCACACGTCTCATTGCGATTTCCAAAGTTAAAGGGTAAGCAAGATAGAGCGTGTCCCTGCTTCAACCCTTCTTTAACAGCAAACACAACTGACATGTCGTTTTGCACCTTGACACGACATCTGGTGCTATCCAATGTCGTTTTCACAAGACGAATATACTTTGTTTCAAAGCCCAGCTCCTTCATCGCCTCATACAATTCCATACGCTTGGTCCTATCGTAAGCTTGTTTGAAGTCAATGAAAAGATGGTACGTCCGGACTTGAAATTCTCAGTGCTTTTGCAGAATCAGACGAAGGATGAATATTTGGTTAGTTGTTAAGCGATCTCGTATGAATCCGCCTTGATAATCCCCAATGACACTTGACATTCTCAGCCAGCGGATTTAGTCTTTCGCATAGTACTCGAGCAAAAACTTTGTGGGCCGTGTCCATCAAGGCAATTCCACGGTAGTTTTCACATTCGTTTTTATCAACTATCTTGTGTAGAGGTAAAATGGCACCCTCTAACCACTCGCCAGGCAAGTTTTTCATGTTCCATCTTCGTTTTACTAAATCATACATCCCTTTTGGCAAAAACCACCCATCTTCAGAAGTTCCGTTGGAATATTATCGGGACCAGAAGATTTGTTGTTCTTGAGTGAGGTAATTGCTGCTGAGACTTCCTCCATTGTTGGCGCTGCTACGATACGACCGTCGTCGTCAAGAAAGGAAACATCGCTATCATCAGTCACATCATCATCCTCGTGTACAATGCATCAAAATGATCTTTGAATCTCTCCAAGACATCATTTTTTGCAGTAAGCAACGTTCCGTCGAATCCTTTCCTTTTATTGTTTATACGTTTGTAGAATTTCGTGACTCATTTGCGCTGCACAACCTCTCTAGCTGAAGTAGCGCCCTATCTTCGAGCTCTCTCTTCTTGCGCCGGTGCAAACGTTTTTCCTCCTTCCTCAGTTCTTTGTATCTCGCATCTGCAGTCACTTTCTGTTCTCTCGTTTTCTTTCTTAATCGCGCATCGTTTTTACGTTCTGTAGCATCAGCTCAGCACACTCCGCATCGAACGAGGTATTGAAGTCATTAGGGCTCTGATATCCTAAGCTGTTGGTCGCTTCTTGTTTGATTACTTCACTCACCGATTGCCAGTCGAGAGAAGTATCATCTGGTGGAGCTTGTTGAAGTTGTTGAAGCTTTGTGCTAATGTTTTCAGCATATGTCGACATTTGCTCTCCAACATGTTTTGACGTCAATTACATCAGTGAGGTGTCTTCCGCTAATCAATAGGTGGTCGATTTGAATTGGGTGACAAGTTGTCATTGGGGTACTTCAAGGTAGCTTGATGTCTGCTTTTATGTCGGTGGAAGGTACTTTTCACTGCAAGGTTTCTTTCAGCCGCGAAATAAATCATGCGCTGTCCGTTTTCATTCGCTTCATCATGCAGACTGAATCTTCAAATTGTTGGTCTGAACACTTCCTCTTTACCCACTTTGGCGTTGAAATCTCCCAAAACGATTTTGATGTCGTGTGCCGGTAGTTCATAGTAGATATTTGCGAGCAATTCACATACAAAATTGGCATAAAGTTCTAAAATATTCTAGAGGCATCAGGCTTTAAGTATAAGAAAAGATAAAGTGAAAAAACTTTTTTTTTGTGATCACGATATTTCATCAAAGCCTCGCGATGTCGGCTAAACGCTTTTTAGACCCGTACGAAGAACGAAGTTTACTACGACGTTTGTAACCAGTCGAATTTCGAACCGGAAGTAGGAGGGAAGCACCGATCATAGTCCCTAGATGACAAATCAGCAATAAAAAAATGGTCCGTCCGTCATTCCGTCTATCAACACGATAACTCGAGTAAAACTCGACGGATTTTCAAAAACTTTTTTTTCCATAAAATTTAATCGAAAATTCTTTTTTGGGATTGTCTACAGACAATTAATGTTATGAATTTGAAGATTTTTAGACCCGTACAAAGACCGAACTTCTTTGAAAAGGGGTGTACTACGTTTACCACGACGTTTGTTGCCAGTCGAATTTCGACCCGGGAGTAGGGGAAGGCTCGATCATGGTACTTAGATGGAAAATGGGATGTAATTAACAGGTAGTATTACAAAATCTCTTATTTTGAGATTTCCCTACTTAGCAAAGATACACAATAAATTTTGAATCAAATAAATAAAATACCAACTTTCATCCTATTATCGTGGTTATCGTGGTTACTGGTAAAATAAAATTTTTCTATGCAATGTTCACGTTTCCCGCAACTCCGCGGACAAAATATGATGAATATGTGCAAAAATACTATGACGAATGTCCTATTTTCAAAATATGAGAAATTATCAACAAACACACCTATTTTCTCGATTGTTGATTTTTAATGAGAATTCGTTGATTCTTCTCTCACAGAATTGCTGAGTTATGCAATTAAACTTGATAGTGTGTTTCGTTTAATGCAAGAATAGTGAACAGCAAAACTAATTCGGGTTATGAGAGGGTAGTAGGCAAATTCGAGGAGGACGCTTTGAACTTAAATGGTAAGCGCTTATTAGATTTCTGTGACTTCGATGAGTTGGCAGTAACCAATTCTATCTTTAAGCATAAATGCATCCATCGATACACTTACGTCAATGATCAGTAATTGATTACATGATTTTAGGATGGGTCGATTTTGGGTCAATATTGAGCCATTTTTTACAATACACACGTTTTCGGTTGTAAAAGGGCGATTCCATTGGTAGGTTGCGAGGGAACCGTGTGTTCTTACTAAACCGTGCACATACGAGATTTGTGTTGTATGAAGAAAATTCATCTATAGGTTCAATGTACAACTCCTTCATGCGAAAGAAGTCCAACCTTTGCATTCTTAGCCAGACGACGGTTCCCTCGTAACACATTTTCCAACTTTTCAATGGAATGGCCCAAAAACAAGAGAGAAACTTTTCTGCGTTATTAGTTTTGTGCTTCCGAACTCTTTTGAGTACTGCACAGCCATCCGAAATTTTGATTTTTCATACAAATACAATATTTTAACGAATTTCACTTGGTTGTGCGGTCTCAAAAGTACAAAAGTACCTCGGAGGGTGAGGAAGAAATCAGGGAAAGAGGAGGTGTCACGAAAGATCAGCAAACTGAAGGCAGGAAAATCCACTGGTGTAGACAAAATTAGGACATAATTTATTAGGCATAGCGGGCCAGGTGGGATTCAATGTAGGATTTTTAATTTAGCAATGAAGTTCTCAGAAGGGCAACCGTAAAGTTTGTATCAACTACTTTCGAGCGTGGTGGGAAAGGCTTATGCGAGTGTTCTAGTAGAACGGGTTAGGGTTATAGAGGAAGAGGTTCTTGACGAGACTCAGAGTTGTTTCAGACCTCTGAGAGGTTGTCAGCTTCAAATCTTTTGCCTCAGGCAAGCTATAGAAAAGCTCTTTGGGAGGAATATTGATCTATTTGTGCATCATCGGCTTAGAAAAAGCATTTCATTGGGTACCGAGGCAAAGGCTCTTCGAGGTACTTAGCCAGTACGGAATTAATGGAAGTTTATTGGCGCTATTAAAAGCATTTATTCAAGGAACAGGATTGCGGTAAGAATAGATGGTGAAATTAGTGAGGCTTTCGGGGCTAATGAGGGCGTTCGTCAGGGTTGTTGTCTCTCTCCTCTTCTGTTCATAATTTTCATGGACAAAATCATCAAGCAGGCCAATTTGCAGGGGAAAGTGGAAGTGGGAAAAGTAATTATGAGAATCCTGGCCTGTACGGACGACTTAACACTTTTAGCGGATAATGCCAAAGAAGTTGATTTACTGCCTGAATGCCACATGTGAGAACTACACGATGAAGATAAGTGAAAGCAAAACAAAAGTTATGCATGTCGACAAATCTCGGAAAGAGGTATCTTGTAATGTTCATGGGGAGTAGTTGGAACAGGTTTCGGAGTTTAAATATTTAGTAGCAAACATTTTTTCAGAGGATGAAAAGTTAGTTAGGTAATTTGAAGAAATTTGGAAAATAGGAGAAGCAGTGGCCAGTCAGTTGAGGTCGCATGTGTTCAATAAAAAGGAATTAAGTGGCGGCACAAGGTTGGCTATTCACAGCTCAATCTTCAGACCAACGATTATGGTAGTGAAAGTTGGGTCTACTTCGGTTACCTTCTGCATGACCTGGAGGTTTCTGATATGTGAATTCTTAGGAGAATAGAGACAGAGGGAAAGGTGGGACAATCATATCAGGAACGACGACATCAAGGATTATTTAGGGGTTACGTCAGTGGAAGAGAGTTAGTCGTTTGCGATGGTTCGAGCACGTTCAGAGGTTCGGCAGTGTGTACGCCCCAGGTGTATGCCAAGGAGAAGGTTTTTAGACTCAATTAAATGAGATTTAGAAGCTATAGAACTTTCTCTAGGCGAACAGACCATCTCCTTGGCACAGGACAGGAGGGTGTTCCATGATCACCGGGCGTAAAGACCTCACACCGAAAAGTATAACCGGAATATAAAGTTTGATGATGACGATGACGATGAAGCAATTTGATTAAATAGCGGCTTCTTGTGGAAGATTAAAAATTCCATTTTTAGTACACGCTTATATTTCATGAAACCTGACGGGACCAAACCTAAAAGTGTGACTTACGCAAATGTACATTTGAGGACATTTATCCTAAACTCTTGTTAAAAACCCACCAAAAACTTTTGTTATTTTCTAACTGCACTATAGCATTGCACAATTTGCCAATAGAAAATATAATTACATCTTTTCTGCTGTATCGTGGGTTCAAGCACTTGACCGATCCATCCTCTAAATCCCAGTTGTACCCCAGTTGTACCCCATTTGGAGTTTTTAGTCTTTTCAAAGAATAGACAATCTTTATGGGTTTCTGGAACTTTATTAAGCGAAAAAAAGGCTACTCACAATGACGCAGCCAGTTTTCTGGAACTATTTTATTTAGATTAGTTATTAGTTATATCAATGTCCCAATTCCTGAATATTTTGCCTGTATGCGGTTGACTAATATTTAAAATTTGCAATTAAAATTTTCTTAATTTTAGTGACGTCATCGTTTTAGTCAACATGTTTGTGGTGGTTAAGACACATGGTCAACTAATTTTTTTTTTGTTTTATTAATTCATTAATACATTGTAGGCTCGCAGCCCGTACATGCCCTGTACATCTTTTAGAATCAAAGTTAATCGTACAAAGTTATATATTTTTAATCAAACTAAATCAAACTAAATTAAACAGAGAAGAAAGAAAGAAAAAGAGAAATAATGTAATTAACAATCGATAAATCAATAAATCAAACATAGCTGATCAATTCAAAAATCAAATCAAAATGACAAAAAAAACTATTCGCAATTCTCGATGAAGTTACCAAGAGACATGATAATTTAACGATTCGCGAAATTTATTTATCATATATTCCTTCAATTGGCTTTTAAAAGAAAGTAGGTTGTTAGCAGAGTGAAGTATTGCAGGTAGTTCGTAGTAGAAACGAAAACCATGATTCGTAATCGAGTGCTGCCCAAACTGAGTGCGTGAAAAGAAAGGGTGAAGAAGACCGCTATTCCTTGTAAAATGCCCGTGCACGTCTGAGTTTAATTGAATGAACATGTTATGCTTAATTAAATCGTTTTTAAGAGAATGGATTAGCGTTGCTGTCTGATAAAGGTTAAAGTAGTCAATAGGTTGGAAGAGTTGAGATAATGCTTCACTGAATCTTTAAATTTTAGACCGTATATGTTACGTAAGGCTTTCTTTTGTATAACAAGAGCAAATTCTTAAGAGCACATTGAGGTGTGCGATTCCAAATCGGGTTTACATAACTTAGATGGGTATGCACGTAAGAGAAATAAAGGTTGAACAGGGCAGGCTTTGGTAGTATCCACCTAAGCCTCCTCATGACACCCATAATTGATGAAATTTTCTTGATAATTTTGATGATATGATCATCCTCATCCCACGTAAATTGTTCATTTACCATTAAGCCCAAATACTTAATAGTATTTTTCTTTTCAAGCATTGTGTTATCGTAGTGTAATTCGAAGGTTGTTGGTAAATCGTACTTAAAAACGATATAGTTGGTTTTGTTTTCATTCACTAATAATTCATTTTGTAATGACCATCTGTGCAAGATATTTAGGTCGTGCTGCATCTGATTTTGCAATTCTTCAACTGAAGTAGTAGCGTACTGAAATGTGGTGTCATCAGCATATAAATACACATTTCCTTTGAAACCACTGTTGAACAGATCATACAAAAATATGACAAATAACAAAGAGGATAGTGTTGAACCTTGTGGCACACCACATTCAACATTCAAAACGGACCCATTAACCCCACTCACACTAACGAACTGTTTCCTGTTTGTTAAATAACTTTTTAGGAGATCATACGCAGGTCCATACAAGCCGATACTTTGTAGTTTTCTCAATAAAATTACGTGGTTAACTGAATTAAAGGCTTTTTTAAAGTCCACTAGTAAGCAAGCAACTACCATCTTTTAATCAATTCTATTTCTGATTTCCGTGCATAGATCAAGGCAACATGCTAACGTGTTAGACTTTTTTAAAAACCCAAATTGTTTCATTTTAAAAAATTTTATAAAGTCCAGCTTTGCATAGAGCTGATCATATAAAATTTTTTCCAAAAGTTTTGAGAGAGAGGGCAAAAGTGAAATGGGCCTATAGTTTCCAATGTCCGAGGGGTCACCATCTTTTGACAAGACAACCACTTTCGCACACTTTAAGACATCATCAAAATGAGACTTGTCAATAGAATCCTCAATCAATCGGGACAAACAGTCCGACAGTAACTGATTTTACCTTTTCAAAAACTTTACACCAATGCCATCATATCCTGCAGCTGCGCCTGACCGTAACCCATTAATATACCAAGAAACTATTTCAGCATTAACAGTTTCAAACTTAAATCCCTGCAAAAAATGGCGAATCGAACCCTTGTGCTGGTGATGAACACAACGAGTGGATTTGCCAATACTTACATGGTATTTGTTAAACTCATTTGCCACTTTTAGGGGATCAAGAAGCCTGTTACCATCAACTACGATTTCCGGACATCGCAGGGGCTCTGTGGATTTGTTCGTTAGTACCCTTTTAATTATTCTCCAAAATTCTCACGGCTTGGTCAAATTGTGCTACATAATATTCTCTCTTTTTAAATCGAGTCTTATAATGAATACACTTACTGATATTAGTTAGTCTTAAACGGAGACTAAAGTTGTTGGGACTTTGCTGGACTAATTGTGAAAGTGTGTGATTGTCAATGTGATACATAAAATGCGAGGAGAGTATGACGTCATAGTCTCCTCGTTTTGGGATCGATTTAATTATTTTCCGGGAAATTGACAAATTATTTTCATAATGTGTAATGGGAAGAATTGTCTTCTTTAACGTATATTTTCACCTAAAAATAGTTTGAAGCTATTTTGAAAAATTCACGCATGTCTATTGTAACATGCTAAGGCCTGCATTGTACGGCATATTTGTGCTAGTGTGACAGCCCTAGTGAACCTAGGGAACATTATTTGTTTTTGAAAATAAACAGTTCCTTTATTTTTTTATATTTTTTATTTATTTTGTAAAATATTTACATTACTAGCGCTATTAAAGTACACAAAGTTGAAGTTTTAACATGAAAATCGATTGTACGACAACGGAGAATCTAGTTTGCATAAACTTCTTTCTTGATTTTCGGATTTGGTGACAAGAATTTGAATACTGTTTATTCAAATGCTACACTTGGCCGTGGGTAGTCATAACCGCCGCCAGGTTTTGTTGGTTGTGTTGGTTCTCGACAGTTGGGGAATTCACCAGTTGTTCCTGGTGGACATTTAGGTGGTGGTGGTGGTGGTGGTGGTGGTGGTGGTGGTGGTGGTGGTGGTGGTGGTGGTGGTGGTGGTGGTGGTGGTGGTGGTGGTGGTGGAGGAGGTGGTGGTGGTGGTGGAGGTGGTGGTGGTGGAGGAGGTGGTGGTGGTGGAGGAGGTGGTGGTGGAGGTGGTGGTGGTGGAGGTGGTGGTGGTGGTGGAGGAGGAGGTGCTGTAAAAGTAAAATACGTTTAAGTATAAAAATACAATAGGAAATATTACACGCATTTAAGAAGGAAATACTTACGTGGTGGAGGAGGTGGTGGTGGTGCCTTGCAGTTAGGGAATTGTCCAGTTGTTCCTGGTGGGCACTTTGCTGTAAATCGAAATAGAATTGGATATGAAATCAAACATATGCAAGGTACACGTACGTATCAGAATATATGTGGCAAACAGACTAGATGTTACAAAAAGACTCGAACGTATCTAAGTAAATATTGCCTTAACTCTTAAGTATGTGTAATTACGTCCGTCGTCATTGAACTGGATTGGAAATTGCCGAAAGGGCAATATTGAAAAAACCGTCTCAAGCAACGGCGCAAAAAATCTCTCCAAGCCCAGAATTTAGAACCGAACTAGAGCACTTAGCAGAAGCCTCCGATCCCTACTTCCATGGATAAAAAAGTTCGCCTCTTTTTTGTCTACAACACTGCACAAAAAACCTGATTATCAAAGGAATATTCACGAAAAAAACCAAATATCTTTCATTCAAAACCTTAAAGAGCGATCTCCGTTCTAATTTCGCAGAGATGTAATTCAAAAAGTTTCATAACCCTTCAAAGAACCAGGTTTTTTACCACTTTTTCGACCGTAACTTCGAAAGTTTTCGACCGATTTTGCCCAAATTCAGTCCCATAATCAATTTTTTGATAATCTTTCAGTAAAAAAAGTTTTTAAAAATTGGATAATATTAACCTGATTCATTCATTCATTCAGAAAAACACGTTGGACAATAGTAGACATTTAGTTTTGGGGCCCTAGCTGAGTCCAAAAGCTCAATTAAAAATTCTTCCATAAATTGTAGGCCATGCTCAGATCTTTCAAACAAAAAAAATATGAAAATCGGAAAAGATTTACTCGAATTATGTACAAGAAACCAAAAACCACTTAAACGGCCCTAGCTCATTGACCCTTGGGCCGACAGTGCCCAGATTCAATCCCAAAAAAGATTTTTCAATTACCTTTTAGGGAAAAAAAGTTATTGAAAATCGGTTGAGTTGTACTCAAGTTATCGTGTTGACATACAGACGGACGGACGGACGGATAGTTTTTTTATTGCTGATTCGTCATCTAAGGACCTTGATCGATGCACTCCATTACTCCCGGGTCGAAACTGAGGTGGTTACAAACGTCGCGGTAAACGCGTAAGACCCCTTTTCGAAGCCTTCAAATGCTCTACTTTGTTGGTGGGTGAGAGAAACAACACATTGTTAGAGTACTTACGTGGTGGTGGTGGTGGAGGTGGTGGTGGTGGTGGTGGGGCTTTGGTCGTTGGCGGTAAGTATTCGTTATCTAGAGGTTTTTTAGTAGTTGGTGGTGCTGCGAGATAAAATAAAAAAAAATTTTTAGCCTATTGTTCCAAATCTTTTTTAACAAATTAGCTAGAAATATGTTCACAAATAACCCGACGCTGTACTCTCTTTAGGAAATGTTTGAAAAAACGTCATTGAGAGTGCCGACAATTCCATACGACAGCGTAATGTCATTTGATAACGTCTCGTGAGGTCTAATAGACAATGCCAAAAATAGTCGCAAAAAAATTTTTCCTATCAATTAGTTCGACGAACAAATTGGAAATTGAAATGAAATAATAAGACCACAAATATTGCTATAAAATAATGAGATAAAATCAAATGTCTAACGCGTTGTACAATGTGGCTGTGACCGTTAATGCGAAAATGTATATTTTCTGCGGAAGCGCATTTATTTAAATATGCGTGCCCTTCTGCCGAAAAAAAATTATATATTTTTACTGTTAACTAATGATGAGCTTTGAGACTGTATCATTAGTTAAAACACTTGGCATTGTCTACTTAAGTTAAATGGAGATTTTAAAATTGACTGAATAGCTTAGGTTACTTACGTGGTGGTGGAGGTGGTGGTGGTGGGGGTGGTGGAGGTGGTGGAGGTGGAGGTGGTGGAGGTGGTGGAGGTGGAGGTGCCTTGCAGTTAGGGAATTGTCCGGTTGTTCCTGGTGGACACTTTGGAGGGGCTATAACAAAAATTAAACTTGATTAAGTCACAAAATATACAACATCAAACAAAAAGAATCAACTTCTTTAAACAATCAATCAATAAGTGAAGTACAAAAGGTGCATATTTCTAAATATTTTTCTAAGGATACAAAAGTTCGAAAGAAATAATGTATTTAATAGATTAAGGAATAAATTAGAAAAATAGGACGTAATTTTCGTATAAAACAAGTGAGAAACATTATTAAGCTCGAAAAACAAAAATAAATGCTACTTACGTGGTGGAGGAGGAGGTGGTGGTGGTGGTGGTGGTGGAGGAGGAGGTGGTGGTGGTGGAGGTGGAGGTGGTGGTGGTGGTGGTGGTGGAGGAGGAGGTGGTGGTGGTGGAGCTTTAGTTGTTGGTGGTAAATATTCATTGTCTACTTTTGGTGCTGAAAAATTAAAGAAAAATTGTGATTTAATATTTTCGACTTACGACCAAAAACAATATGAAAATGTCATCGAAATTAATGAGCCGGGAACATCAACATTTTATATTTTTTCCCCTGAAGAACTTAATTCCAAAAAAGTGTTCTACGACGTATAGAAATATTTGCGTTTTATATTTTTATCACATTCGAGCCTATAATAAGTCAATTATTACCCTAATAATAGGGCTGTAATCGGCTTATTATAGTCGACTTTCTTGCTAAAAGTACGGTTGTAATGACGTTATTATAACCCGGTTCTTTAAAAAATGAGAATAAACCGCATACTAAATCGAAAAATCAATCTAGACGACATTTTTTGCAACAAATTCGATGAGTGTTTTTATAAGAAATTTTTGATTTATAAACGTTAATTTTGTTGTTATTTTTTTTTTGTGCATAATTGGCAATTATAGGCTCAAATGTGATAAACTATCGTATAATACAAGGGGAACAATCGCGTAATTATAGTCTCGGTGGGTGAAAATTCTTGACTATAATTACTTGATTATACCCCTTGTATTATAATATACTATTAAAATTGAAACGAAAATTCACATCCGATTGTGGATTGTGCATGTATTAGTGAAAAAAGTGTATATCTATACGCGCTGGGGCAACTGAGGTGCAAGTAATGTAAATGAGGTGCAGACTCATTGTGGGACCTGCCTATCATTTGTTAAAAAATTAATTTTTGCTATACTTACGTGGTGGTGGTGGTGGAGGAGGTGGTGGTGGTGGTGCCTTGCAGTTAGGGAATTGTCCGGTTGTTCCTGGTGGGCACTTTGCTGTAAATCGAAATAGAATTGGATTATATATCAAAAACAATTAGCGTATATAGGGGACATAATGAAGAAAGCTTTTACATGCTCTACTTTAATTTCTTTTTTTTCTACGTCGCATCTGAAGTGAAATGGAAGACCGAAACGGTGTAGATAGACTTTCTCGCAACAAGACGAAGATACCAGAGACACCATGAAATCAACAAGTAGGGAGGAGTGGCCTCTGCTGTATCAGGTTTCCCAAATTGTTTGGAACTGTTTGGTTTGGCAGGAAAAAAGCTTTCCCTGGAGTAACGGACGATCACTAAATTAGTTACCACGACTTATCGGAATTTAACGTTAAGAGTGGCGAGTTTAGTGTGGCGCAGCCACTGATCACACCGAGCGAATAAAACTTAACGAGTACATTGAATTTTTTATATTACTAAAACAGAAAAATGAAAACCGACAAGTTTCTGATTTGTATGGTAAATTCGTTTGATAAATCAGAAACTTGTCGGATTTCCCTTTTTTGTTCCTGTAGGAAGCATTTGGATGACCGGACCCGAGAAGCGAACGTAAAGTATGGGCCCAACGAGGATTGGCCTCAGTGCTCCTTGTAAATCACAATTATTTACTTGATTTGTATTCAATTTTGCCCCATGGTATTTGATACTATTTCTTTATAATTGTCATTTTGCATAGCTTTTCAACAAAACCAACCAGCCAACATTGAACTAAAAAGTCACTACCATTTTACACCATTAGCTTTCGAAAGTTTTGGCTCCATTGACCCGGGGAGCAGCGCGTTTTTGAAAAACCCAGAAAGTTAACGAGTAGAAATACGGGTAACCATTTCCATTGGATCTTTTGCTCCAAAGAATATAATTACCCATACAAAGGGGCAGCGCAATAAGCATCAAAGGAACGTTCTGTGATGTTAAGAAGAAACATTTTTTAGATTACTTACGTGGTGGTGGAGGTGGTGGTGGTGTTGGAGGTGGTGGAGGTGGTGGAGGTGGTGGAGGTGGAGGTGGTGGTGGAGGTGGTGGAGGTGGTGGAGGTGGTGGAGGTGGTGGAGGTGGTGGTGGTGGAGCTTTACAGTTAGGGAATTGTCCTGTCGTTCCTGGAGGGCATTTTGCTGTAAAGAAAGATGGAGTTTAAGTTTGAACTCAAGTAAAATTGTGTATGATGTAATAAGTTCTACTTCAATACAAAATATAGTGATACAGGAACGGAAAATTGGAAACCGACAAGTTTCTGATTTATCATTCGAATTTACCATACAAATCACATAATTGTCGTTTTTCACATTTTCGTTCCTGTAGCTAACAGAAACTAAAGTGAAGTTATAGGTTATACTTACGTGGTGGTGGTGGTGGAGGAGGAGGAGGAGGTGGTGGAGGAGGAGGTGGTGGTGGAGGAGGAGGTGGTGGTGGAGGAGGAGGTGGTGGAGGAGGAGGAGGTGGTGGCGGCGGCGGCGGGGCTGTAAAAGTAAAATTCCTTTAAGTATAGAAATATTAAACTAACATTTAAAAAACGATAAAAAAGTCAGAGAAAAAGCACTTAGAGCTTTTTGATTTATTGGTACAGTCGTTCTGGCGTTGTAGCTACGAAAAACTATTCTCATTGTTACTGCACAATGAAATATTGATGCGATAAATGTTTTTTTTATCTCTGTGTGTAGCAGGCAATCATTTAGATTGAACGACATTACACAATAGGAAATTACACACTTTTAAGACGAAAATACTTACGTGGTGGAGGAGCCTTAGTTGGTGGAGGTAAGTATTCGTTTTCTACACAATTTGGGGGTGTTCCAGATTGACCCGCAGGGCAGCTAGGTTTGTTCACGTTAATTATTTCGATATCCGATGGGGAATCTTCGAAAGGTATGGCTGGTTTTGGATAATTGTAACCTTCTCCATTATCCGGACTAGGCAGTGCCGTAGCAAAGGCACACAGCAGTAAAACTATTAACTAAAAAAACACATTTGTTCTTATTGGTCTATATTTTTTCAAAGAAATTGTAAATTATGTTTTTAATCGAATAAAAATTATGCAACACAACATCATTTTTCAACCCAAATTCAAAATTAAATTGTTAGCTTCGATGTTTTGGACTCAACTGCTCGATTTAATAACCATTCAGAAAATGCTTTCCCGTAACCACGAAAGAAATCAAATGAAATCTCATAATTTTGCACAAAAAGTTCGTTTAATTTCCAGCATAAATCACGGCAGATTTATCGACTCATTGATGAATATGTTAAATCACTTTCGTTACATGGAAATCCATAATAAAATATTTTTCGTCAATCAATCAATCTCAATAAATCACAATGATCACAATAAATCCACAGTGTGAGATAATGTTGTATTACAAAATCACTTCTATAGTCCATACGAACACTTTTCTACTCACCATTATTCTAACTCTAAGTAAATAGTATCCCAATAAAGTCAAACGATCGAATAATGCCTTACAATCAGTTGGTCACTATTTATATGATGTCGTGTGTCAACTAACAACCTATTCCATCGAAATAATACAAGCAAAAAAAAACTTGAAGACCGGTTGGAATATACTACAATAAACAAATTTATTATGATCGGTGATAAGATAGCTGTGTGTAGCACCGATGATGGAGATTTTTCAATATTCATGACTTCTTATTCGCCAATTATAATTAGCAAAATTTCGGATTCAATTTACGATGCAGAGGAACAGGAAACTTTTGTTAGGAAGGATGCTAATTGAGTCGATTCTTGGCTCGCCAAATCTGTTAAGAAGAAAATCAAAAATGTAGAGGCGGAACAAAGTGTTTGGGAAATTCGCATTGTTACATTTTCGGTATTCCTTGGAAGAGTGATAGCGGTAATTTTTTTGTCTCTAACAATCAAACGAAGTTCAAACTCAGAAATTAGGTAAAACTTAAGGTCGGATTTACGAAGATGTGATAAAATTATCTACATTTGGGCCATTCCACGAAAACTCCGTTCCCACGCTCGAAATGCTCAGTTGTTACGAAAAAATATTAATAGAAAATGGTGCATCAGACGTATTGATCCCTTAACTAGAGGATAGTAACTTTTCTATTGCTTTCATTTTGCAACTACTGAGAATTTCACGCGTGGGAACGAAGCGGACCGTGGAATTGCCCATTTAGAGCTCCTTACCCTCTCATAGAAAAAACAACGAAGTGTTCGCTCTCAGGTGCGAAGCAAATACAAACACTTGTCAATTCCACTAGGGAAGAACTTGGTTGAAAATAATTTCTATGCCAAGTCCTAAAAAAAGAAATTTTTACAGAAAATTTTATTACTAGTTCCTGCGCTAAAAATCCTAATTTCGAACAGTTGTCTAACATGTCGGTTAAATAAAATTTCACGTAGTAGAAATGCTGCAATAGTGTGCTGTCTTCGCAAATCATAGCTTCAGTCTCCACGGAATCTGGCGACATCTGACATTTATCCATTTCCACTGGAACTACCCTAAACTTGCAACAATTAACTTTTCTCTCATCGCGTGACCATAATTCTGCGTTTTTTTTACCAAATTTTGGCAACTTGGAGTATTTATTTTCCATACTTTCTGCTACGGTTGTTAAAGTTTTCATGAAGACACTTCTTCAAACCGAGGGGCTGATACACAGGATACACAGTTTTGATTTTATCGAAAAGAAAAAATACAAAAAAAAAACAAAAATCTCGAAAATAAGAAAAAACTAAAAGAAAATCGAATGAAAAACTAAACCTAAACTCGCTTGGAACTATTTTTTCCATTTTCCATGCATCAATGATAGTTCAATTCAGACAGTTTTTCTGATGCAAGGTAATTAGAGAAATTTTGCGACCACAGGAGAAGAATCATAAGATTGTGCAACGTTTCGTTTTAACTCTTTTCATCGAAAAACGAACGGTTTAGCTCAGTGGTTACGTACTGGCTTTCCACCAAGAATACCCGGGTTCAAGCCCCGGTGTGGAAAAATTCTGTGTGAGATTTTTCTTCAACGCTTATCATGAAAGTAACGTTCCTAAGCTCACCCAAGCTTCATCAATGGGTACTTGGAGTTGGGGTAGCAATATCGCAACGATTTTTACACAACGAGGTATGACGTCACCCATATTCGATACACTGTGTACGAAGCAAGCAAGCTCTTATCCAGCTGCTAAGTTAAGGTGTGTGTAAACGTCAAAAAAAGTAATGATAAATATTCCATACCGTAAGGGCTGTGATTCGAATCTGTTCGATGCGCGCATAGGTGTTGCCAGATGTATTAGCGCGCGACAAATCGAAAAAGAAATAATCCTTCAATCGAAGGCGTGGTTCGGAATACACGTTAAGCATGTGGTCCCTAGTGTGGTTAATTCACACTATCTGGCAGTTACTCAGTGTAACACCCCGGCAGTCGAACCAGACACTTTACAGTGCTGCTCCCGACTTATCAGTGCCATTGGGATTATTTATATTATCGAAAAACCGAGTCTTGCTTGTACAAAATACAAGAAGATGTGTGAAAATAGAGATAAAAGAGAAATAAAAAAAGTGCACAAGCTTATGATTCTCTCTCTGTAATTGCAATAACTTTCAACAGGAAAAATTTAGTGATCGACAAAAAATCTTGTATTTAATTTCAATTTTCGCTGCTGGGGGGTCTGACGAAAGGTAAAAGTTTGTCAAACCTGTTGAGCCTGTTGTTTAAATTCTGACCACGTTTAATTGGAAAAACAAGTGAAGTTGTTAGTTAGTAACACAATCGAAGTCACACCAGGCTGCGTACTTGAAACCTTAAGCTGGGAAAAAAGAGTGCAGCCTGGTGCACCAAAGTGAGCTGTATACGTTATATAAGTTTTAATTAGGCACCACGCTACTGCTGCCCCCTGCATTCAAAGTGTCATAACTCAACGACTCAGCCTGGTACCGAGTTCAAACCTATGTCACGCATAGATTTCACTACTGCCTACACTTAGGTAAAAACAGGTGGTTAGCACCAGGCTCCCTTTATTATTCACAGGTACAGGGCTCAAGTACGCAGCCAGGTGTCAAATTATAAACTAATACAATGTAATGCACTCGCTTCTTCCCTAATTTTGGCATTTTCAAATTTTTGGCACTAAGCGTCCTGGCTGAAAAGGCAGACCTATCTTCTAGCGAAAAGTATGTTGGAAAAACTAAAAAAACCTCAAAAAAAAAAGCTAGGAGTTAGTAGTAGTAGTAAATAGATGAAATAACAATGAATATTTATTCCCACGCTCAAAATGCTCAGTTGTTACAAACCAATACTGATAGAAGAAGGTGCATCGGAAGCATTGATCCTTAAACTAGAGATTGGCTACTTTTCTATGGACATCATTTTGTAACTACTAAGAATTTCATGCGTGGAAACAGAGAAGTCCATTGAGGTACCTATTGAGGTACGTTTTCAAAAGTGACAATTTTTCTTTACAAAAGTTACTCTCGAAAAAATCGCGCTATTTTATGGATTTTCATGTCGAGATTCGGAAACTTTCCAATAGAGCTAGCGTAAAACATTGGACTTGATTAGTGGTGTAAGCCGATTGAAAAATCACGTCACATTTTCTTCCAAATGTATCGGCGGTGAAGTTATCTGTTTTTGTACAAGTTCTGGCAGACTCCTGAGTCATTCCACGTCAAGTCACACAAAAAAATATCGTGTCCCCACGATGATACTTCTAATTTTTCAATCTGCCCTCACAGCAGCGGGACATACTTTCTTCGAGATCATCAGATGACCCTTCATATAGCGACACTGAAAGGATTTCATTTTACATTTTTTTTCAATCCCCACGGACAAGCTTTCCAACAGCACATATCTTCTGAAGTCCGGTTGGAGTGTATGTACAAAAAATTTTCAGTTCAAAATATTTCGAAAAATTCATTTTTGGCATTTTAAGACTTTCGTCATTTTTCTATGCACTCATTTTCGAGCACAGAAACTTATGAATTGTCATATTTAGACTTAGAAGAAACGATTTCCTACCAATTCATCGAAATGTGAGATGGACGGTTTTAATTTGGCGTGATTTGACATGAATTGACTCTCCCTACGCTTTTTGCAGCATACGAATGCAGTTTAACGGGCTAAAATATGTGACCTACGACAATATTGTTTTGGTAAATTTTCAAACAAGCATCAGCTGTTGACTTCATTGGTCACCCTATCCTACACTTCCTTCAGATTATTTCTTTTTATATCATTAATTTTATTAACCGTGAAGTTGAAAATTGTTTGATTATAATTCACAGACCTTCATATTATTTAATTTAACATCCAAAATTATGAACAAAGGTCCACTCATATCAAGTATATTTCCCACTACTTCAACTCATACAATTCTACCATAAGAATGTCAAATAACCGCAAGTGAAATCGAAATTGATAACAAATAAATAAATGACGATTGTTTCCGCCTCTGTCCAAAAATATCCATTTTTTGCTAGCATTCCAGGCTTGAGCTTTGAAACGACAAATAAAATATAAAAAAAAACTTTCAAACGGTGTCTCATGAAAAGTGAATCTTAAACACTCCATTGAGAATGTTTCTCTGTCTCTAGTTCATCCAACCGGTCGCGGTAATGTTTTTCTTGAAGATGAGTTTTTTTTTGTTGTCGTGATTTTAAGTTTGTTTTAGAATTATAAACTTTTTTTTTATGAAAATCACACAAATGCTAATTTTATAGAAAAAAATTCACAGCCGGATTGCCGTTCTTTCCAGCAATCAACTAATTATTTCCAAGGTCCCATTATGAATTTATTAGATTTCGTTCTGTAAAAGCTTGTGAAGTGATGTGTTATAATTTGGACCATCAAATGAGTACATCGCTTCTAGAGTTGTATCATCGCTTAAGACTATTATGTAAATGAGCTTCATCTTTGTTTTATTGTCGATAACAATCGATTAAAGTTTATTTTATTGTCAGACCTTTTTTTACAAAAAAAAAAAATACATTTTTCGGTAGAAACATAATTTCCCAAAATTTATAGTTTTTGCTGAATGAAAACGGGAAATTTCAGCACACGTTTTTAAAAGCAATGGATAATCATTATCGATATTACGCACGGAAGATCTATCAACATTAATGAGAGAGTTTTAAAGGCACATCAAATAAATAATTTTTATTTGTTTTCGAATAATTATTTTTTGATTGAGACTCAATGAATGGGCGCTGTGAAGTGGCTCATTAAAAAATGTTAGACGGGGAAAAAAATCAGTGTAAAAAAGTGCTTAGCATCGGATATTGTTGGATTTATGTAATTGGACAAGACGTACTAAATATTGTTGTAATTATTTTACAAGAAGTTCAATCGTAAGCGCCACAATGAATCTTATACGCAACCTTGTTAAACTATGACGAAAGAATACTTTATGGATTCTTCAACGGGTGCACCTAAAGGATATGTCACTAAGAATTTTTCAATATCTGCATCAACGAAGCATCAACGAGCATAGCAAAAGTAAATCGGAGGGAACAGTGGGACAATCATATTAGGAACGACGACATCAGGGAAAACTTAGGGGTTACATCAGTGGAAGAGGCGGCAAGGATTAGTCGTCTGCGGTGGTACGGGCACGTTCAGAGGATGGGTAATAGCAGGCTACCAAAGAGGATATTGGATGCTCAAGTCCCGGGTGTGCGTCCCAGGGGTAGGCCAAGGAGAAGGTTTATAGACTCAATTAAATCCGATTTAGAAGTTAGGGGACTTTCTCTAGGCGAACAAACCATCTCCTTGGCACAGGATAGGGGGGTATGGAGAAGGGTGGTCCATGGTCAGTAGTAAAGACCTCACACCGAAAGGTACAAACGGTCTATAAAGTGTGATGATGATGATGATGATGATGATGATGCATCAACGAAACTGTGAAGTTATCGCTCATTTTCCACATAATAAATCAAAACAAAAAAATGAAGAAAGTATTTCACAAACCGACTGTCGAAAATAGTAGCGCCATACACATATTTATGTGTAAAATTTCGCCCAAAAATGTTATCTTCCAATTTTGGCTTGGCTGATAAAAAATGTTAGACGAGGAAAAAAGTCAGTGTAAAAAAGTGCTTAGCATCGGAAAATTGAAAGCGGAAAACTGGAATTTAATAACAGAGCGAACAGATCAAAATATATATTGGCCGATCTTAAGAAGACCAAGGAATTCTGATTTCGAATTTGAATGGGATCTAAAGATTAGCTTTCAATAAATTTATCCGATCACAAAACACTTTAGTTCGACCGATTTTTTTACTTTGTTTTATTTTTTATCAGCCAAGCCAAAGTTCCAGTTTTCCGCTTTCAATTTTCCGATAGAGAGGGGGTTAATTGACAACACAATGATTACTGATACGCCAGCACGTGAGAGAACCCAGCATATGAAAAGCGAACGAGACCCAAAGACCTCTCTCTTTTGAGCTTTCTCATATCAATTACCCAAAGCTCTCTCTTGGGAGCTTCCTCATATAAAATAAAAAAAACTTCCGCTCGCTGGGATTGAACTCGGGTCCCCTCAGTATCAGTCCACGATAATTTTCGTGAGCTAAATTGTTCATATATTATGCACAGCAATTACCGTACAGTATTCAACTACATGCTGGTAGTGCCGATTATTTTTTTTATGCTATGAATATTAAGGCAGCCTCATCCTCATAACTCACTACACTCGTTCGATAGCTTGTATAGGCAGACTGTCAGAAAAAAATTTTTTCATCAGGATGAGGCTGCCTTCCCATGATACAGCTTCTCGAATTTTCTCTATGGAAATGTCACTTTGCTCTGGAGCTACTAGAAGGCAGCCTCATCCTCATGTCTCACTACACTCGTTTGATAGCTTGTATAGACAGACTGTAAGAAAAATTTTTTCTCATCAGGATCAGGCTGCCTTCAAACGATACAGCTGCTGGAATTTTCTCTCGATCACTTTTCATGTGCTGGGTTCTCTCATGTGCTCGCGTATCAGTAATGCACAATGTTGAGTTTAGTTATATGTCATTATTAGTGCAAGTATAATGGGAAAGGGAAGTTTATGGATTTTATTGGCTATCCCATCCGAAAGTTGAGCATTACATGTATGTTTACCCCCTATGAAAACCATGCATTACATGTACGTGTATTTTCGCAATTGCAGATGTTTTAATTACCGCTTAATATGAAGAATGTAAAAAGAATAAAGTATATATATTAGAAGTTTGCGGGCCGCCCGAAACCCAAGAAAAACCCGACGCGAACTCAAGTCAATTTGACGGGTCGGGTCGAGTCGTGTTTTTTAAAAAACTTAGTTCCGATTCTGGTTTCTAACAAATAACTCTTACTTACTGGTAAATTTTTTTGAAAATATGACGCAAATCAAATTCTTTCCTAATCGTCGAATGTGGTATGCTTGTTCAAAAGGAAAAAGGATTTTTGGACTCGTACGTGACATATACGTCTAAGACGGCGTTTTTAACCAGTCGAATTGGTAAGGAGTAAATTTTCAACTTTGTTTCAATGAAAAGTAATCGAAAAAGGAAAGTTGAGATTGAAAATGGGCCAAATCGAAAACAACTTCCGAATGTATAAGCGAAAAAGTTGTGGGATATGGGTTTTCCGAAGGTGGGTGAAACTTTTTCGCTTATACCTATGAAAATAACGCGCGGAAATTGCTTTTTTAGTTACCAACCTCGAAAAACTAACAAAGAAAAAACAAAAAAATGAGCTGAAAATCGATTCTCAGACTGTAACGTCAATGGCTCCCCTACAAAATCCGGAGGCACAAAATCCGGAGGCACAAACTCCAGAGGCGTCAAAATCCGGACAAAAAATCCCGAGGCTACAAAATCCGGAGGCGTCAAAATTCGGAGACGTCAAAATCCGGAGACGTCAAAATCCGGAGACGTCAAAATCCGGAGGCTTCAAAATCAGGAGGCGTCAAAATCCAGTGGCGTCAAAATCCAGAGGCATCGAAATCCTGATGATGTTGTTGCGTGTTGTTGCGATTTTGTAGCCTCCGGATTTTTCGTCTGGATTTTGTAGCGGCACCAACGTCAATAGAGTTTAAAGAACTCTTAATTTTTAAATGCTCTATTTTTTTAAATTATGCCAAAATTTTATTTAATTTTTTCCGACCACGGTTTTGGTTGTCAGTACAACCATCATCAGGGTAAGAAATTGTTTCGTTTATTTCAATTCATTCTACAAGCTTTGTCGAATATGTCTTAATGTCAAAGGAAAATTATAAAAAGAAAAATTATTAAAGCGAGTAAACTTCGTCCAGCGTGCAACTTTTTGGGATGCTAGAAATAATACACATTGCATTACCACGCTGGAAAGCTAACGATATCCTTTGGAACAGCGGGACACTATCTGTTCCAAAGGATATCGTTAGCTTTGGTTCGCCTGACAGTCTGATGAGTTTGGTTCCGATTTTGTTAAGCAAACTCACCGCTTCTTTCGACCAAGGACCTAGCGATTCTACCGCCACAGCAACGAAATGATAATTAGATTTAATTTTGGTGTATTTGGAATGTTTCCGTCTCACTGCTTTTTCCGACGCCATGCCCGGTGTTGTCGATCTGCCTGTCATGTTGGATAGGGCTAAAGAAACTGCGCATGTAGCATCCCACACGAGGGCAGGCGCGCCAACTTCACGGGGTCATTGGGTGCAAAAGCACCCAATAAATGAATTCTGGTCACTATACCTAAATAACGCGCCCTGGAACGTCTGGACACCGCCCTGAGAAAATCATTTTTATACAAAAGTTGTATCTGTTCATCTGTGTTCACAAAAAGCTACAAAATTTTCGCCTGCGGCGCTTACTTGCTCCATGGTTAGATTTTTGACTTCATCCTAGACCATCTTAATTTCTTTTTCTCGCGCTAGTGCATATGTGCAATATATTGGATACTTTACTTATATCGCATAGAATTCAAGGTTTTCTACTGATTATGTAATGGGCTGTGTCCACCCTTATATTGTCTTTATACCCCGCCCGTTACGTCAAAATGTTTGCCTGCGGCGCTTATATAGCAATTCATCAACTACGTCACAAGAACAGTGATTAATAACTAAAAAATGCCTACGAGACGTTCGTTTTTCAGTAATGAGAAAGAAAAATGAGTCAATTGATCTCATTTTCAATCAAATTGAGCATTTTTTACGGATTTATGTTCGTTTTTTGACTACCAGATTTGCACTGTACTGTACGGCGCTGTACAAAATTAGAACTGAAAAAAGCCACATCGAAACATTTGATTTCACGAGACTCGAGTAAGATATGCTATAATAATGATAAACTCAAAAAATTTTCGCTCGCTCCGCTCGCAATATTTTCATTTGGTGCGAGCCCCCCTGTAAAAGTTTCCTAGCTAAGGCCCCGCCCTACCAGTTAATACATGAAATGCTAGTAAGTGTACAACTTTTGGTTCAGTCTTGCACCCAATGACCAAAATCAAAGTCGGCGCCTCTGCACGAGGGATCTGCCTCTATCCCAGGCGGTGGGTGTATGTAATACCGTCTGGACGCTTTTTGCCGTCATCGCGGAGCAGTCCGTTTGGTTCAAGCCGTGAATTCATAATTCATATTGATCGATGCCAGGGCTTGGTGTATTATTCGGTTTAGTTCAGCATGCCGGAAGTATTTTCCAAGATTCTTTTTGCATCGCAGACTGTGCCTCCCAAAAATGTTTACTGGGGCGCCGCTTATGCAATCGTAGGGATGGCAGATTTTCGTACCAAGTCGTAGGCTGATGCACACCCGCATCACGTCGTTTTCCAATACTGTACCGATATTTGGACTTGGAATTACATTCAGCCAGGCTCCCGACATTTTGTTTTTAGGCATAAATTCGCTGTTAATTTCGATCCAATTGGCCAAAGCCTCAGAGTAAAATGGGAGTTCAGACTCGTAGTCCTGTATATTGGTTGCTGTAGACACGATTTATTTGACCCCATTTACCGAAGACAAAAACGCTGGGAGGGCTAAATTTCTGTCTCAGATTCCAAGTTCGGATTCTAATTAAGCGAGTTTTAAAAACCGATAAGTCTAGAAGAAAAATGTTAAAGAGGAAGCGCTATAAAACATGCGTGACTGTTTTTTATCACTTCGTATTTATTATTTCCGTAACACTTATAGATAACTAGAAGAAACTGGCTTCATTAATATTAACATCTGAAAGCCCGACATGTGACTAATTTTTTCTAAAATTCAAGATAAACAAAGACAGAAAATTCCCTCTTTAAATTAGATCAGGTTAGGACTTGGATCGGGTTCAGGTTTGAATTTTCATTTTGGTTCAGGTTCGGTTCGGGTGGGGTTTGGAAAAAAGGTCGACCCGCACACCTCTAATATATATACGCGCAGATTCAGTTATCAGTCTAGGGAGAACTGAAGTTAAGTTATCTTCAAGGCTAAAATATAGAAACCTTTCGTCAAATGTGAACGAAATTGTAGGGTTCATCGCTCTCAGTATCAACAGTGGAAAAAAAATTACAACTACGCAACACTGAGGAAAATATCTACAACCGACGTAGGAATTGTGTTTATAATTTACGCCGCCGATGTATTTTATACGCGGTGAATGTATTATCAACCTTATTAAAGTATTGTGTACGTTACGAACATTATGAGCTCGCATAAAACGTGCACGGCGTTCGTAATACATGCACGGTGGATAAAATACTTCGGCGGCGCATATTATAAACACAATACCTACACGTCCCCTGTAGGTATTTTCCTCAGTGCAGTTTTGTGTTTGGCATGTTCAAATTGGAAGAAAAATGTTGTGATGCGAGCGTTACGTAACGCTGAGGCTATACCCTGTCCCCCTCGTAAGCATCATATACCGCCCTTAACTTTTTTTCTTCAATAGATCGATTTAGTAGACCGATTTAAAAAAAACGAATATTTTCTATTGTAATGAGACATATTTTCACGAAGATATTCGACGCTGATTTTGGTATCTATTAACATTATTAAAGGGTTTCATGAAAGTGAGTTGCCCCTCGTAACATATTCACTAAAAATATTTTGGCT
>CM055404.1:101813001-101856268 GCA_029228625.1 Pseudolycoriella hygida | reverse complement strand
ACCTTAGGATACCAATTGATTTCGCAATAGTGTATTCATGTCCAGAAGGCATTTTTCAAAATAAAAAGTGCGGGGTGCGCCTTAAAGTTAAGGAAATTTGTAGGGGCGAAATCACGCACTGAATCAACACACAACTTATAAAATGTTATTTGAAGTTTGACCGGTATGCACCTTGGCAAGACGTCGGTATATTTGAATAATCTTTTTTGTATAAATCGTAATTTCATTCAATGATGAAGCATGAAGCTCTCTAAAGTCGTTCTAATGACCGTAAAATTTGTAAGAGTCACTCTCATGTGTTTTTCGACTAAAGCCCACGTATCTTTCAAGTAAAATTGCCATCAAATGATGATTGATAATGATTGCAACTTTCGTTTAATCGTTCAATCTCGCAGTAGAAATATCGTAATGTTATTGACACCTGATTTACTTCCTTCAGTTTTTCGAATGTTGTTTACCGAGGTCAAGTAGTACATTACATGAGATGTTTAAAACGCAATCAAAAGGTTTTTTGTATTTTGGTAAACTTACATAGTCTGATATAAGATGGCACCACGAAATTCTATTTTTTGCTTACGTATTTTTGGGCACTGTTCGCATGGAAACGTAAGGGGTCCTTCAAGTGCTACGTACCCACCGGGGGTAGGGGGTCCTCAAAAGCGTGCAGAAGCGTGTATGGGGGTGGTGGGCTAGGTAAAATAGTACGCACTAGGATACAACGCATTACGTATTACTTAATGAGTTGTAACCTAAGATTGATTCCAAGTTTGCGGACTTTAATCCGTAGAGATTTGAAATGTGTCGAATGACTTTTCATAGTTGGGTTTACTCAACAACAAATTCTTTGAATTAAGTACGCACTACACAAAAAAATTTGTTTGTAGTTTTTGCGAAAAGATAGTTATTCAACTTACGTCCAAATCGGAGTCGTAATTCTGTCTGTAATATGGTGATGGTTCTCTGTCTCCGTCGGCTCAACAATTCCCGAAATCGAGATCTAGATCGTACACCCACTCAATGTCTTCCTCATTGTCATATTGAATTGCTGCCAATTTTTCCTGTTGTCTTTATCCTAGCACTCTCAATGGTTTTACAAGAGATACTGTTTTCTGTCATGACATACTTCCTTTCAAATGACTCTTAATTGATGTTACAGGGCTGAAATAACGGTGACAAGCGCAGGTTTTACCCTCAATTTTGTCTTGCGTAGACGGGCGAAACGAATCGTAGACAATTCGTTTGGTTGACTCTGACAGTGTTTTGATGTTGTCCTGTTCTCCTATAGCTAGGAACACAAAATAAGGGGCATACTTGTCGACTTCCTTTAGCTCTGCTATTTTCAGCCCATCATTCGTTTGTTGCACAGGAATAGGTGGTGGTAAGCCATTCTGCGTGTTTTTGCACTTGATTCAGTGCTACTATTTTTATTTATTAAGTTGGCTACTTCCCGTTTTCACCCTTCCTGTCCGTCCGTCTGTACACCGTCACAATTAAAAAATTCGCACTTCGTTTTCGATTAACTCATAGACCAGACCAACAATGGGCTCACTCTGACACATTACCGCTTCATGCTCAGGTCGCGTTTTTTATAGTTTTATTAGTTTGGGACGATCGCCTAGGCGATCTTGCAACACAGATCCTAGGATCCTTTGTTTCCTTCCCGGTCATAATTTAAATCTTCACGCAAGCCTTCCTGTCGCTACCAAAAATCTGTCAAGTGTGGCAGGTCCCAGATTAGCGATTTGGGATGGTCCCACGAAAAATTCCCCGAAGATCTTACGCCTCAGCTGAAGGTACTTGGGGCATTCACAAATTAAGTGTATGCCCGTTTCGTCCCCCAATCCGCAAGAGCATTCGGTGGTTCCCGAAAGCCTCAACTTGTACATGTGTCGATTCAACCCGCAATGTCCAGTGATCGCTCCCACAACCCTCCTAATGCGACACCGGTCCATCACTAGCAAGTCATTAGCCCATTTCTCGTCACGCCTCGGGAAGAAGCTCTTCGTGTGAGCACCTCCTTCATATTCCTCCCATCGCTCCACGTGTCCTCGCCGCACCCACTTTTTTAGCGCTTGCGCACATAACGACTTGGGTATTGGCAGGTAGAGTTCGGCTCCCATTGATATAGTCGTGAACCCCATTCTTGCAAGTTCATCCGCCCGTTCGTTCCCCTCCACACCAGAGTGCCCAGGTACCCAAACTAACGTGGCCATCTGTTCAGCCACTCCTCTCTGCTTGGAAATATCGTTCCGAACCGCTTTGTGAAGTCAATCACCGGTGTCATTCGGTCCCTAGGCATGCTAAAAACTGGGTCCGGAATCATCTCACCGATTTTGCCATGTCCACCCCGAAACGGGCAGCCCACCTACCATTCTGTACCCACCTGTCCGCTGTAGCAAAAGCTCTAGCCTTGATAACCAAGTCCAGAGGTGGTACAGCCAGCAGTGCTTCCATGGCAGCGGTCGCCGTGGTCCTCATAGCTCCAGTGGTGTAAAGGCATACCAGCCTTTGAATCTCACTCAACTCTTTCCTCGCACAGTCAACATTGAGCCTTGGCCACCATACCACAGAGCCATGGCTCATCATTGGCCTGATCACAGCCTCGTACAACCATAGAATAGCCTCAGACGGTAGACCCCATTTTCTCCCGAAGGAGTTCCTGCAGATCCAAAAAGCCGTCAAAGCCTTCCTTGCTTTGTCTGACAAATATGGTGCAGAACACCGTTCATATCTCCTCCTCATTTAGCTTCCTGATGAGGGTGTCCACCACTATGCACCAAAGCACAGGTGATAAGATTCCACCTTGTGTTTATGACCACAGACGTCAGCTTCAACCGTCCTATCTCTGAGCATGCTACCTATCCACCTCACCACCACTCGTCCCACTCCCCTCTCAGTCAGAGCTTGGCGGATAATCTCGAAATTGGTGTTATTCCTTGAGGTATAAGCCAAGGAGGCGACCTGGTGCCAAGGTGATAATAAGTGAGACGGTACTTTTCACTAACACCTCTCATTCGGCTTAATCCGAATTTTGACACCAGCCTGCCCGCCTTATCAAATCCAAAGTACAAGTTCAGGACTTCCAGAGCTTAAACTTAGAAAGGCAGGCTGGTATCAAGTTGATGATTATGCAAAGGTTCTTCATGGTAATAGTGTACATAAATGGTCTATATATCTATTATGTCATTGGGCTATTTATTTACTCGACCCCATATGTAGCGAAGGTGAAATCTAGATTTCTTAAGAGTTTTGACTTTGAGACAGCAACTCTTGATAAAAAAAGCAATCTCTGCGAGAGCGCCCCTGTGACAGCATTTACACGAGTTTCTATTTTTATTCTGTTGATGTTCTAATACGTTAATTTAAATGCAAATTAATAAATTCATCGTCCATAAAATGATTTTGCCAAATATCATAATTAGAAAAGGTCGTACTACGCTAATTTATGTCCTTGCATATTTTAAAATTTTGTTCAAAAAAAATGTTTGTCCCGTCTTGTCACCAGATGCAAGAAGAAACTTAATTTTTCTCATAAGTAACTGAAATTTCGAAATATTTCTTGTATAGTTTTTACTCCAACGTTTCCTCGAAAAAAAAACAACAGAAACGTTTAACAGTCTCCGGCAACAAAATCATAATAAATTAAACAGCAACAAAGCAACTGGTGTTCATGAATTTACCATCCATCTAATTAAAATTTAATTATCACCAACTAATATTTTAATTTATGCAAATTTCCATTCGATTATTATTTATAGACATGAAGATCGTTCATGGTACATTCACGCAGTCATCCAATTTGAAATACGTTAAAAGCTTTAAATACACGAAATTGCTATCGTCTTAAAATATCTTCAATGTTCGTTGCTTGACCAAAATTAATTTTCTTACACTGGAACATAATAAGAGATAAATTTTAATGTAAAAAATGATCTATGTTCAAGGCAAAGAGCTTGAAATTTTATAAATTATCTATCGCCTCCATCGCTGAATCACATGAGGAAAGAACACTTCGCGATTGAACAACAAAATCGTGTCCCTTTCAAAACGACCAGTAGCGCCTGTTTGTAATGCGCACTGCACTACGTACTGAGAGACATGTGAAGATTTTTTGGTGACGCAACAACTTTTTTTTTTGCGATGCATAATAATTGTTTAAATTATATGGACTTATAACCGAATAAAGAGTGGTTTGTGATGAGCGGGTAAACAAACTTTTTAGGAACTTTTTTATTTTACGGTATAAAATCGTACGGCAAACATTAGGTAATCCAATCAATGACTTCATTAAGAATGTTAAAATATATTCACGGAATCATTCGATTCAATGTTAGCTATTTCTTTTGATTGGTTTAAGGTGACTTAAAGATGATCTCAATAATAGTAGTAATGGAATAATAATCACAGTGGTTACAATTTTAAATAACAACACTGCCTAAAAAAGTGAGAATTGTGGTAATTTTGTCAGGAAGCGAAAAATTTAAAAATATACAAAATAGAAGGTGACTTCACAGTAGAACCAGACATGACAGCCGCCAAAGTTTAGCCGCCGAAAACTGGCCGCTAGTGTCGAAATGTGTCGCGGACGTTTTCAGTCGGCTAAATACGGCTAGCCGCCATCAGCCGCCGCCTGATGTTTACGTCGTCGGCTAGCCTTATGGCTGAATTTTTCCTCGGTTTTTTAACACAATAATTTGACTCTCCTAATCAAACTAATTGGTCATTTTTGAATAAATGTGTCATTTGAGAGTTTTTCATTGACCGACTTTACAAGCATGACTAAAAACATTTGTTACTCTGTTTTCTAAGAGTTGTGAAGATTACATTCGTTCCAAATGAATAAAAGGCACCTTTCGTACTTTCTCTCAAGTCCACCCTCGAAGAATTAAAAAACTCTATCATTTCAAATATGGCGGTGATAGTGCAAATTAGCTGCTTTATGTTTCTATGAAATGGCACGAACATTGAAAGAACACTGACAATTCACTCTTGAAACTTGTTTTATTTCTAAAATTTAGACACCAGCCGCAGCCGCCTGACTTTTTTGCTGGCGGCTAGACTCATACGCCGCCATAGTTTACTTAACGGCTTAGCCGATGTAGCCGCCAGCCGCCCAACCCTTTAAGGTCGGCTAGTCGCTCGCCGCCGACTCTTTTTATGTCGGCTGTCATGTCTGAGTAGAACTATCCGTTATTTGCTAAAATTAATTTATCGTATAAGAACTCTCGGTGAGTGACCATTACTCGTAACATTTTGGTGTAATAAAACGTTCATAATTGAACGGATTATGGAAATAAGTGAACACTTGCGAGTATTGAATAATCACAACAAAAACCTCTTAAAAGGTAAAGTGTGACACAGTACGTCCTCTTCCAAAATTAATGATATCATTTGAGGCGACACTATCACTTTGTGTGAATTTAAATTTTTGCTGGTGAAAACTGACAGTGTAGAAAAATTATTACTTGGACTTCTTTTTTTGGGGTGTGGGGACTGCGTCACGCCCTCCGTTACCGCTGCGCGGACTTGATTCAATTCAATTTATTGAAAATGTTTACAGATAGTTAACTATCTAAATATTTAGTAATATCATTGCGGCTCGCAAAGGAATTAGTAGAGAGACGGACAACAACAATAGAGCCTTTCGATTTCCTCTTACTGTTCTCAACTTACAGATATAGATGTTAGATGTAGAAAATATGACCGAAAGAAGCCTAGATGAAATTAAGTATAGAAAGCTTGGGGCCGTCCATAAATTACGTAACGCTCCCGGGGGGGGGGGGAGATATAGTGGCTATAGTGCCAGAGTGTGAAGAGGGGTGCGGATCCGTGTTACGTCAGGCTAAATTTTTGAAAAAAAGGCTTTCAAATGCTTTAAAGCTGTTGGATCATTAAAAGCTCTTCATTTTTAGCCAGACACCATTGCTTAGTCCAGCTTGCCTTTATTCTCGGTGTCATTGTTAATGCTGATTTCAATGAATTTTCAAATCACATACGTTGCAGTAAAGTACTTAGATTGCCGCTTTTTTTAGAGATTGTAAATTTGTAGAAAACCAGATACAGAAGACTTCAATTCTAAGCATGTGAGACGTTTAAAATTATCGATAATTGATTTTTCAAATCTTTGCTGATAATTTGATAATTGCACTAATCGACACTATTTTTGTAGCAAATAGATGTTGCGAAAGTCTCTTTCTAACATTCGAAGGTCCCATGTAACTTTAATTTGATATAATTCAAAATTTAGACGTGATAGAGAAATTTTGAGAACAGATTCTGATTCTAGAGGAAAAATCAATACTCAAAACGATATTTTTATTTTCAATGACAAATATTCTTAGAAATCCCATACATTACCATTGCATTAATATTCTAGAATTTCGAAAACTTTACAGAAATTTGCAGAGACTTAAAATATCTTTACAAAAAAGGAGGAAAATGGGAAACGCGGTGAAAAGTCAGTTGAGGTCACACGTGTTCAATAAAAAGGAATTGAGTAGCGAAACAAAGCTAGCTAGCCACAGCTAGCAATTTTCAGGTCGAGTTGGGTGGACTGTGGATATCTCATGCATGACCTGGAGGTTTCTGATATGAGGGTTCTTAGGAACATAGCGAAGGTTATCGAAGGGAGCAGTTTGATGATCATATTAGGAGCGACGACATTAGAGAAAATTTGGGGATTTCGTTAGTGGAAGAGACGGCAAGGGGTAGTCGTCTGCGCTGGTTCGGGCACGTTCAAAGGATGGAAGATGACAAAAAAATCAAAAACTTTCGTTAAACTTTGAGAACTTTGGAAACCTACACAGTACTAAGATGACTTCATGCATTTTCCAGAAATTTCTGCTAGCCAAGATATGCGTACTACGGGTCCTTTCCCTCTGGCACCTCTACCTCCGTCCCCTCCTCTTCGACCAAGGAGCTTTTGAATGGTGCAAGTTTGAAATAACTGCGTGGTCAATGAGCAAATGTATGCCTTATTCGGACAGACAAAAATACGAGCATGTGGGTAACGCTAAAAATTCACAAATATTGGACAGTATTAAGCAACAAGTCTCAAAAGTTTTGAATATCTCACCTGTATTTGGTGATAATTTGACGAAATTGGACCAGGTTCTTTGCTTTTTTTACCCGCAACCTATAATCATTAGAAGCTAACAAGAATTCCAATGCGCTCAACGATACCGGCGATAATTAAAGCCCGGATATTGCCTCACTAAAATCCACTCCTTTAGCTTTTAACCAACAGGGTGAGGAACCAGAACCCTACTCCATTTCACAGTCACAGACCTTTCCGAAGCTGAAAGAGATCGTTTCGTTGGGTATTGATGCCCAGAAAGGCAACCAAATTCTGCGAGTTCTAATGCAGAAGGACTAAGCATCCAACATTAAGCTGGTATAATTCAAGAATATTAAATATACCTGGGAAGGACAACGCGCTCAACAGAGTCCCTCTTAGTGAGTTTTTACCATCGTGACTCATAGATACTTAAACAAAGTCACAGCTTCAAAATCTCTTAACCATCCAGTGTAACCTAAACTATGATCTCCGATTTCCGCCCGCTCATTCAAAAGTCCAAGACGTATTCTTAACGTTCGAGCTCAGAATATTTTTATCCATTTTATAATTTCGACGTTAGAATTTAAATCCGCTACATTAAAATCATAAGTCATTTTTGCGTAAAAAAAACACCCTAATCATCAGATAACCCAATTCATTCATATAATCTCTATAAAAATGTTTATTATACACACATCGGTAATCGAAACCATACCCAGGGTGGCATACTATACTGTAGTTTATTTCAGTTTAATAAAAACTTTTCCTTAGAAAAAAACGTTCCAGGATGAGGGATCCGTGAGGATAGGTTAGTAAGATAGTCATGTGTCAGGCGTGCAGCTGTCTAACTATCAAGTGCTCTTTTTACGTCCACGTCGTAGTACCCGAAACCTCAATTCTTTTCGGAGTTTTGTGCTAAACTTAAGAGTGGTACCTGATGATTTCCCTACGGGTCATCGGGGAAACGGAAGTAGGTTCGACGTTTGGTTAACCTCCAAACACCGAAAAAAAAATGGATACCGGTTATGAACTCAACAACACAGCCTCGGAAAGGACAGTATAAACGGCAACGACTCAAGCAACGGAAAAAGAACAACGATTTAAAACTAGGAACATCATGGAATGTAAGATCTTTGTTGCGGCCAGGAGGATTTATATCTCTCACAAGTGCGCTAAGAGCGGCAAAAATTGACATTACGGCAGTGCAAAAAACGAGGTGGCCTGGAAAGGACACCATGATCAGTAGCGACTATAAGTTCTACTACAGTGGGAAAAGTAATGACAGTCCAAGAGAGTATGGAACAGGTTTCATGGTTTTCGACAGAGCTAGAAACGCGGTGATTGGAGCTATTTTACGAGATTCAGATTCTGCTTGGAGATCTGAATGCCAAGATAGGTCGCGAAGTCTCTATCGTCCCACAATTGGTAAATACAGCCTTCATGAAAACTCCAACGACAACGGTACGCGTGTAGTCAATTTTGCAGCATCAAGAAACATAGTTGTGAGCAGTACATATTTCGAACATAAATACATCCACAAAGCGACATGGGTATCACCTGATGGGCAAACCGAAAACGAGATTGATCACGTTTTGATAGATGGGTGTCACTGTTCAAATGTATTGGATGTCAGGAGCTGTAGAGGACCAAATGTTGATTCTGACCACTACTTGGTTAAAGTGGTTGTTATTTCTCGCATATCGGTCCAACACAACCGACAACAGGCATTGAAAAAGTGGGACGTTGAAAAACTGCAGAACGAAGACATCAAACACAAATACGTGGATAGTTTGGAGAGAAAAATTATCGAAGAAATGGTCAGCGAACAACACAGCATAGACGACGCGTGGAATCAAATTAGGCGGAATGTAGAGAGCGCCGCAGCAGAGACATTGGGAATGAGAACGGGAAATAAATAAAATAAAAAGAAAATAACTAGTTCGACGATGAATGCCAGCGAGCTCTGGAGAACGAAAACGCAGCTCGACTAAAAACTCTGAGCCGATACACTCGAGCAGGCCAGGCAGAGTACCATTCGAAGAGAAATGTCGCCCGAAAAGTGTTCCGAAACAAAAAACGGCTGCAGGATAGGAACGTTTTGATCGAAATTGAAAAGTTTGGCAATAGGAAGGAAACTCGAAACTTCTATCGGAAAGTAAACGAGTCCAAAATTGGTTACAGTCAACAACCTTTCCTGTGTAAGGACAAGAATGGATTGGTCTTAGCAGATGAGGAAAGGTGCATTGCGAGATGGGCTGAATACTTTAAAGAACTGTTTAATCCCTACACACCGCTCAACCTAAACGAATTGTCATTTCATACTGCGCAACCATACACAGAAGAACCAACGATGGAAGAAGTTGAAGCTGAAATTTCGAGGCTCACAATCAGAAATTTCAAAGCCCCGGGGACAGACAATCTACCCGGCGAACTTGTCAAGAACGGCGTCAACGCGCTTTGTATGAAGATGCTCGAGCTCATCAGGCGTATATGGAATGTCGAGGAGTTACCGGAAGAGTGGAAGACCAGCATACTTTGTCCCATATACAAAAAAGGTGACAAAATGGAGTTGGCAATTTTCGAGGAATTGCTCTGCTGAATGTTGCTTACAAGATATTTGCAAATATTCTTTACCAGCGCCTTCATCCGTACATGGAAAACTCTGTAGGTGAATACCAAGGTGGTTTTCGTGTAGGTCGTTCAACATCGGACCAGCTGTTTAATATCAGACAGATCTTGGAGAAGTGCAAAGAGTACAACATTAAAACACACCATTTGTTCGTTGATTTTAAGGCAGCCTATGACAGTGTTAGAAGAAGTAAGCTGTGGAGAGTAATGGAGGAATTTGGAATCCCCAACAAACTGATCTCGCTAACCAATTTAACACTGAACGGAGCTAATAGCGGAGTAAGGATCCGTAATCAACTGTCAGAGATTTTTGACATAGAGGAAGGCCTACGTCAGGGAGATCCTCTCGCGACGCTGCTTTTTAACCTGACCCTTGAAGCAGCTTGGCGCACAATGTACATAGACTCCAGCGGCACCATTTTCACCGAGTCCAGTCAGTTACTAGGCTTCGCAGACGACCTAAAAATTGGACATAACTGGACGAAATATGGATATTGTTAAAGACAAGTTTGTGGCCATGGAGAGGAAAGGCACCGACCTAGGGTTGAAAGTTAATGACGAAAAAACGGAATATATGATCAACCCGCCTTCGAATCGACACCAGGTGGAAACTGTAACGATCGACACACACACATTCAAAATGGCCAACAAATTCGTATACCTTGGATCGGAGCTGAACACTAATATCGACATCGCGGACGAAATAAAGAGACGAGTAATTCTGGGCAACGAGAGTTATTACGGCCTTCTCAAAATCTTAAAGTCAGAGTCAGCAAGCTTAAATTCAAAATGCGCAATAGACAAATCTGTGATCAGACCGATAGTTACGTATGGTTCGGAGTCGTGGTGCTTGACACAGAAAGACGAACAATCGCTGCACACGTCGAAAGAAAAGTACTGGGGACAATATTTGGACCAGTATTCAATCAAAGGCAGAACCGATAGTGCACACGATTCAATCATGAGCTTAGCTAGCTTTATGGAGAGCCGGACTCAGTCAGAAACACTAAAATAAACCGTCTACGTTGGCTCGGTCATGTACAACGAAAAGAAGATCATCGTATTCCGAAAAAAATCCTTAAAACCAGACCGGAAGGCAATAGAGGTGCATGGCTTCCAAATTCCAGTTGGTATGATGCAGCTCTTGCCGATTTAAAAACTGTGGGAGTATCCAGCTGGGAGACGTTAGCTGCGGATAGGACCGGTTGGGGAAGGCCAAGACCCTTAATGGGTTTTAATGCCTGTTAAGTTAGTAAGTAGATGTGGGATCCGAAGTACTTGCACTTCATTTCTAAGTGTTACACTTTTACGTTTCTATTTATATACAAATTTACGTTGACATTAATCTAAGTGTAACATTTAGAAATTAAGTCCTCTGTAAGAAGATATCACACAATACATGATGTGAGCATTTTCGATTATAAGATTTCATTCATAAAATGTGTTCCTAAAAGCGTTTTATTTAAAATACAACAAGTGCTTTTTCGGAGCACATGATTTTGTGTATTAGTTTGCGAGTATGGAATTTCCATTCCAACGTTAATAGAACAAATGAAACACGAATTGAATTTGAGAATTTCTTTTATTTGTAATAGGTTAGTCGTCGGTACGGTTACTTACTAGAGGAAAGAATATACACCGGCGAAGTATAGCCTTTTTTTCAATGATTGGAATACGAAGGTATCGATTCTTATCTACAAAAAAATCCAACCAAATATTATTGTGTCTTTGTGTTGTATATCTTCCCCATCTAATGTCAAATTTGCCAGAACTCTATCGAGTTCATCTGGATTTCCATATTATATTCGGATTGCAACTGAATTAAAACGGACGCATACATCCTCATCCCGGAAATTGTTCAATTTAATCTCTCAGGGGTCAACCTTTATCGTTTCGTTCAAAATGGATTTTTTGACTGTCTGCCTCGCACATTGACATGACGACGGAAGTATAATTCTACTATTTCTTCGTATCAAAAAGTTTTTTTAATGCAAATTAACATCAAGACACTAAAACTTTATTATTAACATATTAAAACTTTAAACTTTTGACAGGTTTCTATTCAAATAACGTTTACGCTTCCGATAATGTCTTAACCTACGACTCATCATCATTCATTATATCAACATTCACGGTAGGTTGTTAATGGCAATATTTACTTAAATTAACAAATCGATCTTAACTACTAACATACACACAACAAACACTCAAGTAATTTGCAGAAATTGAAATTCATGTAATTCTATCGAAAGATGATCAAAAGAAGATACCAGGTTCATTGGTTCATTCTTGAAACTTGCTGCAATCGATATAATAAGACAATTTTTCTCGATTGTATGCATAGATCAAGCTGCTGAGAGCACGACCATCGTTTACAAGCACACTATGTATGTGATGCAATTAGCGCGTATATGGAATATGTATAACCAGGTCAAGGTGTGTGATAGTGATACGAAACCAGTCGGGAGAAATACGTTTACTGCGTTCGCGTTCCATTTCACATTTTATTAGATTTTTGGTTTTTTTCGTCAACATTTTACCTTGAATTACCTTGACTTCTGTAGACCGTAGAAAATACACAACAAATTTCACCAATTAACTCTTACGCTCTAGCGAAAAATTTAGTGTAAATTTTTGTAGATCTGATGGCAATAAAACGCCGCGACTAAACTGGAAGTAAAGATTGGTATGTCACAATAAATCATGATGCATTGAGTGTGTAATAATTTTGATTTCCATATCACGATTTCTTAAAATGCATTACATTATTGGCTCAAAATTGTGTCAATTTCGAATAATGTTAATTCTATGTTTCAAATGAGGGTCATTCAAATTAATTTATTGTTTCCACGCACTGGTTTATCGAGTAGTGCTGAATGGGAAGCAAAGGACTGATAGAAATTTGATAAATATGTGAATGTACTTGGTACGTTGAATACATCATTTACACAACGAATCCACGTTGAATATTTAGCATCCACGATAAGTTTTAACAAAAGAAAATTAACTGAAAATAAACTTGACGAAGAAAATATAACTCATTTTTAATATTTACTGTTACTGTGTGCGCCATTACCATCTAGTTCATCCAGAATGAATTTGTCGCTTCATGAGTGTAAGTGTAAGTGTATTCAAAAGGATGTGTTGTGTGATATTGAATGAAGCCATTTCAATTCAAATTATCTTAAATTTTATTGGACCCATACGAAGTATAAAGGTCCTATACGTTTACAGAAAAAAAATGTCCGTCCCGTTTGCGGCTGCACCTACCATCCCAAATTTTTTTCCCTGTTCCATAGATATGGTCGAAAAAGTTACCAAATCCATGGTATTTCGAGGGTCGGGTAATAGAGATTGCACAACATGTAAATTATTGCACCATTTTTAATACGACCATCTTCAGTTTAGTAATATATGTCGGAAGAGGCGAATTTTTAAACAATTAGGTTAGTGCATAAGTTAAAAATTGTAGTTATTGTTGGAGTCAAAAATTCCTTGTGATTACTCATCATAATTATTAACTTCAAAATTATAGTATGCGACTCTAGTAGTCCTATGAAAGAAAATACTTTTTTGTAAAATTAGTTTAAATAAAATACTTCATCAAGCAAGTCCAATTTATTCTGATCTCCAATAAGAACTAAGTTTCAAGAGAAATACTTACGACAGGTTATGGGCCGTTATCTCATCTTGTGAACATAGATTTTTTCATTGGAGAATTTTTTCATTTTTGAATTGGAGCTTTATTTGAGAAATGGAGAAATTACTATTTTCAAAACTCAACGGTAGCAATTACCAAATGTGGAAGTTTAAAATGGAACTGCTTCTCACCGAAAAGGAATTATGGGACGTAATATCCAAAGAACGTCCCAATGATCCAGATGACAACTGGCTAAAACGAGACGGAAAGGCTAGAGCCCGTATTGGTCTAATGGTCGAAAACAACCAATTGTGCCACATTCGAAAGTCGGCAAGTGCTGCTAAAGCATGGAAAGCTCTAAAATTGGCTCACGAATAGTCAACATTGACGAATAAAATTTTCATTCTAAAACGCTTATGCAGAATGGAAATGCCTATGAACGGTAATATGGAGGAACATATAAACGCTTTGCTCGATTTGGTGAATCAACTGGAAGTGCTGGGAGAAAAATTACTAATACTACTATGCAGTTTACCAGATGACTATAATACGTTGATCACAGCGCTGGAGAGCAGAGATGAAAAGGATCTAACTCTGGAAATGGTTAAAGGAAAGCTCATAAATGAATACAAAAGAAACTCTAAATCTGAATCTGAAGCAAATTCCTTGTCGACGTATACGTTAAACGATAAAGAAAGTGCTATGAAAATTGGAAAAGGATACTCGAAAGTGGTATGCCGTTTCTGCAAAAAGAAAGGTCATCTCCAACGTGACTGTTACTCGGTCAAGAGGTCCTAAAATAAACCAAAATTCAAGCCGAAAATTGAAACTAAAAATAGTACAAAATGGGACGTCGATAAAGCAAAGAAAACTCTTGCGGTTTCAAACGAACCTGAAAGTGAAACCGAAATAAAATACAAGTGTTTCATGATAGCAAACCCGAAGAAACTCAAAAGCGATTGGCACATCGATTCTGGAACCACAAATCATTTTTTCATCGGGAAATGGAGAAGGATTTTTGGATTGTATCAACGGAGAAGGTGAAGTACAACGAATTTTAATAAGAAATACTCAGTATGTTCCAGACTTGGACACTAATTTATTGTCAGTACGAAAATTAGCAAGTCTTGGTTTAAAAGTTAAATTCGAACAAACTGATTGCTTCATCTATGAAGGACAGACAATTATCGCAACTGGAACAGTGAACGAGAACAATCTGTATAAATTGAACGTCAAAGAAAAATCGTATAAGATTGGAACTAGCAACGTTTCGAATTGCATCCACAAATGGCACCGACGATTTGGTCATGGAGACGTTGATGCGGTAAAGAAGTTAGTAATTAATAATATGTTCAATGGAATGAATATCGATCCTTGTAAAACGAAGTTAATTTGCGAATGCTGCATTCAAGGCAAAATGACAAAATTACCATTTCAAGACAGCACAAACAAATCAAAATCCACTTTCGATTTGGTGCATTCAGATGTATGTCCAGTTCCACAAGTAATGACTCCCGGAAAGAAAAAGTACATCCTAACTTTCGTCGATGATTACAGTCATTATACAAAAATATACCTCCTTGAGCGGAAAAGTGAAACATTCGAAAAATTTAAAGAATATCTTTCGGCAGTCAAGACCCAATTCCAGAAAACTTTGAAAATTCTTCGCTCTGATAGAGGTGGAGAATACATCGATACAAAATTCAAACAATTCTTAAAGAACGAAGGCATAGAGTCACAGCAGACTGCTCCAAGTACACCAGAGCAAAACGGAGTCGCTGAACGTAAGAACCGATATCTGATCGAAACGACGAGGTGCATGCTGATAGATTCGAAAATAAATTTAAAATATTGGGGAGAAGCAGTCAATACAGCTAACTATCTACAAAATCGACTGCCCACCAGAGTTACAAATAAAACGCCGTATGAAATGTTATTTGAAAAGAAACCGAACGTCGAACATTTGAGAATTTTTGGATGTACTGCTTATGCACACATACCGAAAGAATTTCGTCGAAAATTGGACAATAAATCAAAGATATTGGTATTGGTTGGATACTCGGATGAATCGAAAGCGTATAGATTACTTGATGTCGAAACGAATAAAATTGTAATTAGCAGAGATGTACGATTCATTGAAGACGATCATGGAATTCAAATTGAAAAACCGCTCATCGAACTACCCGTGCAATAACCACGTAACACAAACGAAATTGATTTCTACGATTTATTGGAACTGAAAAAGTCACCGTAAGTCCGAATATGGTGAATGGGAACCATGACGTTTTAGAAACGCAGCAGTTCCAAAATACTCGAACATCGAGACGTGTAACGAAAGGTATTCCACCTGACCGATTCAAGGTGAACAAAATTACACTTGACGTTACTGAACCAAAAACATATGAAGAAGCTGTGTCATGCATGAATCAAAACGAATGGAAGAATGCAATTCAAGAAGAATACAATTCACTGATGGAAAACGGAACGTGGAAATTGGGCGATCTACCACAAGGAAGAAAAACCGTCGGATGAAAATGGATATTCAAAGTAAAAACAGGTGCAGATGGTGAAGTCACTCGATACAAGGCTAGACTCGTAGCACAAGGTTTCTCACAGAAGTATGGCCAGGACTGTGATGAAGTATTTGCTCCAGTCGTCAAACAAAACACCATTCGAACATTTCTGGCAATCGCTGGAAAAGAAAGTTTACCGGTCATCTAAAGAAAACTTTGTACGGTTTAAAGCAGTCTGCACGCGCTTGGAACGACAAAATTAATAAAATTTTGATTGATTATAACTTCAAACGTGGAGACGCCGGCCAATGCCTTTACACCAAAATCATGGACGGCTCAATCATTTAACTGCTAATTTTCATTGATGACATCCTTTTGTCTTGTGGTATTGAAGAATTGATGGATAAAGTCGAAAGGAAAATTGAGGAATTTGTTGAAATCAAATTATTGGGAAACCTACAATTTTACTTGGGCGTCGGAATGGAACGGGACAACGATGGAATTTTCTACATCAGTCAAAAGCAATATATTACGAATATCTTAAAGAAATTCAGATTGGAAGACGCAAAACCATCCAAAATCCCTTTGGATCCGGGATATGGTAAAAGAACTGAAATAAACAACCCAATGAAGAATCCCGAAATTTATCGTTCAGCGATCGGCTCTCTACTCTACTTATCTCTCGACTTATCTGTAAATACAAGACCAGATATTGCCGTGAGTGTGTCGATTCTTGGCCGAAAAGTCTCCAATGCAACAGAATCTGACTGGGTCGAAGTGAAGCGAGTCATCCGATACCTTAAGGGAACGATCGACTACAAATTGAAATTAGGAGAAGTTGAAGGTGCATGAAGCGTTGGGAACGTAATTGGTTACGCCGATGTAGATTGGGGAGGAGATAACAAAGACCGAAATTCAACTAGCGGTCATTGCTTCAAGATTTATGGTGGTACCGTCAGTTGGACCAGCAGAAAACAAGATTGTATTAGCCTATCGTCAACTGAGGCGGAGTATGTATCACTATCTGAATCGTGTCAAGAATCAATTCGGTTACAACTTTTGTTGTTTGTTTCGATCAGTTTGATGTTTGTTGAAAGATTTTCAAGTTCCAAATGGAAAGATTGTAATGTACGAGGACAACCAAAGTTTCTTAAGGCTTCTGGACACCGAAAAATTCAGTAAGAAATCAAAACATATCGAAATAAAATATCACTACGCAAAGGAACTGAAGAAATCGAATTCCATAAACTTTGAATATTGTCCAACCGAAAACATGATTGCTGACTTACTTACTAAACCTTTGGAAGCGGTCAAATTGCGGAAACTTACTCATCTCATAGGACTTGGTAACTTCGACACACAGTAATCTTTGAGGAGGGGTGTTGGAGTCAAACATTCCTTGTGATTACTCATCATAATTATTAACTTCAAAATTATAGTATGCGACTCTAGTAGTCCTATGAAAGAAAATACTTTTTTGTAAAATTAGTTTAAATAAAATACTTCATCAAGCAAGTCCAATTTATTCTGATCTCCAATAAGAACTAAGTTTCAAGAGAAATACTTACGACAGTTATTATATTTTTTATAGATGAAAAACATTATTCTGAGCAAAAAATAATTCTGCGACATGACTCTTAAAATTAGAAATTTATTTGTATTTCATTAATTTCAATCAACAAAAATTGTCATTAACAACTAGACTATACGCGGTACAGCCGCCTAAGATACGAAAATGAAACGGCCGATGAGTTTTTGCAGCTTTTGTAATTTTTATTTCCTAAACATAACTATTGTAACAGACATAAGTGATAGGAAGTCTCAATTTGCAGCAATTTTTAGACCCGTACGAAAAACGAAGTTCTTCGAAAACGGGTCTTATGCGTTTACCACGACGCTTGTAACCAGTCGAATTTCGACCCGGGAGAAGGAGGGGAGCACCGATCATGGTCCTTAGATGACGAATCAGCAATAAAAAAATGTCCGTCCGTCCGTCTTTCAACACGATAACTCGAGTAAAACTCAATCGATTTTCAAAAACTTTTTTTCCCTAAAAGGTAATCGAAAAATCTTTTATGGGATTGAATCTGGGCACTGTCGGCCCAAGAAGCACCGAGCTAGTGTCGTAAATTTGGCGTACGTTGAACTCCCTATCAACAATTTCGAATTGACTGTCACTCTTCCCCTAAAATGATTTTTTTTGGTTTCTGTGTCAGACCAAACACTATAAATTTAGTGTAAATAACTAGTATTTGCTGAAAAGTGAGCCAAACTGTTTCCAGAGATCTTTTTCGACACTTATCCTATCGTTGCTCAGCGATAAGTTTCATGATAGCAAACATTTTTGACAAACTACGCATTTTTGCCCCAAAATAATGAAGACTTTTAATATTTGCCCAGTTCTTCGTATTGACCTTGATCAAGGGCATTCAGACGCATGTTCTGAATAAAACTGTTTAAAGTAGAAATGATGTGCACTTCCATGTTTGGAAACTTTTGTTTAACCCAAAAAAGCCTTACATAAAATTTGGTCAACGAATAGTTAAACTAGTTTCAGTGATTTCTCCCGGCTATTACATGTCGATAGCAGTCAGGATCTAGTAATAATGGAAATTTGTGAGCCTAAAGCATTCTACCTTTGTATCCCTCGTTCGATTTTATGTCATTGGAAAAAAATTTTTGGCCCTTCGCCTTAATAAGTGCACCTCAAAATGTTCAGTGAATGGCACTATCTTCAAAGTGCATCGTCGTGTTCAATGGACTCATTTTTTCGCGGCACACTTGATTCTTCGAGCAGATTTTGCAATTATCGCTGTTTTCGGATTAACCCAAATTCACTTTAGTGGATTTTGCGAATATTTGTGCGGATTTTTTTGGCTGTAGATTTACGCAATCGCGGATATTTCAGTCAGTAAAAACTTTTATGAAGCAATATTAACAAGACATCATTGCAACATATCCCACTTCAAAACCTATAAATTTCAGCTAATTTCGAGTAAACGAAAAAAAATTATTTATCTTCAAAGTCACCCGGATTTTTTCTGGCCCATACCTAAGCCGACAATTTATGGAAGAAACCTTTTTGAATTAGTAGATGCTATTCGCACATTGTGTGAATAGCATCTTTATTATACTGCGGCTATTCGCACATTGTGCGAATAGTCACTCTATTATACTACGGCTATTCGCACATGGTGGGAATAGCCACAGTATTATAAAGATGCTATCCGCACAATGTGCGAATAGCCACAGTATAATAAAGATGCTATTCGCACAATGTGCGAATAGCCGCAGTATATATGTAGAGACTATTGGCACCGTATGAAATACAGGAATAAGAAGTACGTAGAATGATGGAGAAATAATTGATTAATATTATGATATGATAACACGACTTGTTTTTTCTCATGAACACACAATTTTTTCCTTAACTCACTGCAACAATGTTTCAATCACTCTCATGCGAAGCCATCTGATCAAATGTCAGTGTTACGGACAGTTTTCTACATTGTTCTGAGCGTATTAATCAAGTTTCCACGCCGAATCAAAATGTTCCGATTTCAAAAGCAACGTGTCGCCGCTAGAAAAATATTGTTAAATCGTGACGTATGTCTTTTGACGACGGTCCAGACTTGATCGTTGATGCTTTTTTTGGGTCTTGCACGTACAAAAATAGATTGACAGCAACAGCTTTTGGTTACCTCAGTGGAATCAGTATGGATCAGCTAATGCAACTATGCAAGTAGAACGATATCAAGAATACCGAAAAGGAAACGATGAAGAAGCTCTACATTTTTTATGAAAGACCCGATAATAAGCAAAAATATTATTCTTATAATGTAATGATGAAGTTGGTTATGTATTTGAATGGAGATATAAGAAAATATGGCAAACGCATAGAACAAATTAATAAATCTGCGCGTTTTTTTACTTATACAAGATTACGAAACAATGAAACATACATACAAACTTTATGTAAATTCACATAATTTCAACTATGTATCCCCTCGCATCGCACTTGAAGAAAAAAGAACGATGTCGTTATTTTATTTTATTCACCTCCTCACACTGCCTTCTGTTACAGTGCTGACCGATGAGGGCACCATTTTAAGGGAGACTGGGGCTAAACTGGATATTTGACATAACTTCAAAACACTTGAGTATGTCACATCATTATTGACTTTGTTGTACGCTCTCCAATAAATTCATTGTTCATTTGTGACTTTCAGTAAAAGGATTCAGTTCCTAGGTTTGTTAGCCACCTAAGTTTTGTGATTTTCTGTAAAAGGACTCAGTTCCTAGGTTTGTTAGTCACCAAAGTTTTGTGCTTTCCGTAAAAGGATTCAGTTCCTAGGTTTGTTAGCCACCTAGGTAGGAAGATCTTTCCTAGGATTGGTAGCCACCTAAGCTTGGTGACATTTCATAAAGGCTAGTATTTAACTGTTAAGTAATTTTAATAATTTGGCAGTAAAATTTTAATCCAAAAGCAATAAATTTAATAGAGTGGCAGTAAAAATAATTTTCGGCACTAGAAATAATTATGGGCAGTAGGTTTTTGTAATTAATATTTTGGCAATAAATTTAATATTTTGGCAATAAATTTAATATTTCGACAATAATTTTAATGTTTTGACAGTAAGTTTAATATTCTGACAGTAGATTGTTATTACCATTTAATTAATTATATTATAGGATTGTATGTAGTTTCAATAAAAATAATTACTCAACAACGTTCGTAAAAGGGATCATCAGTCGCTTACGTATCATTTCGTAAAAGGGATCATCAGTCGGTTACTTAACATTTTTTAAAGGGCAACATAATTCGCATTCGAAGCATTTCGTAAAAGGGGTCATCAGTCGCTTACCTATCATTTCGTAAAAGGGATCATCAGTCGGTTACCCAACATTTTATAAAGCGCAACATAATTCACATTCGTAGTATTTCTAAAAGGGATCATCAGTCGCTTACCTGACATTTTTTAAAGCGCAGCATATTTCGCATTCGTAGTATTTCGTAAAAGGGATCATCAGTCGCTTACGTATCATTTCGTAAAAGGGATCATCAGTTGGTTACCTAACATTTTGTAAAGCGCAACATAATTCTCATTCGTAGTATTTCGTAAAAGGGATCATACTCACATTGAATGACTGAGAGAATCATATAAGGCGTCCAGTTTCTTATGAAAGGCCCAGTATATAAATTATTTTGTTTTCGCAAAAAAATGTTTTCTTTGAAAATTGGTTGGTTGTGCAAATAGTCACTCTATTATACTGCGGCTATTCGCACATTGCGAATAGTTGTAGAGAAAATTGAGTAGAACATTTTTCTGTGCTTTCGGAAAGGTTTTTTACATCGTTTCTTCGGACGGGTTTTTCAATATTGCCCTATCGGCAATTTCCAATACAACTTAATTTAGACGTAATTTCATACACTAAAGAGTTAAGGCAATATTTACTTAAATACGTTCGAGTCTCTTCGTAACATCAACTCTGTTTGCCGCATCTATTCTGATACGGACGGGTCCATTCATATGTTTTTTGGCTTCGCTCACCACGTTACTGATTTTTTTTGGCGGCTGTCAACTGTGTCTTCTCTGTACCTCTAACAAAAATTTCAAAAAATGATAGAAATAAAACAGTACATTTTAGAGGTATGCTGTAGAACAACTTTTTGTTCAGTATAATTTTCTTTTTCAGTTAAAAATACGTTGCATACATGCCCTACCCTAATTCTAATGTGATTTCTTATAATTTGGATGGTTTGGACTAATATTATTTATTTCTGTTATTAAACTCTTTGAAAAATACTAATACACTTGTTTCCACTGTCCGCGACTACCGAACCAAAGTCAGCGAACTGACCAGTGCGCTATACTTTTCCTCGTAGAATGGGATACATTTTTCGTAGATTTACGAATCTATTCGTTTTTTTTTCTTCTTGGATCTTCAAGTCCTAGTCTCTTTCACTGGTTTCGTACCTTATCGTTGGATCTACGATGAGAGCGTTTTGTGATTTTCGGTCGATAGCAATTATATCACTGAATCTTGATTGACCATCGCTATCAACGGCGTAGACTTCTTCGAAAAACTCAAATCCTTTTTCGCGAAGCAATTCTGATAGTTGATGTTAACACTGTGGTGACGTGAAACGATTTGCTGGTTGTTTGAAGGGCAGCTTCCGCTAACATGAGCTATTGATACGTTCTCTTTATTGCATTGCGGTTGGGAATACGTATTGATTGACATACGTATAGATATGGTATCTCCGTAAGATAGCGTCAAAGTGTCCTCTGTGAGTTTTCCACTGTGCAATGTTGATGGCTTGACTCTTTTTAGGATTTACTTCTAAGCCGATCCAGATAAGAGGATCCTGACTGCGTCCATGGATCGTATTGCACTTTCTTTGTTTTTTCCAACGATAGCTTGGTCATCTGCGAATCCAAGAAGGGATGTTGCATCGAAATCGTTTGATAGTTTATAGCCGTATTGATCGGCGTATTGTGAATCGCATAATTCGTCATAGATGAAGTTAATCGCTATATCAAATAGGATAGGAGTGGTGAGAGTGGTGCACCTTGTGGGACTTCGCAGTTGATTGCAATCGCTTGGAGTTTTTTTGCCGTTGTGTATAGTCACGTGGTTTTGGGTCAATAGATTCATTATTAAATTCTTCAAGCTCAGAGAAGCTCCAATCGATTGAAGTGACTTTGAAACGTGATCATGACGAATTCGATCGAACACTTCGAAACGTCAAGACATTGCTCCTTTTTTCTTTTCGCCTCTTTCAAACAAGCGTTGATCAGTCTCGAGTTTATTTGGCAGCCTGATTTATTTCTACCTGCGTCCTCAAAACTGAATCCAAAGCTTTCTCAATTATTCGCCTAACAACTGAAAATATGATAATGGGTCTCCAATTACCTATTTCTCACTCGTCGTCACCTTTGTCTGCTAGTACTATTCGGCCAAAGCGGAATCGTGATGGTACGTAGGAAGACCGGAGCATGACATTTCCGATTGAGCAAATTGGTTCCGAAACATTGAGTTCCCGAATTGTTCGAGCTAATACTCGATCTGGGCCGGCGCTAGTGTCCAATGATATTTTTTTTATTTGTAATTGAATGTCCTTGGGCTGCAGATATACATCATCCTTTCGTTCTTTGGCGGGGTAAGACTCGCGGATACTTTTGTTTGGCGTTTCGAATAGTTTTTTGAACTGCTCGTCGATAACATTCATTTTGATTTTGCACTGCTTCGATTTTCCGTTTTTTGTCACTTCGAGAACAGCTTTTAGACATTGGTTATAGAACCAGTACTGAGTTAAGTCATATGGGTATCTGTCGCGACGTCTTTGTTTTGTCTTGGTATCCGTTCGTTGTGGGTTTGATGAACGAATGTAATGCGCTGATATGACATTTTTATTTTCCTTCTGACGCAACCTATAAAACTTAACGGCCGGATGTTTCGCGCCTAGCAACCTCTCATTTGCTTCAAACGGGAATTCGAGAAATTCAGTTACATTTTTGTCGAACAGTTCCTCGTCGACTGATTCGGAGCTCTTAATTCACAGTGTTTTGGTATAAAACTACGATCTTGGTACTTGAACCAATAAATGTAAATGTATTATATTGTTTCAGAAGCTTCAGCTTCTAAGATTTAATTTCTTGAAAAATTTACAATGAAGAAAAATAATTTGCACACTAAACTCTTTTTCTATTTTTCTCTTTTTACATGTTTTGCTATTGTAGTAACAATGACAAAGCAGCTGAAAGCGATGAAACATGTGAATGTGTAGAATGAGCAAATTCTAAATTTCTTCATTGCAGTGCAAGAAAGTGAAATCAAGTGTATTGTCAGACTTAATGCACCTAATCTTCGGACACAGACAAATACAAGATGAGAAAGAGCGTTCGGACTATATACTCGTTAATTTTACTTCATTTAGTCAAATACCACCCACGACTACCTCCACCTTTCATCAATTTCATTTCTTGTCTGACAATTTTTGAGAGACACTTCTTCCATTAAATGTTTCAATTTCATCAGTCCTGATGAAAGACTGTCCGGGACCATTGGTTATTTTTCCTTTTTAGTGACATCCACATCGGTTGGTAAAAGTGGCTCGGACTACATATCAAAAATCAATGAAGTTATAAGTAAAACGATGAGTATGTTCGTTATTTGTAAAGTTTTACTTCTTCTTCGACAGATTCTGCTCTTTTCTGATTCTGTATCGGAAAGAATTTTGAAACTTAAGCTGACATATTGTTGTCTGCGCTGTTCTCCTCGTTGTCACTATCGCCCAAAGATGAAAAGTGGTGTATATACTTCAGAAAACCAGGCAGACTTGTATGCCTTTCTGAGATGCACCTTCCCCAAGCATCGACTAGCTTTGCAGACAGATTAGAGGTTTTATTTTGTAGTTGCGTCATTGTTAACGATAGAATGGCGTCAGCGGTGGGAAGACTGACGTCACGTCGACATAACGCCACTTTTCGCTTTTTTCATTATTTGTATAAAAAAATCGATTTAGTCAGTCAAGTACGGTCCGAAACGTCAATGCGAGCGCGTTATTTTAATTTGAAAATATTGATGAAAAAACCGGTATCGCAAATGCAGAAAACCGATAAACGGTTTTCAATGGCTACGGTTTTTTACCGGTTTTTAAAACCGGTTGCAATCACTAAAATCAATTCTCAAATTCATTAAAAATCCTCAAAAGGATCATTCGAATTGCAAGAAAATCCTTTCAAATCAAAGGAAATCCTTGGTAATCAGGCCCGGACTGGCTTCGAAGCTTCCCAGCGACTTCGGCGCCCCCTATATGAAAATAAAATAATACGGTTTTAAAATTTATGCGCCTCTCACTTGCGACTTAGTTAAACGTTTATGCGCCCCGAGCTGAGATCAGCCAGACTTTAACGTTTTCTATTGTTCAACTGACACATTTCGGATTCTGATAGCGACATTATCAACCAACAAACAAATTAAACGCAATTTAAAGGTGGTGGTGTTGCATTTATGTAGTCATAGTCACCGAAAAATTTCTTGACCTGCCCGGTATTATGCCCTCAATTTCTCCTTTGCGTCCTTTCAAAAATAAAATTTTGTCCTATCTACTAGTTGGTTTTAAGTTTTAACCGACGGCCGGTTGGGTTTACTCACCGCCGCGCCGGTTGGTTTTAATCGACCGCCGCGCCGGTTGGTTTTAATCGACCGCCGCGCCGGTTGGTTTAAACCGATCGCCAGTTGGATAGGACAGTCATCGAAAGAACTGCAGCGTCATTTGATTAGTTTGAATACTTCACTTTTTGTATCTTTTTCTTACTGCCATAATAAAGCTTTTGTTACATACGAAAACGCTCTTGTCTTTATATAGTTATTTTTATTTATTTACCTGTTTGGACATTGTTTGTTCCTGGGTACATGAGCCGACGACGAATACTGTAATTCTTCGAGTTTCAACAAACAGTTTCCAAGCAGACAAGCACCACGTAACTCTACATGCCGATGCTATCTGGGCACAATTGTCACGAAAACTACAACACGATAATGACACCCTTGCAAAAAAATTCTCAGATTGGCGCCCCTCAGTCGGCCCTTCGGTCGTCAGTCCGAGCCTGTTGGAAATCCAAAGAAAATCCCTAAAAATCGTGTGAAAATGCGAGAAATTGACAGAAATTGACAGAGAAAATCCTTGAAAATCAAAGAAAACTATAGAGAATCATTAGAAATCAAAAAATCCTTTAAGAATTTTCTTTAAGAAAGTCCTTTTACACTCAAAATAAACGTTTATCTGCGCTCGTTTGTGCTTACAAAACTGGAAAAATGTTTTTGTGGAAGTCGGGTCAATGGTCTGGACAATGGACGATATTTAGTTTCTCAGCCACTTACGAAAGCAGATGATTTTTCGTCTTTATTTGCTCTACTATGCAATGCGGAAATTTACTGTCAAAGGCAAAGTCGTAAAGAATAAAATTTTGGAGAACATGTGTTTCAGAGGGATTCTTTTGAAAAGGAGCCTGCCGAAATCGGATGCATCCCCCAGCGGATTTTTTTATACTTTGCTGAATAGGTACTGATCCCTAGAAGCCAAAAATATTTTTTATAAAAATCATCGATGTTTGTGTTCAAAAACCGAAAACATGCACTTTTCTTACAGAAATTTCTCCGGCTAGAAGAAGCGTACAAGGGCGAGTGGGGGCTCGTTGGAAAGGTAATTGCACGTAGTTTCGGGGCAAAAGGGTCTTCTTGGGCTTAAAATTCATCCACAATGACTTATGAGCAGTTGAAAGTAGGGGTAAAACTTTGATTATTTCGGCTAACTTCAAACCATTCCTGTGCATCCGTAAGGCGTCTAAAACATTGAAAAACTGTTTTTTCTGGTGGCTTCTGGTCCCAGCTTTCCAATAATACCAAACCTATATGGGTTCTGTCGCGCTGGGTCTGCTTTTAAGGTGTAAATATGACGCTAAGTTCTTCTACACCAAATTTTTATACAAATCTTCGGTATCTTAGATTCGATTATTGGAAAGCTGGCACCAGTAGCCACCAGAAAAAACAGTTTTTTAATGTTTTAGACGCCTTACGGATGCACAGGAATGGTTTGAAGTTAACCGAAATAATCAAAGGTTTACCCCTACTTTCAACTGCTCATAAGTCATTGTGGATGAATTTCAAGCCCAAGAAGACCCTTTTGCCCCGAAACTACGTGCAATTACCTTTCCAACGAGCCCGCACTCGACCTTGTACGCTTCTTCTAGCCGGAGAAATTTCTGTAAGAAAAGTGCATGTTTTCGGTTTTTGAACACCTCCCAATAGCCACACAAACATCGATGATTTTTTTAAAAAATATTTTTGGCTTCTAGGGATCAGTACCTATTCAGGAAAGTATAAAAAAATCCGCTGGGAGATGCATCCGATTTCGGCAGGCTCTTTTTCAAAAGAATCCCTCTCAGAGTTTTAAGGAAAAACATCCCAATCCAGGAATATGACCACTTCTAGAACCCATATATCTGGGGGAACGGGTTAAAACAGTGGTAACGTACTGGCTTTCCACTAAGAATATCTGGGTTCAATCCTGGTGGGGACAAATTCTGTATAGGAGTTTTCTTCAATGTATAGCATGAAAGTAACGTTCCTAGGCACACCCAGGCTTCAATTTGGGTAGTTGTGAATTTGGTGCGCAACGAATCGTACATAGAAGAATAACAAGATTAAAGTCAACTCAAGAGAGCATGGTCTACTCCAACAGCAGAATTCTGTGCGACACCCTGTCAAAAACTGGGGGGGGGGGGAGTTAAAAAGTTCCCGTATGTATGTTCCAGTCTATGAAAAAATTTCTTGTGAATTTTTTGTTTTGTAATGCTTCCGTCACAGCTCCTTCCTATCGTGGGGTCATGATATCGAGATAAATGAAAATGGTCTAGACGGATAAATGCGACATTGCTGTTCAAGGTAGATAAAATTGGTAACCTTCGAAACTTGAAGCCTAAAGATCCATATACATTTCTTCAATAGATCAAGTCTTGCCTCACGTCTGATCAGGCAATACTACATAAGTTTCAACTGTTTCGTCGGGGACAAAACATTAAATTTGTATGGGGAAACATCTTTTTTTGCGAATTAATCATTTTCCGCAAATAATTAAGCGGACCAAATGAATGACGATGCAAGTTCATTTAACGTTACTTTAAAATAACTCACTTGGTCCGCTTTATACAATACACAAAATGAATAATTCACAAAAAACGAATTTCTTCCATACAAATTTAATGTTTTGTCACCGACGGGCGCCCTCAGCTGTTTTGTGGCTAATATGTAAAATAGGCGCTTGATCCATGTCCTAAAATGATCCAGTAATTGGGAAGAGCGATCTTTCATCGTTTTAGTTTGGAGAAGTGTTTGAGAACTCGAACTAAAACAAACGTTAATCGTCAACATCGCCATCAGTAAAATTTGTCAATTAAATTCCTCTCAATGCGCCACACACTCCGATAAATTAAAGTAAAACGTTTCTTATAAACAACTTTTTTGAACCATTTCCTTTGAAAAATTTTTTTTGTCTTTTATTTTTGTTACACAACTGCTTCGGAAGGGTTTTCCAGCATTGCCGTTGAGGTAATTTCCAACACAATTTGATGAAGGCGTATGCAGTAATTTCATGAAAGCTTTATAGGGAATCGTACGGGTCTGCGTAGCTTACCTTTCCGAGCAGTAGAGCATGAACATTTACTCTTTGGTAGTGGTATGCTACCGATAGATCATTCTTCTGGCTTCCCATATTAAACATAAGCTTGCACTCAGGCATAGCAGTGCTGGAAAGCAACTTGAAATGCTTTTGACTTATGAACTAACAACAACTCGACTTGTCGTTGTCGGTCTTTATTTATTTACTTTATTCATTGAAATGTTTTAGTAAAATTACCTATCCATCGGCACCCTTGTTATGTATACCTACTCTCCTTTTACCCGAGAGTCACGCATATGAAAATGCACCGTGAGAAGACAGCGCTGGTTAACATTTCCTTACCTGCCAGGGTAGGTACCAATAACCGTGACAACTCTATCAACAAGCACCGTTGCTCAATTGCATGGCAGGGCTAACTGCATCTATTCGACTTAAATACTTACGCTAGCTTTCCACTCGTTTACCTTACATGTCTTGCTGATTGATAAATGGAGTGCATTTCAGAGTTAGACGAGTTCAGTATTCGGTAATCGTCACACGGTCTAAAAAACAAACGATCCAAAACGGTCTGCGTAGCTAATGTTTCTTAATCAAGGGAAATATGGTGAAATTTCGAATTCTTTCTGAAATCTTGTTTTGGACTTTGGTAACAACTTGTGGATGACTTTCGAAGTGATTACGACTTCACGAATAGCTTTAAAATTGAAAAAAAAACGTTAACATTTATTCAACCTTTTGAAGAGTTTTAGAAAATTGAAGCCACTATACAAATATCAAAGGCTATTACTCTGTTTGACTTATTTATTTACTTTTTTTGACAAATCTATTATAAAACCGCTAAATAATGTGTTCATTCACAAAAATAACATAAAAGACGTAACGCGATTGTTTCACGTTATTAGAATAAAATAACATTTCTTAATACATAACAATTAATGTTAATTATTTTACTCAATCGTTCGCAATCAACCGATAATTCGTTCGTATTTATTTTTGCAAATTTCGGAACAAAGCCACTACGGATCCAGCAAATTTAACCACCTGAATTGAAGAACCAATTGATTGAGTTTTGTGCAAAAAATGTTCTAACTTCATAAAACGTACATCGGTGAAACTTTCAAGAGAGCATTTGACAAATCCTAAGCCCGTTAAATAGTTTGAGTTTTGCGTCCGTAGAATTATAAGTTGGAAATGCTTTTGATATTTTGTCGGATAATTGTACCAACGCAGCTGATAAATTGATTCAGAAAATTTCACTGCCTGAATCAACGTTAGACTTTAATGAATGTACAATTTTCGTAAATGAACGTAATTTACCTGATCGGTGACACGCTGTCCGTAAAAACAATACAGAAAGAGTTGAGCTAAAATCACAATAGTCGGCGCAGTGAAAAAGAAGCGTTGTTCACCCTCTGACTGTAATGGTTTCTTAGAGTCTAACGTTAAATTACCTAAAGTGAGGATTTACCGAAACGACTTGAAATGCAATCGCAGAAAGTGAAAATATTACTCCAAAGAATTGACTGAATATAAGTCCCTCTACAACTGACTTTAAAACATCCGACAATCTGTTAATGTAAATTGTGATTATTAATGTTTGTGAAAAACCAGAATAAAACAATTTAGAAAGGCAAGATCTAGTAGACATTCAGATGTTCTAAATATTAAATTTTAAAAATCTCCTTTTACACGATTTTTGGGAGTCATTTACCCCTCATAAATGGCGACAGGAATTATCCACCAGACTGAAAAACTCGGAGTTATCATCCAGGGAATTATCGCTCAGACAAATTTGAATTATCACCCAGGAATTTTTACTTTTAGCAATTAAAAGCGGGTAAATTTGTACAAGCAAAATGACTTCACGGCTGATAATTCCCTGTGGGAAAATATTTTTCACCCTCATAGATCTTCAAGGCAGGGCGCCATTTTGGTTTTAAGGTCATACATACTAGACCCGTGCGCCGGCGTCAATCGCGCCGATCGCCGCCGCCAGCTGCCGATATTCTGATCAGTGCACACCCAGTCAAAGGAGTTGATTCCCTTGGTGCAGTTGGTTGCAGCTAGATACAGTGAGGTGCAGCTAGGTGCAGTGAGGCTAACAGGAGAACGAACGGGACTAAACCCAGTTACCATTGGAGACGACTTTAACGCATGGGCAGTTGAGTGGGGCAGTAGATATACAAATGATAGAGGCTTCAGTATATAAAAAGCGCTAGCTAGACTGAATGTGGTTCTGGTAAACGTGGGAAACGCAATTTCATTCCGCAAGAATGGGTGAGAGTCGATTATTCACGTGGCATTCTGCAAGTCCAGTACTAGTACCAAGTCTGGAGGACGGGAAATTTCGATAAAGAAGTTTTCAAGGAATATCTCCAATCAAAAGATGACCACGAAGAGAAATCGGCAGAAGAACTGACGAAAGAAATGGTGAATACATGTGACGCGGCGATGCCAAGAAGGATGGAGCCGAGGAATGGACATCAAAGAACCCTTCGTATCATATCATTCATTAAAAAACTTTTTGAGCTTTATTGCAAGTTTGTGTAATTTATTACAGAGAAGGTTTGGTTTTTTAGTACTATTGCACTTGAAGAAAACTTGTCTTCAAGTGCAATAGTACTAAAAAACTTTTTGACCTTTATTGCGGTCATCTTTTGATTGGAGATATTCCTTGAAAACTTCTTTATCGAAATTTCCCGTCCTCCAAACTTGGTACTAGTACTGGACTTGCAGAGTGCCACGTGAATAATCGACTCTCACCCATTCTTGCGGAATGAAATTGCGTATTACTTATAATATATAATAATAATCTGCCTTAACAACCCATGAAGGGTTAGGGGCTAGATCATTATTTACTAGTTTCGCCAGTGGCGAATCGCTACTTTTTTGTGGTTCTACTATTTGAGATCCTTTCATTACCGGAAAGTTTTTACTGTGCCAGTGGTAAGCTGTGCGACAAACCCAGTGCCATCCATGAGATATACTAGGAACGAAACTAGTAGGAGTAGAATACCGGCACCTCCCAACAATGCCTTTCACCGGTAAGCCGTACGATGGCGCTACACTCAACTTCACATGACTTGAACCGATTCAATCAGCTTTGTTTTGTTTACAAATCTAACAATCGGAACAAATCTGTCTGCGGCTGAGTTTTGAACCAACGCACTGGCAACTCGATCTCATAGTAGCAAGCAGACGTCTTAACCACTACGCTATCGAGTTGTTACTACGCTATACTTACTGTGGTTTAAAATCCACCCTTGTATCAACATTAAAAAACCCTTCATAATTCCTTTATGACAAACGAAGCGTCTTCATACGAAAAATCGGCATTTTGGCGGAACGATGAAATAAGACTTTGCGAGCGACTTGTTTTAAGACAAGAAGGAGGATGCAAAGGGCCAGAAACGAGAGCGTTAAAGCGGTGAAGTGCGAGGAACATCGTAGTTCAAAATTAGCACCGAAGCAAACAATCCGGGCGAGTAAGAGAGACTGTTGCAAGAAACTGTGTGCCAGGAGGCAGACGCGAACCCGTGGGGCAAAGTGTTCAGACGATGACGAAAGGCGCCAGGAGCAGATGGATTCCCCAATGTAGCTCTGAAGACAGCAGCATGCGTGAAGCCTAACATGTTCAAATTGATAATGCAGAAATGCCTCGACGACGGATATTTTCCTAAAATATGGAAGAAATAAAAGTTGGTTCTAATACCAAAACGAAGAAAACCCCCAGATAAGCCATCATCATATAGACCTGTATGTTTGTTGGACGGATTGGGAAAGTGCTGAAAACCGTGATCCTGAATAGACTACGAAAACACACAGAGGGCGGAAAAAAGAAGATCGGCGATTGAGGCAATTAAAAAAGTTAACAAGTTGCCGACAAGGCGCGGAAGCAAAAAATACGGTTCTGTGGCGTAACGACAATAGACGTCAAAAATGCCTTTAATAGCGCAGGCTGGATGAAGATAGTAAAGGCGTTGTATGCCATGAGAGTCGCCGAATACCTTTGCAGGATGCTGAAAAGCTATTTCGAGCGACGATTACTAACGTACGATACTACTGAATGGACAAAGACAGGAGTACCATAATGGAGTACCACAGGGATCCATATCAGAACCAAAGCTGTGGAATGTAATGTATGACACAGCGCTGCGACTAAAACTGCCAAGATGCGCTACGACGATTGCTTTTGTCGACGACTTGATGCTCACAGTGTTTGGAACGTTGAAGATGGAGGTGGAGGTAGTCATGATGGAGGCAGTAGAAACTGTCGAAAACTGGCCCACCAGAAAACCGAGATCATGCTAGTGAGTAACTGTAAAAAAAACTGAGCGGATCGTAATCAACCTTGTCGGGGAAGAAATCACATCGACTCGCCAATTAAAGTACCTTGGAGTTATGCTGGACGACCGCAGAAATATTAATAGTCATGTGGACTATATGTACGAAAAGGCAATGAAAGCCACCACAGCACTGGCCACAATAATGCCAACCGGCTTTGGAACACGCAGTAGCAAAAGGAGGCTCCTAGCAAGTGTTACCTTATCGATATTGCGCTACGGGGCATTAGCGCAGATACAAGCGCTAGATACGAAGAGAAATCGGAGGAGGCTTAATAGAGCCCATAGCCGGGCCGATGCCCAAACGCATAACGCTGGCGGAACACAGCGAATGCCATAGAAAGAATAGAAGGGATGGTCAAACTACCAAGACAGTTAGAACGCAATTAAGAGCCGAGTCACTGAAACAGTGGCAACAAGAGTAGCATTCCACGAACAAGGTAAGGTGGACCCATACACTCATACCAAACATAACGACATGGGTACGGAGGAAACATGGAGAGGTTAATTTCCATCTGACACAGTTTCTGTCGGGCCACGTATGCTTCATTAAGTACCTGCGCGACATGCGAAAGGAAGAAAGCGACTGCTGAGCACGTGTTATTTGTCTGCTCCTCAAACAGGAGCGAGGTGAGCTGATGACGGTGAGTAGGTCAGAGGTAAAAGGACAACAAAATATCGGAGATGTGCCGCGATGAGGAGGTATGGAAAGTAGCGCATAATGTAGTTGCAAAAATAATGGGTAAGCTGCAAAGTGCATGGAAAGGCGATCAACGAAGACTGCCAGTTGATCTGAGAGAGTAGGTGCGAAAGCACAGCCCCTCCCCGAAGTAATGCTGTGAGGCGGTTCCGGGGAGAAGAGAGCATGGAGAGTAAGGAAAGAGGTTTTAGTTGGTGGATCATTGAAGAATCGAATCCAACACTACCTTGGTCTATGAAGATTTACTCACCATTATAAAGAAAAAAGGTTTAGTGGTGAAGTGCAGCTAGGTGCTAGGAGGTAAAGTAGCTATCGCTACTTAATAAAGCAACTTTGGTCACACGATACGTTTTCTTAGGCCTTCAATTATCATTTTTTTAAATCTAGAAAAATAAATCTGTTCGCCAAAAAGTATTTTACAATTAAGTCTGTTGGCATCGGAAATCTTTTTATTCCAACTGTCAAAATGACGTTTCAAACATCAATTATTTAGATAAAAACTGTATTTTTTTGTCGTCTTAGATTCTTTTTTGATCAAATAAATTAAAATTAACGGCATAAACATTTGAACCTATTCTCTAACTGATGCTCGTAAGGTTTGCAGCATTGACGTTTGAAACGTCATTTTGACAGTTGGAATAGACCGAATTTTGATCCCAGCAAACTCAATTGAAACCGTTGATGACACGTTCCGATCTTTAAAGTTACCTCTGATGGTCGTTAATCGTCCAGCATGTAATTAAACCGTTGACTACGCTCTCCTACTATATACTGCTCCATGACCTATAAATGTTATGCTATTTAATTTTCTACTTACTCAATGATTTTATAATGCGTTTTGATGTTCTCGTTCAACTGATTAGCCAACGAGTCGGACATGGGAACTACCGACCTACAAGCACCAACGCTGTCTCCAATAAACACTTAGTTTTCTTTCAATTTTACACAAACGTAAAAGCCTACCTTCTACCACATTCAGTTTTTAACAATTCGTCTTTTCTTACGTTATCAATTTCTTTGAAGCTGTCTTCCAAGTCCAGAGTAGCTGATATCAAATGCAATCCACAGTTGACGAAAAACAGATCACAAGCGGCAAAATATGTTGCCAAGTAAACGTTGTAGACACAATTGAGTGCATAAGTTATTTCGTATCCGGGAGTGGTTTCAAAATCATAAGGAAAACTGAAATTTGTGCGATTTTTATTGGAAAGTCACAACACAGAACGGCTTCGAAATTTACTATCCCTTGTAAGGATGACCGTACATATGAGCGACATAAGTACCTTGCAGTTTTCGGTAGAATATTGCTAGAGCAGGACCGCCGACAAAAATACAACTAGCTATTCCAAGCATTCCAATGAAAGCCTTGCTTATCATTTCCGCTTCTTTGTTGAATTTACAAAGTATTTTCGTTCGATTCAATTTGATCTCTGGAATCAGATTAGCGAAAAGCGTTTGGAAAAGGTTTCGTTACAACTCTTACTTTCGTCAGCCATTTCTTGCAGTTCCTTCAACAAGCGGATAACGGATTTTTGATTGTAAATGATGAAGAGAACCTTTGCCATCATCACTGCTTCAGCAACAGCAAACACACATATTTCGGTGGCTTTGATTAAGTCCTGGTAATATACGTACAAGTAGCGACACTATCGTCGGAATTTATCTATTTTATTCGGTAAGTTTTATCTTTTGCAAGTACTTACAGAAGGCTGGAGCATACTTGCCAAAATGAAAAAACTTGTCCATCGATAGATCCTATAAAGCACTCCGTCCGAGTAAGGAAATAGCAAGCCAACAACTTGCATTGCTTTTTGAAGTGATTTTAAGACTATCATCTTGACTTCAGCCGTACGAATCCACTTGATGAATGGTCGAAATGACGAAATTCTCTGCCTAAATATCTTTTCGACGTAATTATAATATTATTTATTATGCAAGTCGAGACATTTATGTGGTTCAATTTTTTATTAAGCAATTAAGGCGTAATGACCGCATAGAAATGACTTAATTTAAAGTTATTGTAACAATTCTGAAAAGAACTTATAAAAGTTTGATGATAGGATTTAAGAAAATCCGATATTTTTAGTGAGACAAAGACATAAGAAAAGACCCGCACGCTAATTCCTTTTTCTGAGTCTGGGTATCGAGAACTGACGAGAGCTCAACATTCATTGGACGATTCCACCTCGGTTTAGGTTGACCATATTTCAACTGTCCGCGAAATAATGTACCTTTCCCACTTCTGGCTTAATTTGCCGTTGTAATAGAAATGACTGTGAGTCCCTAATGGTTCCCGTTGTGAGAGAACAGTTGACAATGAGAGCTTCAAAAGTGTGATTTCGTTTGTATGACGGTGAGTTACTCATTCTGAGCTTTTGAAACCGTCAGTTGGAGACCTATTAACTCATCCAAATTCATCGGAGACCACTGAGAGGCTCATTAAAGATAAAAGTATTGAGTCTTAGATAACAATGAGAGGCTCATTAAAAATATAAGTATTGAGTCATCTGAGAAGGGTTCGAAATTGAAAATTTATTTTCCGTGATGAGTTTTTGAGACCAATATCAACTGAGTGTCTCAAAAAATTAAAAAAGTTGGAATTGATCGATTTCCGGTGCTGTTACATTTATGTGGTCAAAGTCATGGTCACCGAAGATTTTAGGGACCAGCCCAAAGTTTATGCCCCCATTTTGACCTTTACATCCTTTTGAAAAAAAAATTTGTCTTAGGAAATATTTAGTCCTTCTCTTCTATGAAAATTTTATGGGCAACAGAAATATGTCCTCATTTTGTCCTTTCTTAACCATCGAAAAAACACAAAAAAAGAAGTGCCGCCGATCGGATTTGAACCGGTGACGCTAGGGATGTAAATTCTTATCAGAATCGCGTAATCGAGTTATTGGTAGAGAAAATAATCCTTGTAAATAGCTTTATCAGAAGAACAAAGTAGCCTAAAAAAAATTATGAAAGCGCTTCCTAGAGCACTCAATACCCCAAGTTATGTATAAAAAAATTATTTAGAAACAGATCGGTGGGTGGCAAAATCCCCCCGTGGATTATCGTCCAAGACGGTAATATCGTCCATTGATACAATATTATCGCCCAGTCTAATTTGTAAAGGAAAAAGCCCCTTAGCTTGGTTAACCAGTTACTTTAGATGACATTTCACATTTTCAAGCCACCTGCTTTTTTTAGTGTTTCATTAAAGCGCAAATTCCCTCGTTTCGCTCGTCTCCCTCCTTGTTTAGGATAAGTTCCATGTGCATGTGCACATTGTCGAAGCAAAGGAAGTCCAGTTGAAAAGTTTACTGTCCATGAGACGATATTATCGTCCACGACACGATATTATTGTCCTTGAGATGATATTATTGTCCACCATTCGAAAATTTTCAACGCTCAGGCAGTCCAGCGACAAATAATATCGTCCACTGATACAATAATACTATCCATGAGAAGATAAGATCGTCCGCTGATACAAAAATATCGTCCATGAGACAATAATTATTTATTTAGCGTATGGTTACATTTCAATAATTCTTATATTACATACCATTCTTATGTTAATACATGTTCAATCACTTTTACACAGTTCATTCTTATTTCCATGCAGTTTGCCGGGAGGATGGCCTAGCCAACTGATTCGGCATCCGACGTTTGATGGCATTTTGTCATCTAGTGCAGACTTCGTGAAGACCCATTGTAAATTCATACTGGGCTGCCATTCGATTCACATTTCTTTCTTGCCAATCACATTCGTTGATTGTAGGCTCCATCTTGTGTCGATTAGTTTTAACAAATTCCATTGCTGGAGAGGTCGAAAATCGTACACCGATTCGCCATTGTATTTGACTGACATTGCTTCTCCTATTTTTCTACAGGTGACGATCCAGTCGTGGCGAAAGTACACATGTGTGTTCTCCTCTCCATATGTGAGTGACGTCACATATTCGTGTACTTTGATTTTTCGTTTCGGGCATCGAATACCGAAACTACCCAATTTATGAAGCTTGGGTGAACTTAGGGACGTTGTATAGTCTATAATTTCTCAGGGAAAATTTCTCCGTTCCAGGGCTTGAACCCGGGTCTTCTAGGTGGCAGTCAAGCGCGTTCACTACTGGACCACCCGACAATACTATCGTCTCATGGACAATAATACACTGGGGTATTTGCACATTTCCAAACAGATCATAACAAATTAATCAATTAATTTAATTAAGGACATATTTTTGTTATGATCTGTTTCTAAATGAATATTTTTATTCGTAATTTTAGGTAGGTAGAGCTTTCATAATTGTTTAAGTACACTCTATTTTCGAGCTACCTAAGACAATATAATTTTTTTTTTGACAAATTGAGGACATATTTAATAATTCAAACAAACAAGAAATTGACTGTTCTTGAGGTCACAATTAAATTGACTTTTTAGTACTGAAAATACTTTGACCAAGAATAATACGGTCGTGTGCTTATAAATTTATCTACTTGTCATCACGTTTCAGCTGTTTTCAAGGTTTTCCATACAAAAAATACACTGAAAAAAAATAATGTCGATAATGTTGAAAACAGCATTAACAAGTAAATTTAAAAGCACATGTTTGTTATATAATAATAATATATAGTTTTAAGAAAGGGACGTCCTATACTTTTTCTGACTTATTCACTTCCCCTACGTCCTATATTTTCCTATACTTATAACTTTGCGTGTCACGTTTTACATTCACCGTATTCAACGATCACCGTATTCAACGTTCCCCGTATTACTCTTCCCCATATTACACTTCCCCATATTACACTTCCCCCGTATTCCACGTTCCCCGTATCCAACGCTCCCCGTATTCCACTTACCCCGCATTGCACTTCCTCCCTATTCCACTTCCCCCGTATTCCACTTCCCCCGTATTCAACGTTCACCCTATTACACTTCCCCGGTATTCCCCTTGCCCTGTATTCCACTTCGCTCTTATTCCACGTTCACCGTATTCAACGTTCCCCGTATTCCACTTTCCCCGTATTCCAAGTTCCCCCGTATTTAACGTTCACCGTATTGAGCGTTCCACTTGCATCGTATTCTACTTTGACACTTTGCGAAAGAAACCGATGGTATATCTCTTATACCTTCCCCGAACTTCTAAAACCATCAAAATTGTCCACATGTCCAACTGTCCGACATTTTCCTTATTTCCCTTATTTCAGAACAATATCCCGACCCGGAACATGTTTTCTCGACGTTTTGGACCATCCCCGACAACATATCAAAAATTAATTTTTCAGTAATTTTCGGGCAGCGGAGCTAATTTTCGTCCATTTTTCCCTCCTTTGATCGACCCTGCACACCGAGCCGCTCAACAGATTTTCTTAAACTCGGTTCCGCTACCTTCACACTATCGAAACCTTTCATTTGACACCTCACTGGCCTCATTCCAGCAACTACCGACCGAGACATAAGTTAATAAGTTCTCCCGTTCACAAAATCGCTGAAAAATGGCCTTTATCTCGGGAGTGGAAAACTTTTACACCCAACATTGTTCAGCAATTTCGTTGCGATTGGAAGTGAAACCCCGTTCACAGGACCGGGACCATCACTTCGACTTACATACAAAGCTCAAAGGAGCAAAATACGCGAATATTACAATAATGTACAATCAGGTATGGCGTAACTTCACCACTTGCATACATGGCAGAACCTTCATAGAAGGCCGAAATAGGAAATACAAACTTCCTACTTTATAAATCCAAACCGGATCTAAGACTAGCCATCAGGGTTATAACTGGACATTGCAAGCTCAACAAGCACCTTCACGCTATGAGTATGGTAAGTAAGGACACCTTACAGCAGATGCGGCGAACAAGGCGAAACCCCTTATACCTTATGGCTGCCTTTCCAGCTATAAGGAGGCAACGTCTTAGGCACTTCACCCAACGATTCATCAACACACAAAACGTAGATAGATTTCTGGTCGCGGCGGCCAACTGGGCTTGAAACACAGATACTATGATCATTTGTTTCTTCCCCGTTACTCTTCTATCATTCCACCTAGTCATGTATTCTGTCTTAGTTAGATTCCCACATTAAATGTTTCCATTTCAGAACGCATAGTTGTAAGGGGTCATACACAAATTACGTACGCACTTTGGGGGGGGGGGGTTCAAAATTCGTACGGAAGCGTACGGTGGGGGGGGGGGGTGTCGAGCACGATTGTACGCAGAAAAAAAAATTAATTTTGATTAGTTTTATCGAATTCGAATTCACAAATCGTTCCGAAAGTGCGACCGAAACGTATCGCCGCTCTTCGAGTCAACGAACTGTTGGCAATCATAGCTCGAGACGACGTAGAGGAAGCCGACTGGTTGAATATAGATGACGTGGAACATTCCAAGGAGCCCCGATTTCAGAAATTAAAAAGAAAGAAAATGAAATGAGAAAAGTGCCTGTCATTTCTATAGAGATACATATGACACAGACATGGACGAACGAATAAATGGATTTTTCAAAATATATTCTTTTAATGACGGGGGGGGGGTATGGAAAATCGTACGTACACGACAGGGGGGGTCTCAAAATTAGTACGGAAGCGTACGATGGGGGGAGGGGTGGCGGATAGTGTCAAAAACATCAAAAAAACTGCGTACGTAATTTGTGCATGACCCCTAAGCGGTACGCCGAATAAGAATCGTCTTCTGAGCACACACACTACGACACATTCATCTTGTAGCCTCCGGCGGCGCGGCGTAAGCCGTACACGCCAAATGAATCTTGCTGTTTGGGTCCGGACATTACAATGCATCTTCTAGCCTCCGTCGAAACTTTGCTTACTCTGAACGAGCCCGTAAATGCAGTGTATCACACACAACTGAAATACCTTTTTCTGAGGCATTTGTGTGAGCAACCATTAATCTGTTTGTTGGACCACATGCTTAACGTGAGACATATTCCTCGGTAGTTCTGACAATTCATCCTGCTGCCTTTTTCCAAAATCATAGATCCTCCGGCTCGCTTTCTACTTTGTTGTTCATTACTGTACATGGAAGGTGATTGATCAATTTATTAAATACCTTGTATTCACAGACACAGCTGACACAGCTTCATTGCAATAATTACTCAGCCTTCAATTGTTTTCCAGTTGTGCCACCACTACCACATCATCCATCATATAAACGTTTCTGACGTTGGTGACATAGTCAATGTGTTTTACGACACTTTGTTAGACGGATTAGAGAAATTTATTCCGCTCAAAAAGAAAATGGTTATTAACGATCCACCCTGGTGACACTGGTATAATCTGCGTTTGCGCAATCTAAAGAACAGAACAAGTAAAGCTCACAAGCGATATAAAAATGAAACAAACCCAGACGAAAAACTAAAACTGAAAATGAAATTTTTGTTCATAAGTAAAGAATTTCATTCTGTGCGTGAGGGAGGCTTTAACAAATATTTGGCTAAAACCGAAGAAATGTTATCTTCTGATCCCTCAAAATTCTAGTATTACGTAAAGTCGCGAAAAAAGACTACAGGCTACCCGTCAATTATGTTTAGAGACAATAAGAAGACCCGCAACCCTAACGAAACGTGTGATCTTTTTGCTGAACGAGAGTTGTTCTAACTTGTCGGGAAAAATGTACCCCTTAGAAAAGCGCATTGACATTGGATCAATCTCTTTTGAGATCCGAGACGTTTTGAACCATCTGAGTAGTATAGACACCACTAAGGGTGAAGGTCCAGATAAAATCTCTCCTATTTTGTTAAAAGCCTGTGCTGAGAGTCTGTCATCTCCGCTACTTCGCATTTTTAATTCATCTCTCTCAACCGGAAAGTTTCCGACAAGATGGAAAACGTCTTATATAACTCCAATTTTTAAAAGTGGCTCTAGAAGTAATGTTGAAAATTACAGAGGTGTAGCTATTTTACCAACAATAGGAAAACTATTTGAAGCCATCGTCACCAGTATTTTATCCACGAAGTTCAATCGAATAATTTCAAAGTCGCAACAGGGCTTTATGAAGCACAGTTCTGCAGCAACAAATTTAGCTGAATTTGTTAGCTACGCTACTAAAGTTATGGAATCCAGGCATCAACTAGATGTCATATACACCGATTTCCGAAAAGCATTTGATAGAGTCAAACATTCGATTCTTTTGCACAAGTTGAACCAAATGGGTTCATTCAAACCTGTTAGCATGGATTGCATCTTATCTGAATGGACGTTGAAAATTCGTCAAGCTCTTCCCGAACCTTTAACGTGACCTCTGGTGTTCCTCAGGGTAGCCATCTCGGCCCTCATATTATTCCTGGACGACTCTACTAAATTCTTCTCCACGTCAGTTTAACTAATGTATGCTGACGACTTGAAAATTTTCATGAGAATTAAAAATGTTCTTGACGCAAGTGCTATTCAACGTGACTTGAACAGGTTTCTACAATGGTGCAAAATCAATCAACTTTATTTGAACGTTGATAAGTGTAAGGTAATCTCTTTCACTCGAAGGAGATCCAAGATTGAGTTTGGTTACAATATCGATGATGTTACGTTGACTCGTGTTAAGGTAATTAAATAAAGATTTGGGAGTCCTCTTGGACCAAAAACTGACGTTCAGTAAACACATTGAATATATAATTGCAAAAGCTTACTCAATTCAGAAAAAATTTTTGATGTACGCAATGAGGCGGACGGTGAAGCGGGATGAAAACCACGAGCTTCCACAATATATTGAGAGATGCGAATCGATTAACATCGAAACACTCCCGACGCAGAGTCAATGCCTGTGCAGTTTTTGTATCCGATCTGATGAATGGAACCATCGACGCACCTAAAATCAGAAGCAAGACCATGCGAAATTCCAGAACCACTTGTGCTGATGATTTTCTCGTAGTTGACAAACACAGGACTAAATATGGTCTTTATAAGCCTATCAATAACATGTGCATGCCATTTAAATGCTTTTCATTACTGTGGTTTCAAAACATACCACGTGAATCGACTACTAGGAAATTGAGAATCACATATAAACTGAACGGTAAGATCAGAATTTCATAAGTTGAACCTTTGGTTCTCAATCTAATCAAAAGCTGATTAGTCAATCGGCTCTCACGACTCTCAAATGTAGCTCTAAGTCACGTCGACTTGCGCAAAAAACAGCTAGTCTAGACGACTAGTTTCCGCTAATCCTTTTTATTTCAGGTGGCTACATGGCGGTGCTTGATGGAGCGACAGGCTATTTTCTTTTCCAATTTTCGTCTAATTTCAATCGATGCTGTTTTAAATGTATAACTTAACTATAAATAAACTAGTAAATACCCCCGCCCCTAGGGGCTACGCAGGCTTTATCATTTTCGCGTGTTGTCTATTCAGAGAGCCATATTTTTTTTCGTTTTAAATAATGATGCGTAATGTTTCAACTTCCCCCGTACTCCACTTCCTCCGTAGAACGTATGCAACGTTCCCCGTATTCCACTTCCCCCGTATTCCACTTCCCCCGTATTCCACTTCCCCATATTCCACTTACCCCGTATTCAACGTTCACCGCATTCCAAGTTCGCCGTATTCAACTTTCCCCGAATTTTATTTCTTCGTATTCCACTTCCCCCGTATTCCACGTTCACTGTATGCAAAGTTCACCGTATTCAACTTTCCCCGTATTCGAAGTTCCCCGTATTCCAAGTTCCCCGTATTCCAAGTTCCCCGTATTCCAAGTTCCCCGTATTCCACTTCCCCCATATTCAACGTTCACCGTATTCCACTTACCCCGTATTCAACGTTCCCCGTAGTCAACTTTCCCCGTACTCCAAGTTCCCCGTATTCCACTTTCCTTGCATTCCACGTTCACCGTATGCAACGTTCACCGTATGTAACGTTCACCGTATGTAACGTTCACCGTATGCGACGTTCACCGTATGCAACGTTCACTGTATGCAACGTTCACTGTATGCAACGTTCACTGTATGCAACATTCACCGTATGCAAAGTTCACCGTATTCAACTTTCCCCGTATTCCAAGTTCCCCGTATTCCAAGTTCCCCGTATTCCACTTCCCCCATATTCAACGTTCACCGTATTCCACTTACCCCGTATTCAGCGTTGCACTTGCTATGTATTCTACTCTGACACTTCCCCGACCAAATCTCTAAGACGACATCTTGACTGACTTTTAGCCGATTTTCAATTATGACCCGTTTTTTACCCATAACTCCCTTATTTCAGAAC
>CM055404.1:101796947-101812501 GCA_029228625.1 Pseudolycoriella hygida | reverse complement strand
TATTCCACTTCCCCCGTATTCCACTTCCCCCGTATTCCACTTCCCCATATTCCACTTACCCCGTATTCAACGTTCACCGCATTCCAAGTTCGCCGTATTCAACTTTCCCCGAATTTTATTTCTTCGTATTCCACTTCCCCCGTATTCCACGTTCACTGTATGCAAAGTTCACCGTATTCAACTTTCCCCGTATTCGAAGTTCCCCGTATTCCAAGTTCCCCGTATTCCAAGTTCCCCGTATTCCAAGTTCCCCGTATTCCACTTCCCCCATATTCAACGTTCACCGTATTCCACTTACCCCGTATTCAACGTTCCCCGTAGTCAACTTTCCCCGTACTCCAAGTTCCCCGTATTCCACTTTCCTTGCATTCCACGTTCACCGTATGCAACGTTCACCGTATGTAACGTTCACCGTATGTAACGTTCACCGTATGCGACGTTCACCGTATGCAACGTTCACTGTATGCAACGTTCACTGTATGCAACGTTCACTGTATGCAACATTCACCGTATGCAAAGTTCACCGTATTCAACTTTCCCCGTATTCCAAGTTCCCCGTATTCCAAGTTCCCCGTATTCCACTTCCCCCATATTCAACGTTCACCGTATTCCACTTACCCCGTATTCAGCGTTGCACTTGCTATGTATTCTACTCTGACACTTCCCCGACCAAATCTCTAAGACGACATCTTGACTGACTTTTAGCCGATTTTCAATTATGACCCGTTTTTTACCCATAACTCCCTTATTTCAGAACAATATCCCCCCCCGGAACATGTTTTCTCGACGTTTTGCACCATACCCGACAACATATCAAAAAAAAATTTTCGGGCAGCGGAGCAAATTTTGTCCATTTTTGCCTCCATTGATCGACCCTGGGCACCGAACCGCTCAACCGATTTTCTTTAAATCGGTTTCTCTACCTTCACACTTCCGAAACCTTTCATCTGACACCTCACTGGCCTCATTCCGGCAACTACCGGCCGAGATATTGGTTAATAAGTGCTCCAGCTCTGGATAAAATCGCCAAATAATGACCTATAGCTCGGTAGTATGAAACTTTTTCACCCAACATTGTTCAGCAAATTTGTTGCCCAAGCCTCCACTCTCGATTGGCACTCAAAAATTATCTCTACTTTGTCCAGCTTTGTTCTACTTTGTTCTACTCATCAACATCAACAACTTTCCCGAAGAAACCAAACGCGTAACTATTCTAATTCAGAAGATAGCAAAAATCCAAGATGGCGTCACTTTCACAGGTGGCAGCCATTTTCTTAGGATTCATAAAGTTTCTACTCACAAAACTCTGAGACTTTGCCAAAGAAACCTATCGCCCAATTCCCATACATTCCAAGATATTTTTAAAAACATAAAAATTGACCCAATGTCCCACTGCCCGACATTTTCACCAATGCTGGTGACTTCTACTCACTAAACTCTAAGACTTTGCCAAAGAAACCTATCGCCCAGCTCGCACACATTCCAAGATATTTTTAAAAACATTAAAATTGGCCCAATGTCCAACTGCCCGACATTTTCACCAATGCTGGTGACTTCTACCCACTAAACTCTAAGACTTTGCCAAAGAAACCTATCGCCCAACTCGCATACATTCCAAGATATTTTTAAAAACATTAAAATTGGCCCAATGTCCAACTGCCCGACATTTTCACCAATGCTGGTGACTTCCACTAACAAAACTCTAAGACTTTGCCGAAGAAACCTATCGCCCAACTCCCATACATTCCAAGATATTTTTAAAAACATTAAAATTGGCCCAATGTCCAACTGCCCGAAATTTACACCAACCAAAAAAAATGTATAAAGAAAATCAATGCATCATTTCGTTGCATACAAATAATTCCTTACAAAGAAAATATTTGAATACGCCACATGATTTCATTTCATTTAATACAAATAAAAAAAAATATTTGAATACGCCTCACAATGCGTAAACACATAAATACATTGAGAATATTTGTGAATGAAGCCACATGCATAAAATAGTTTTTTCGTTTCTTCCTTTTTATATTTGTTCTCACACACATACAACAGTAAATTCTCCCTGAACAAATTTCTCATATGAAAGTAATAACGAAGTATAAATTTTTCAAAATTTGTAAAAGCATTGTAGAAATGTTATACTTCACAGGAAGTACACGGTTTTAAATGTATAAATACTACTTTTCAATTCGCTTGAAAGTATCGCCGGTTGGTGATGTCCAGCGTTAAGCGTCGTTGCAAAACGATGCTAGGTGCGGATGGCGATACTGTTCTTATTATGGGAGACACTGTACCCATAATAAGAGCGCATTATTTTTGTTAGACTGCTTCATTGCGGTCAAAAGGGACTAATTTCGTTCTCTGTCTCTAGGTTTCCCTTGTGGTTTTCTCTTTCCCCTCGAAATTAGGTTTGCATTGCTTTTTTGGGTTAAGAAAAGCAATGCAAAAGGGAGGGTTTAGTTCCTCGGAACTCTTCAAGCAGGTCGCACGTAGGTAGATTCACATGTGAATCTACTTTTGCATTGCCTTTTTTTTTATTCATATAAGGCAATGCAAAACGACTTTTTGCTTTAGTTCCTCGGAACTCTTCAAGCAGGTCGGACGTAGATAGATTCGCATGGGAATCTACTTTTGCATTGCCTTTTTTTTGAATAATAGAAGGCAATGCAAAAGAATCTACTATTGCATTGCCTTTTCTTTGGCTTTCGGCTTATAAAAGGCAATGCAAAACGACTTTTTGCTTCAGTTCCTCGGAACTCTTCAAGCAGGTCGGACCTATGTTGGTTCACGCTGGAAATTTGTGACCGACAAACCGACAGACAGACAAACAGACAGACAGACAAACAGACAGACAAACAGACATACAGACAAACTTTTGAATTTTATAATTATAAATAAATTTCGACAATGGGCAGGGGTGACTGTTGACTCCGACGGGTCGACTGGGTCGGCAACTCACTAAAGAAGTTCGCCTGATTTCAACTTGTTTTAAGAGAGATGCTTACTTGCCGACAGGCTACAATCGACTGATGAAATATTTTGTTCGTATTACTTTTACTTAGTCCGAATATTTGATACTTAGCTGGCCAAATTTTTGTTTAGCAAAAATTGCACATTATCAAATCTATATCACTGCATCTTATAATTAATAACTGCCAGAAACATGTGAGATAACGAATACGAAAACTGGTAAGTGTGCATATATTGTCGCTTCGTTAATATGACTATGAGTACCGTTTGTCTCATAGGACAATAAAAGCAATACTTTTTCTCACAAAAATAACATTTATTCTTGAAAACTGATAGCAACGATTTAAAACATCTCTTTTATATTAAATTGAAATTGATTTATTAGTCAGTAACTTTAAGCACATGTATTGGTTGAAGCGCTTTAGAAAAAAGACCTTACTAGACTTTTAGCCGGTTCGTTTCTAGTTTTAACATATACAGGTGGAATGCACCTCGCTCAACCCACTCTTCCTTCCATAATTTCCCATCCAGCCCGTGGGCAGGCCTTCAGGTAGCACTCTTAAGTTTAACAAATTCTATTAAGAATCAGTAACCAGGGACTACGACGTGGACGTAAAAAGAGCATTTGATAGACAATTGCACATCTGGTATATGACCCCGAGCGACCACACCTTCGGTCCATATACAATCAAATGCTACCCTATCTGCTCGTTTGCTTTCCACTTATATACCGAAAAGATTTCATCATTGCTTACCCTAAAATGCACAACCGCGGTCTTCGGAACATTGAGGAAAATACACTCGAAAATAAATCGTCAACAGTGATGAGTTATCGTCTCTGGAAGATTGTTCCATCGGACAGTTCGGCTGAGTTCCGCATCCGCATTTCAATCTGTGATTCCAATTCCACAATCACGATTTGATAGAAAGAATGAATGCACGACACAAAACAAATTTCTTTATAAAGACAGAAATATTTATTTCAAGCAAAACTCTGAATAATAAAACGAAAATCATTCACCGTTGTTGCTCCCAAAAAACGATTTTGTATCAAAAATAACAGGTGGAACGTATACAAGCGCTGAATTTCCAGCATCATCACTAACGCTTCGTCGATCCTTCTTCGTTTTACCGAAAATTGGTTTCAAGAAACCCTTAATGCCTACATCATTGATTCCGAGTTCTTCTTCAGCATCCACAACATCCTTTTCAATTCTGTCCAAATTCTGATTTACCAAACCGATAAATGCTTCTAAATCATCAATACGTTTACACAATTTATTGAAATCATCTTGACTGTTCATCAAATCAGGAATTGTTTGCTCCATACTAATTGCTAGATCGTTTTTTATCTGTTTGGGACAGGCAATTAAATAACAGCTTCGTTAAAGAAGTCTACCGAAACCTACATTTGCCACTAAGTTCTCGAATTCCTCTAGCCGATTTAGCATTTCGTCAATGCTCGTGCAAACAGGATTTATCTAAAATGAAGCCGTTGGGATATTACGTGTACGGATCAATTACAACTTACCTCCTTAGAGATATCGGCCTGACGAAAATAATTCGAATACTCAACACCCAGCTTTTCTAAAAGCTCCATTTCTTTCTTGAGGAAGAAGCACAGTGAAAAGCACCAAAATTTATGAAAAATAAACAAAAACAAAAGCAACAGCTGATTATGTCAGAAAGGAGAAAAAAGTATTATGAAGTGAGAACAGTGATGCCAGCTGAGATAAAACGTAGCGCTTGCATCACGGGAGAATGCGGGAATCAGACTTTTTTTTAGTTACTTTATCGATTTTTTTTTCATTTAACAGAACAGCCGTATGCCATTTTTCGGATAGATCAATGAATTATGTCTTACGAAACTCATGTATTTTGTTCATTGACGAAAATAAAATTGACTTTACACTAAGTGTTAACACATATCCACATAATTGCTACATTTCGACTTCTCAAATTAATCAATGACTACTGGACTACAATGACATAATGTCATATCGACACTCGCCCTTTACAAAGGCATAAGTCAAGAAAGTGTACTGGTATGCATGTAAATCATGAAAAAGAAACCGCTTCTAAAAAGTGTACTGAGAGTGTATCCGAAAGTCAACTGTACGCCTTCAAAAGCGCACTGAGCTGTGTACTCGAAAGTGTATTTAAAAAGCTATTTTCGGTAGTGAGTCCGTTTTGACTTCAAGTATTCGATGGAGAAATTTAAAATCAATTTTGAGGAAAGTTTGCCAATAGATCTAACATGTTTCTCCTAAAAACATTAATAATTAGTTTAATCTTAGACTTGACTTAAATACACCACTTGAAAAGTGTAACTATCCGTGCATTAGTTGTTTTGTTTTTGCTGTAAGGCCCGAAATATTTTAAAAATTGCAAGATCAAAGAAACGTTTACCAAATGGAAATTACCACCGCCGCAGATACAAACAGCATAACTTAATCTTGACCAGTACTTCCAAATGTTAACATAACAACGGACAAGAGTTTCTCTTTGAATAATCGAACAAATGAGGTGTATATAAGGCCGCATAGTCGAGATGATTACTCACTCAATATGTGACCACGCTGATATACACATGGTCTTGCGACAAAGGTGTACTGAAGAGGCGTAAACGTTCCAATCAGCCAAACTTTTTGTCGTGGATTGTTCAAATATAGAATGGATAGAAACATGTCTGCTATAAAAGCGACGAATCTATGCCACATTTCTAAATTAACGCTAAATTTTGATCTATTTCTAATAAAATCGCCCGAAATATTTAAAAAAAAAAATTACATTTTGTTTACCGGTTTTTATAGTAAAATATTATCATTTAATCACTTTATAAAAAGTTAGACAAGATTAAATTTTCTGCAACAATAATGGCTTGATGTGTCGGTCGAGTCCTGTCGTGTTATGAAAATTCAGTCTCTAGCTTTTCAATTCAAATGAAATACTGAAAAGGGAGGTCCTATTTTAAGATATTTAGGTAGGTTTGGTAAAGGAGAACAGAGTGTGACCAAAAAACTCAACTCGAAACTCAACCGCAGACGGATTTGTACCGATTGTTAGATTTGTAAAGCAAAACAAAACTGATTGAATCGTTTAAGTCAAGTGAAGTTGAGTGTAGTGCCATCGTACGGCTTACCGGGAAAAGCTCCTACTAGTTTCGCTCCTAGTTACATCTCAGAGATGGCACTGGGTTTGTCGCACAGCTTACCACTGGCACAGTAAAACTTTCCGGTAACGAAAGTATCTCAAAAAGTAGAACCACAAACAGCGAAACTAGTAAATAATGATCTAACCTCTAACCCTTCATGGGTTGTAAGGCAGATTATTATTATTATAAGAGGATTGATTACTTAAATTGAAGATATAGATTTGGAAAGGATATTGAGTACGAAGAGTCTGATCATTTAATAAATCTCATCTTTTGTATGAAATTCATTTTTCCTTAAATATGGACGTCTTACATTGTCAGGTACTTTCATTGAACGTAGACAAATTGCGACAGGGTATGGCATTTGCACATAAAATTTTGTTCGTAAATTGGAGTGTCATAGCTTTCATAGTAACTTAACACGATATATGTGGACGATCTGTGTAAATCATGAATCATTCTTTTTCAAATTGTTCATACGCCTCATTCAATGTTCGTCGCAGATTATTTGTCGATTTGATTATCTAAAATTGAACATATCGACCGATTTGCGTGTAATACAAATAACCGGTAATTTACCGGTACATTCACTCAAAAATTTCGGTATTACCGTTTACCGGCATTCACTATCACCACCGCATTAAAAAAATAAATGGAAAGACTTACGCAACAAAAATATAGAAACCTTAAAGAAAGTTTGTAGTTTGTAGTGTCCGTGTGTAGACGTTGCATATTTTATTTTCAGTTTGACGACCAAATTTGAACGAATTTTTAATTCAAATAAAAATAAATCTGCATTTTTCGCTTTTCAAATAGTGAAAAATACAATATTCTGTTAGCGAATGAATTAGCGACTAGCGAATTTTTCTCGTTAATTGGTTTTTAGTGAGCGCTAGTCGCTATTAGCGAGCAATTTTTAGCGTCGCTACTAGCAGCGCTAATGGAACCCTGCTAAGGAACATGAAACGAAAAAGTAACCAACTCCCGTGTCGAAATTCGACTGATGGTTACAAACTCCGTGATAAACGCAATAGACGTAATTGTTGCAGAAGTTGTAATAAAAGTAAAGATTGTACTTGAAGTGGTAGAAACGAAGAAATTTATAGGAAAGTTAGGGTCATTGATGAGGACGGCTTCTGGGGAGTCACGCTCGAAAGATTTCCTATTACAGAGGATTTCGGTTGCAATTCAGAGAGGCAATTCGGCATGCATCCTGGCAACATTAGGGAAAAATAGAATAGATGAGTTTTCTTTATTGTAATTATTTTGTTGTTGAAAAGATCGTTTTTTTACTGGCTGCGCCAATGTGAGCAGTCTTTTTTTTCGCTTAAAATAAAAAAAATATGATTTATCTTTAGTAAGTAATGTAACAGTAAGTAATGAACACCCTGTATTGACTAACCCTCTAAGCATGAGAGTTGAAAAATAATTTGGCGCCGTAAGCGTAAATGTAGAATATCAGCTGTTAAACGTTTACTGTTTCTTATTGTTATCTATGTTATCAGCGGGAAATATGTTTTCCTTGTCTTAAAATGTTTTAGTTTGATACAAGTCCCCTGATGATGAGCAACTTTGTGCTCGAAACTGCAGTAGGAAATAAAAACAAAATATTGGCAAAATTTAAATGAAGTTTGTGTTAAACCCAAAAATTTTCCCTCAAGCTTTATAGAGTTTTTTATCACAGAGCCAGCGAAAGTTTGTTCTTTCGCCCCTCAAATCAGGGACGAAAGTAGAAAAATGCATCCCACGGGACGAAAGTAAAAGAAGGAAGCCAAGAGAACGAAAATATTACAAATGAACAACTTCCGTCCCTCTTTGCGTCAATGAACTACTAAAATTTGTTCACTTGACAGAAAGAAGGTTGCCATCACAGAAGTGGTTTTGATTTTGAGCGCTACATATTAACCAGCGGTTGTTTCTGGTTTAATAATATTAAAGCATTTATAATCACTTCCTAACAAATTTTTTCTGATTTACTTAACACGACGTCGTAAAGGGAATCAATGTTAACCATGAAATATGGCGTCAAAGTAAGTTTGTTGTTATTTTGTAAAGTTATTGTTTGCTGTGTTTTCATTGACGGATTCATATATTTTATTGGCTGTTAAGCAAATATTTTTTATATTATAATGGAAACAATGATGGGAATAATGTTGTGTTGTGTTGACTTAATTCAAATAATTTAAGTCCTTGCCAAGTGACAACAGTGTTATTCAGTGATGTTGTTCGTAAATGGGAATATTGCATTTTTGTGCGTTCAACCCCAATCATTTTCATGAAAAATACTATATTCAGAATGCATCAGTGGCATTCGTGGCTAAAGTACATACAAACCTTCCGCTGTGTCTGTGATATAAAATAGTATGGATAACTCGGGACAAAAGTAAGAAAATTCAAACCGTGTGATTGCCGACCTCACTTTCGGTTCGGGCTGCAAACTTCACACGGGTTTGAATTTTCTTACTTTCATCCCTTGTCATCCAAATTACTATTGCCGAGTTTCGCGAACCGGAAGTAAAAGTTTTATTGCTGTATAAAATTATTTTCCTTCCTCCAACGAAAGTGGTGATCTTTAGTAAGATTTGCATAGCAAAAGTTTTAGTAAAACTACTCCTATGAAAGTCGTAGTGTAGTGTTGCTAAATAAAAATGCTGCCTCCAAGTCGACGCCTCTGTCAAGGTTTCAGTGGTCAACTTGAAGTTACTCAGAATATTATTTTGTCAACACTGTAAGCGTGACATTTGTGACATTTAGAGAGAGAGAATCCGCACGTGCTTCTCATATATTATCTATTATAAAATACACAGAATTAGAAAAGCAATAACCATGGACGTATTTGATGGTAAAGTAGTTTACATCAAAGACATTTTTAGATAAATTTCGAATTTGATTTTTTTGTGCCATCTCAGAGAATACCATCAACAGTTCCGATAGTTCCGATGAAGACGATTCGGAAATCATCGATGGTAACACTTGCTCAGACTTAGAGTTGACCGAATTGTTTACAAGCCAATACCACCTTTCGGCTGAAGAATGTGTTTCTCTAAAGAAAACCTACATTCTTCATATGGCAGCCAGCAAAACGTTTGAAAGAATCGTCATTGGAACATCGTGCGGATCTATTCAATTTTACGACATAAGGACAGGACTCTCCAAATTAAAAACGCCGGATTGCTTGAATGGCTTAACTAGCTTCATCACCGGAGTTAAATACGCTAATTCGTCGCTGGACTCGGTTCTAGTCTCGACGACTGAGAGCGTTTTAATGGTAGATTTACGTAGTGACGATATAGCTCACACATTCTGTGGTAAGTTGAATCGACAAATACCCGATATTTCTTGTGTTCGTTGTTTACCATATTTCCTATTCAGACGACCGTGAGTCCGTGCGAAAAAAGCACTTCAATTGCTTTGATATCAATAACAACGACCGCATTATCTGTGTTGGCACTCAGCAACGCGACCAGGAAGTGTATCTAACCTTTTTCGATGTGCGCAAGCAATCATTGCTTGGGGCTTATTGGGACAGTCATCATGACGATATTACCGACGTGAAATTTCATTTGAAAAATCCAGACTTGGTTTTAAGTGGATCCACCGATGGTTTGATTTGTGCTTTTGACATATCTCAGACAAACGAAGACGAAGCATTGTTGTCTACGTTGAATACCGAGAGCAGTGTTGCATCCATTGATTGGCATGAAACTACATTAGGAAAAGATATTGCTTCATGTATAACACACACCAACGATTTGCAATTGTTTGATGTGTCAAATTTGGAGGATGCTGAGATGTTGAAAACGTTTGATCGTGAAACTGTGACCAAACATATGAAGGTAAAATCTTTCATATTTGACCTTTGAATCGATCGTTAAATTTAAAATTACAGAGGAGATCGGTAATGGACTGTTCGTTGATCAATTGTCACAGCACAATGGATGACGAAATTTTGCTTATAGCCTCCTCCAATTATGACAAGGGAAAGTGTTTACGAAGTCTGGCGTATCGAAATGAAACACTTGTACCGTCGACCGATTTTATAGGAAATAAGCAAATCGTCAGAACTAGCGTCCTAAATAAAAACGTAAATTATTTCCACATTTCTGATAGACAAACGAACATTAAAAGAAAATTTTATTCGTAGACGAACACATTACTTACCGGAGGAGAGAATGGCTTAATAACACTTTGGTCAACTGGAGCGATGGCAGACTCTAAAACGAATATCAAATCTAGCAATTTGAAAGAGAAAACTTATAAAAAACACAAAATGACTCCATATTGAAATAAATGTTATTCGTTCGCCCAAGCGAGAATAATTTTTTAATGCAATACAAGTGGAAAATCAGTGACTCGAAAAACAAATTCACCAGGGAGGCAAAATGTTCTTTACATTGGCAACCCTTTTTCGTTAAAGCTTTTGGATTGTCGAAATAATTAAATTTCTGGGAAAATCGAACAGTTCCTGAAAATATAAGACAAATTGATAAACAGAAACTTTGATAAGCCGCGGAGTAATATGCTAATATGAGGTATGATGGCACGTCCCATATTCCAACTTCGCGTGAACTGATACCCGTACGTATCAGAATTGATGTTACGAAAAGACTCGAACGTAAATATTAAGTGTATGAAATTACGTCCACATTCAATTGTATTGGAAATTGCCGAGAGCGCAATATTGAAAAACCCGTCCGAAGAAACGGTGTAAGAAAGGCCTTCCGAAAGTTCAAAATTGACCCCAAATAGATAAAAATGTTCATCTCAATTTGCTCTGCAACATAGTAAAAAAATTTGTTTAGACCCGTACGAAGGACGAAGTTCTTCGAAAAGGGGTCTTATGCATTGTAACCAAACCAATTTCGACCGGGAATTAGGAGAGGATCGATCATGGTCCTTAGATGATGAATCAGCAATAAAAAAAATGTCCGTCCGTCCGTCCGTCAACACGATAACTCGAGTAAAACTCAACCTATTTTCAAAATTTTTTTTTCCCTAAAAGGTAATCAAAAAATCTTTTATAGGATTAAATCTGGGCACTGTCGGCCTAAGGGCCAATGAACTAGGGCCGTTTAAATGGTTTTTGGTCTTTTATACATAACTCGAGTAAATCTTTTCCGATTTTCATAACATTTTTTCAAATCAAAAGATAAAGCAATTCCCTACAATTTATGGAAGAAACCTTTTTGAATCTGAGCGCCTGGACTCAGCCAGGGCTCTAAAACTGAGTCTCTACAAGGGCCAACAATTTATGGAATTTTTTTTTTTACTTTAGGTCGCTGGACCTAGCTTGAGCCCTAAAGAAGCGGAGCTACTAGCGCCCTACTTGTTTTTAGACCCGTACGAAGTACGTAGGTCTGATGCGTTTACTACCACGTTTGCTACATTGCGAATTCGAACCCGGGAGTAAGGGCGAAACTTTTTTTGTTGCCTCCAGATGACAAATCAGCGAAAAAAACAATGTCCGTCTGTCGGTTAGTCTGTCTGTCGGTCTGTCTGTCTGTCTGTCCGTCAACACGATAACTTGAGTAAATCTTGACCGATTTTCAAAAACTTTTTTTTGTTTGAAAGATCTCGGCACGGCCGACAATTTATAGAAGAATTTTTGCCTGTGCTTAGGGCTCAAGTAGGCCTCATGTCGGTCCTAAGGTCGGCCTTAACATAAAAAATGTTTTTTGCGATGTTGCAGAGCAAATTGAGGGAAACATTTTCGTTTATGGAAGTATGTATCCGAGGCCTCTACTTAAGGCCCTAGGTCGGCCCTCGCCCAAAAAATAGTTTTTTGCTTAGTTGTAGACAAAATTGAGGAGAACATTTTTCTCTACTTGGAGATCAATTTTGTGCGTTCGGAGAATTTTTTTACACCGTTACTTCGTACGGGTTTTTCAAAATTGCCCTACGGGCAATTTCCAATACAGTCTACTGTGAACGCAATATTTACTTAAACACGTTCCAGTCTTTTCGTAACATCAACTCTGTTTGCCGCATCTATTCTGATACGTACGGGTCCCTTCTATGTTTTATACATAAATCAATGAAATTCCATCCGATTTTCGTGATTCTTTTCCTTTTCGATAGGTAATGAAAGCCTTAAGAGTATCCAAGAAAAAATGTGGGCCTGGACCGAGCCTAAGATGGCCGCTAATGTTATGGTGGATTGATCTAGGCGATTTATTTTGGAAAAGTTCAAATATTTTGAAAACAATAAGAGATAGAAGATCGGTTTCAAAGGCAAAGTTGTTGGTTTCGGTGTGGTGCCAGTAACAATGCCTGCCAATATGACCGCTAATGTTACGGTGGAAAAAGAGTTGAGTGCGCAAATTATAAATCACAACAAAAACCTTTTTAAAGGTAGAGTGTGACGCAGTCCGTAAGTCCGCTTCCAAAATTAATGATATCAGTGATATCATCGATCATGGTCATTAGATGACGAATCAACAATAAAAAAATGTCCGTCCGTCCGTCCGTCAACACGATAACTCGAGTAAAACTCAACCGATTTTCAAAAACTTTTTTTCTCTGAAAGGTAATCAAAAAATCTTTTATGGGATTGAATCTGGACGCTGTCGGCCCAAGTGCCGCCGAGCTAGGGCAGTTTAAGTGGTTTTTGGTCTTTTGTACATAACTCGAACAAATTTTTTCCGATTTTCAAAATTTTTTTTTGTTTTAAAGATCTAGGCATGACCGACAGTTCATAAAAGAAACTTTTGCCTGTGCTTAGGGCTCAAGTGGGTCATGTCAGTCCTATGGTCTTCCCTAACCAAAAAACAAATTTTTTTTGTTATGTTGCAGAGCAAATTGAGGGAAACACTTTTGGCTATGGAATTGTGTATCCGAGGCCTCTACTTAGGGCCCTAGGTCGGTACTAAAGTCGACTCTAGCTCAAAAAATGGTTTTTTCTATGTTGTAGAGAAAATTGAGTTGAACATTTTTCTATATTTGGTGGTCAATTTTGTGCTTTCTGAAAGGTTTTTTTACGCCGTTTCTTCGGACGAGTTTTTCAATCGGCAATTTTTAATACAACTTAATGTGGACGCAATTTCATTCACTAAAGAGTTAAGGCAATATTTATTTAAATACGTTCGAGTCTCTTCGTAACATCAACTCTGTTTGCCGCATCTATTCTGATACGTACGGGTCCCTTCATATGTTTTTTATTGTTGATTCGTCATCTAAAGACCATGATCAAAGCTCCCCCATTACTACCGTGTCGAAATTGGTGTGGTCAAACGTCGTGGTAAACGCATAAGACCCCTTTTCGAAGAACTTCGTACGAGTCTAAAAAGTACACTTCACTTTCTCGACTAACAATAAGAAACAAACAAAATTTGAATTCCGCATTTATTATTCTGTCCGCAAAGCCATATCAAAACTGGCCTGACTCTGAAGATTCAGGGACATTTTTTAGTGGAAGGAGAGGTGGAAGGACGTTTTGGTCAAGCAAGTGCAGTGATGAGATTATTTCCGAGGGTTGTAATAACAACGTCCTTCAGCCCAAGTGGGATCATTCTTTTGGCAGTGCATTCCATCGCAACAGTTACCCTGACTTCCGTTATCACCAGTACAAGGGCTGTCATGAGATTGACATGCTTCAACTTGAAAATATATAAGTTGGTTGACAAATTTTCGATGGCAAAGGAAACTCAAAGACTTGCCGGTGGTGGTCAAAGTACTCATACATAGAGCGGTAACAATTGCAAAAACCAACACTAGCTTCATCTTGATTTCGGTGAAATTGCGCTAATCATTGAAGACTTCTGTTTGAAAATGTTTCTACAATCCATATATATAGGGGGAATCGTAAATTAGAATCAACCTAAAATATTCGTCAAATGAGTTATTTAGAAATGAAAGAAAAAGTTTCGGCATCTCTAGTTTCAGAGGCGTCGAATATTTCCGGCGTATAGACTCTTGCCCCTTGCAAAATTTCTTAGGTATCAAGAGATGAGGTAACTTCATGCATAATACTACGTTGGTTAAAAAAGGAAATAGTTCATGCAATAGGCTTGTCTTTGTCTAGTAACTATGACAGTGTCGCGTTGTGTAGAATATTTTTATTGAGAAAAATTGCAACAAACAGAGGTCTGTATTTCAAGCTGGGCGACCAGTTGCCAAAAATGTTTCCATGACAGTGCTAGAGTGGGGAACAAATACGTTAATGTACACTCGTTTCAAAGTTAAGTAACGCAGTAACGATTACTATACGTCGTATAAATGTCAACTCGGCACCAAGCTGCCTCAAGATACTCTACTGTGAATATAGATGGCGCAGCAGCCTGGTGCCAAATCGCAATTTATATGACGTATAATATTCCTGACTATCGTTAGAATGACTTTTGATGATTTTTGGCGCCAGAGCGTCGGTCGATTCCCATGCTGTTCGTAAAAGTTGTATACGGCTTTTTTAACTTTACAAACTCGTAAGTGCATTGAGTGAATTGTCGTACAGGCTCCTTCTATAAGGCTACTTATACGGGGTTAGGACCGAATTTCAAAAAAAAAAATATCCCCAACCAAAATGTCCCTGCGGACAAAATATCCCCAGACAAAATAATCGGACATAATAACCACAATTTTTCCATTAAAAAAAGGACAAACCGCACATGAGTGTCACGTCAAGTTATACTCTTATGGTCAGGACCCTCTGGTCGATTGGAGAAGGCAGCCTCGTGCAAAAGAAGCTCGTACGACAATACTGAATGCGGAAACGAAAACCAGAACATTAATAAGCACTCAGTACCGACTCGGCACCAGGCAGCGTACTTGATAAGTATGAGTAAGCCATAAGGGTATAATTTGACGTGACACGCGTGTGCGGTTTGTAACACAGAAGTGCATTTTTTTCGTATATTGTATCGATATTATACCGTAGTTTCTTTATATGAAACAAGTCGAACCCCCGCCCCTAGCGGCTACGCAGGCTTTGTCATTTTCGCTTGTTGTCTATTCAGAGAGCCAAAGTATATTTTTTTCCATTTTAAATAATGATGCGTAGTGTTTAATAATAATAATAATAATAATACTAAACTCGAAGTGGGCGAGTAAGGTACTATAAATAAAGATAATTTCTTTGCCGCAAAATTACTCCACTTCCCCCGTATTCCATTTCCTCCGTGGAACGTATGCAACGTTCCCCGCGTTCCACTTCCCCCGTATTCCACTTACCCCGTATTCAACGTTCACCGCATCCCAAGTTCCCCGTATTCCAAGTTCATCGTATTCAACTTTCCTCGTATTCCAAGTTCCCCGCATTCTATTTCCCCGTATTCCACTCCCCCGTATTCCACTTCCCCCGTATTCAACGTTCACCGTTTTCCACTTCCACCGTATTCCACTTCCCCCGTATTCCATGTTCACCGTATGTAAAGTTCACCGTATTCAACTTTCCCCGTATTCCAAGTTCCCCGTATTCAACTTTCCCCGTATT
>CM055404.1:101775950-101796447 GCA_029228625.1 Pseudolycoriella hygida | reverse complement strand
CTCCACTATCGATTGGCACTCAAAAATTATCTCTACTTTGTCCAACAACAAAAGTTCCCTAACAACAAAGTGAGGAAACCTCAAAATTTTAACAGTTTTCGCTGCCTAGCTCCTCCGCATGAAGTCGGATCAAAAAATTTCTTTCTACAAAGTTGTAGGCCATCAAAAACTCTAAGACTTTGCTTCCCCGACCAAATCTCTAAAACGACATCTTGACTGACTTTTGACCGATTTTCAATTTTCACCCATAACTCCCTTATTTCAGAACAATATCCCAACCCGGAACATGTTTTCTCGACGTTTTGCACCATACCCGACAACATATCAAAAAGTTTTTTTTTTTTTTCTTCGCCAGTGTAAACGCAATTAAACGCAAAAATAACGGGAACGTGACAGACAGACGAATAGACACATAAATAAATAAATAAGCAAATAAATAAATGGACACATAGATAAACAGACGGACATTAGAGGTTTATAATTAGTAATTATTTTATGTTTTAAAAGAAAATCGACATCAATCTAATGACATCAATTCGATCGATTTATTTAAATTCACAATAATAATTGCAATAATTAACAACTTGTAAGAATGCAATGTGTTATACTAAATGAGCTATTAGGAATAATTTGTTGCTTTACTGCTTGTTTACCGTTTTTATGAGGATAGGAAAAATAATTTCAAGAAAAATTATGTAACAATTATACATTAACGAAAATTTAAAAAACAACTTCATAAACTTTGCACTTTAACACCGCGAAAGCCTGCCTGCGTATATCACACTCGTCAAAAACATTATATTTTTCCTAGTTGCGTAAATAACTAATTCATGCCTCATACTGAAGCCGACAGTAAAAAATGTCATTTTCAAGAGACAAATTGTTACTTTTCGGCTCTGGTATATGTTTAGACTGCTTTAACAGAAACTAGTAAACGATTGGAGTAGATGAATCGAGCATATTTGTTCATGCTGCCTACTAGGGACTTGGACTTATATTTTTCATTTTTTCGTCAGAGTAGGCAGCATGAAAAACGTAATCGTCACTCGGCAAACCACTTTCGGCTTATGCCTTGTGACGTAAATAACTATTTGGGCACATTCGTTTGTAACTTGCTAACATTCCGGAAAAATATTTCATTCACAAAATTTTGAAAGTAGATTTATAATATAGAGCATATAGAGTAATTTCAGAGAGCTAAGTACGGTAAAGTTGCTGGTGGGAAAACGTAATATTTTATATAATTTGCCTAAGTATTGTACTTTTTGCTGGTGGCCATAAGTATATTTGTATGGAAATGAGAGAGAAAACGTTAAGTATTTATATATTACTCTCTGAAATTACTCTACTGCACTCAAACTTCGTATTTAAACTCTAGGTTGCCATTAAGAAACATAATTCAGCAATTCAGTTAGTTGGGATCACTGAAGTTATACTATAAAACGTATCATTCCACTTTGTTTTCGGAAATTTGTTCAGTAAGTTAACAAAAAATGATAGCAATTCAATTAGCGACTAGCGGAAAGGTTTCGCTAATTAAATTTCAGCGAGCGCTAGTCGCTATTAGCGAGACATTTTCGATTTTAGTGTCGCTATTAGTGGAACTACTAGCGACGCTAATGCAACATTTACTCAGATACCTTCGAGTCTTTTTGCAACATCTATTCTGTTTGCCACATCTATTCTGATGGGCGGTCGTATGCCTTCATACAGTTTGTGATTTGTGACCGACAGACAAACAAACAAATTTCAGACGTTTATAATTAGTAGTGGCCGCTAGATAGTACTCCTGTGAGAATGCAATCATCAACAACGAATATGTTTTTTATAAAAGAATGTTTTTTTTTGCGTATCGAAACTTAAAACGTCGCCACAAATTGAAATCATTTGTTTTGGAAAAAGGGACAAGGGCTTGCGTCTCATTTCCCTTTTATAAAGGGTTTTTGTTGTGATTTTTTCATGTGAGAACACATTTGAGAAAATGTACAAGATCGATCTACATAATTTCTAAGAAAATTTCAAGTCATTGTTACTGTTCGCTACTGCGCCAACTATAATATAGTTGATATTATCATCTCTCTAGTGCGCATGGACAACCCTTGCAACACCGATGATCATTTGTTTGATTTCACATTATTTTCGCCACTAACAGCCCAGCAGGTCCATCATAAACACAATATTACTATTAGCCAGGGAGTCTTAATTTTTTATTTTTGTACCTCACATAAAATGGACGAATCTCAGTGTGTGAGACCGCCACAAAGTCCAGCCGACAATGGTAAGAACTGTTCTTTTTAAAGGTTCATAAAGTAATGAAACTACGAATTCCTCTCTTTTCAGCTGGTCGCCCGCCTGAAATTGATGATGATGTTATTTTGATTGAAAGGGAAAATCCCATTATAGATTTATGCTCACCATCGGTAACTACAACTGTCAATAGAAATCCTCGCCGCAGCAACTCTGTAATGCGAGAGAAAAAACCTGAAGTTTGTACATCGGAAGAAATCCCTCAGGTGATTTGTATGATTTGCAAACTGTCGCCAATTCTTCGAACACCGTATGCGGCTTATTGCGGGCACGTATTTTGTCGAAATTGTATACGAAAATCATTGATTTCCAAAAAGTATTGTCCCGTTTGTAAAAAGTTTCTTTCTACTTCAAGCATATTTCCTCTTCATATTTAAAATAAATTATTCTGTGTTCTGTGTTCTGTGAGACGTGCAGGTCAATCAGTTCTAGATGATAAAATTCTACAAAATTCATTTCTTATCAATGTATTTCATTTTCTCAAAATGCGAGTTTTTCTAACCCTTAACGATTCCGGTTGTCTGATGCATGAGTGAAGAATTCATGAGTTGTACACACAGCGCCTCTACTGCAGAAGCTTCAGGTATTTGCGCTTGTAAAAAAGAACAGTATTCTAGTATTCTCGAACACCTGTGAGCTGAAAAAGTAGATACAGTGAAATTAGGAAATGACTAAAAATCGGTTAGGAAAATAACTGAAAATTATGAAATGATTAAAATCGGAAAATAACTGACAATCGAAAAGTAGCAGAAAATCGGGAAATAGCTGACAAATATGACTAAAAACCGAAAAATGGCTTACAATTGAAAGTGATGATCAATGGTATAAGGTCGCGAGGAATAGTACAAGTGTATGATCATTAATGGGGACATTAAGTTGCATGAGGTTGTAGAAAAATGCGGCTGAATAAAATAAAGGCAGAGAAATATTTCGTTTTTTCATCCGCTAAGATTCAGTCTTTGGTTATTGTCATCCCGGTTTTGTTAGACCCGTAGAAGTTCTTTGAAGAGGAACCTATTACGTTTACCACGACGAAGTTTGTAATCAGTCGAATTTCGACCTGGGAGTAGGGGGAAACATCGATCATAGTCCTTAGATGACAAATCAGCAATAAAAACATATGCAGGGGACCCGTACGTATCAGAATATATGCGGCAAACAGAGTTGATGTTACGAAGAGACTCGAGCGTAAATATTGCCTTAACTCTTAAATGTATGAAATTACCTCCACATTAAATTGTATTGGAAATTGCCGAGAGGGCAATATTGAAAAACCTGTCCGAAGAAACGGTGTAAAAAACCTTTCCGAAAGCACAAAATTGACCCCCAAATATAGAAAAGTGTTGTACTCAATTTTCTCTACAACATAGAAAAAAATCATTTTGGGCTAGGGTCGACCTTAGTATGACCTAGGGCCCTAAGTAGAGGCCTCGGACACTCAATTCCATAGCCAAGGCCAACCTTAGGACCGACATGGCCCACTTGAGCCCTAAGCACAGGCAAAAATTTCTTTCATAAATCTTTCATAGATCTTTCAAACAAAAAAAAATTTTGAAAATCGGAAAAAGTTTACTCGAGTTATGTGTGATGACAACAATATTTTATTGCGCCGAGAATGTCATCTAGAGAAGTGTTGTCGCTCATTTCCCGAATAATCTCTAATGTCGTCTCGAAAAGAGCTGGCTCCGTAGATTTATTGCAGTCCAATCGTTTTTGTATATTTTTCGGGAAAATGCGCAATGAATAACTTTGTTCATAATTCAACCTGATGTCTTCGTCTCAACAAGTTTCCAATTTGACTATTGTTCACATGAAAAAGTCACAGAGGATTTCACAGGAGAACACATTGTAATAGCTTTTATGTTGTTTATTCAACCTTTTTTCTTTCACAACTGATAAAATTCATTACATTTGACTACACGAAATGAAACTACAAAATATCGTACTGAGGTGCTGTCCCCGGTCCTAAGACCGGTGGCACCCAGAAATCAACCTTTCAAAACCGAACTAACCGTTGGACTGACTGAACTCGACTGACTCAATTCTATATAACTTTCTTGTTTTTACCGAATAAAAATTCAAACGTAACGTTACAAAGTGTCGAATCAGCAAAAGGAAATGCAATTATTTTTGCTGGCAACAGTAATATGTCGAATGCTCGTGTTACTTATAAGCGGATATTTACATTCGATACTATGTCAAGCAAAGAATTTCGTTTACTCAACCGAAAAACGTGCAACCCAAATCTCCTGGGTCGTGATTTTGAGTCGAAACGAAAAATGCTCGCTTTTGGCATGTAATGGCCAGGGCCATTACATCCGAGGGGCCTATGGATTTGTTTAAATTGGGCTTCCGGTTGGACAATCAAATTTTATTCATTTGTGGATCGCGATTGGCGTCGAGCCAATTAATTAATCCGGGTGAGCCGGGTGGCCGGGTGGGCCATTACATATGTACAAAAAACACATAGAGCCCTAGCAGAGACTCGTTTTTAGTGCCCCAGCTAAGTCCAAGGACTCAAATTAAAAAAAGTTTCTTCCATAAATTGTCGGCTATGCTCAGGTCTTTCAAACAAAAAGAAATTTATGAAAATCAGAAAAGATTTGATCGAGTTATGTACAAAATACCAAAAATCACTTAAACGGCCCTAGATCGGTAGCCTCTGGGCCGACAGTGCCCAGATTCAATCCCATAAAAGGTTTTTCGATTACCTTTTAGGGAAAAAAAAGTTTTTGAAAATCGGTTGAATTTTATTCGAGTTATCGCGTTGACAGACGGACGGACGGACGGACACTTTTTAGACCCGTACGAAGTACGAAGGTCTGATGCGTTTACTACCACGTTTGTTACATTGCGAATTCGAACCAGGGAGTAAGGGGGAAACTTTTTTTGTTGCCTCCAGATGACAAATCAGCGAAAAAAACAATGTCCGCCTGTCTGTCGGTCTGTCTGTCTGTCCGTGAACACGATAACTTGAGTAAATCTTGACCGATTTTCAAATATTTTTTTTTTCCTGAAAGGTAGTCGAAAAATATTTTATGGGATTGAATCTGGACACTGTCGGCCCAAGGGCCGCCGAACTAGGGTAGTTTAAATGGTTTTTGGTCTTTTGCACACAACTCGAGTAAATCTTTTCTGATTTTCATAAATTTTTTTTGTTTAAAAGATCTGGGCATGGTCGACAATTTATGGAAGAACCTTTTTTTAATTTGATTCCTTGGACTTAGCTAGGGCACTAAAAACGAGTCTCTGCTAGGGCTCTATGTGTTCTTTGTACATAACTCGAGTAAATCTTTATCGATTTTCAAAATTTTTTTTTGTTTGAAAGATCTGGGCATGACCGACAATTTGTGGAAGAAACATTTTTCGATTTGAGTCTTTGGACTTAGCTAGGGCACTAAAAAAGAGTCTTTGTTAGGGCCCTACGTGGTTTTGTACATAACTCGAGTAAATCTTTTCGATTTTCAAAAACTTTTTTTGTTTGAATGATCTCAGCACGACAATTAATAGAAGAATTTTTGCCTGTGCTTAGGGCTAACATAAAAAAATGTTTTTTGCTATGTTGCAGAGCAAATTGAGGGAAACATTTTTGTCTATGGAAGTATGTATCCGAAGCCTCTATTTAAGACCCTAGGTCAGTACTAAGGTCGGCCCTAGCCCAAAAAATAGTTTTTTGCTATGTTGTAGACAAAATTGAGGAGAACATTTTTCTCTATTTGGAGGTCAATTCTGTGTGTTCGGAGAATATTTTTACACCGTTACTTCGGACGGGTTTTTCAATATTTCCCTACGGGCAATTTTCAATACAGTCTAATGTGAACGCAATATTTACTTAAATACGTTCCAGTCTTTTCGTAACATCAACTCTGTTTGCCGCATCTATTCTGATACGTACGGGTCCCTTCATATGTTTTTATTGCTGATTCGTCATCTAAGGACCATGTTGAATCCCAAGCAAAGAGTATTTTCACTCCATCAAGTGAAGAAAATCAAAGTGCTCCGAATATGTTAATTAAATGAAAATGGTCAACTTAAGTATAAATACAAGGATTTTACCAAGGCTGCCACGCTATTGAAAAAAAATAGCGTCGCTATCGCTATCGCTATTCAAAATTCGCGCTATTTCGCTATTGTATGTTGAGCCAAGGTACCTGAATAAAAATACTTCATTTTATTGATTTAGGACTCGATGTTACACTTTGTTAAGATGGATGTTTGGTTTAAATAATATAATAAGTTGAAATATAGAAATAAAAACAACGTGTCGAGGTTCGTATAAACCAACTACATATTTTAGAATAATTAAGCTTAACACCACCCAAGTAAGAAAAAAGTCTCAAATGAAACTAAAAAAAGACCTCGCATTGGTCTCAAATTTATGTATTTCTTGGTCTAAAAAAATTCTTATTTTGATCCATTAAAAAATTAAGTTCAGTTAAAGTACACGTTGAGGACTTCTCATTTTAGATAATTTCGATGCATTGAAAGTGTTGAGACTTTTGAGGTCACCTCTTTTCTTCTCATATTTTTATATTTTAATTTAAAAAACTATTACTGAGACAGATGAGGACTGTTGAGTGGTCTCATTTCAAGTTCTTTGGTGATTAAGTGTTCACTTAAAATAGAGAATGCTCACTGTGGAAATCAATTAATGAGACAGATGAGGACCTTCGAAAGGTCTCATTTCGATATAAGCAATATACCTTTGCTTATAAACACGCACTTAGTGTCTTCCGGGAATGTTTCCTAATGATTTTTCCATAGCAGAACGAAGAATTTTGTAATATTCAACATATGAAAAATAGCGATAGCGATAGCGTGAAACTAACGAAAAAGTCGCTATCGCTGTCGCTATTCGACAAATGGAAACGCTATCGCTATCGCTATAGCGAATAGCGATAGCGATAGCGAAATTTTGCGCTATTTCGCAATAGCGTGGCAGCCTTGGATTTTACAGCGAATTAAATCAGAATAAATACAAACGTTAAACGGGCAACATGCCCTAAATAAAGTATTTCATTCTCGTAGAATCAGTGGCACCTGAGTGTTGGGGAGAATATCCCTCCAGTGAATTGGAAAGGTGACCAACGGAAGGTCACATAAAATTCAAATTAATCCTACAGCTGGTAGTTGTAGGCTCTGGATTCAACATATGGTGACCCCGACGTGACCTTTTGTTGGTCACTATCAAATAGGCGCGGATGTTCTGGTAGCACCAATGCATGTAATGTATTGGTCTGAGAACATTAACAAATTATAAGTCGTTCGAAAATATAAATGGTTGGAGACATGCAATTAACTAACTAGTTTAGACAAACGGCCTGGGTGGCGAAAACGTTCGGTTGGTCGATTCCGTAAAGCCAAAGAAGAAGTGGTTGGGTCGATTCCGTAAAGCCGAAGAAGAAGTGGTTGGCCGATTCCGTAAAGCCGAAGAAGAAGTGGTTGGCCGATTCCGTAAAGCCGAAGAAAAAGTGGTTGGTCGATTCCGTAAAGCTTGGTCAGATTGATATATGGATGTTCGGGATCGTTAATTTTTACTCCATAAAAATGGTGGGAGTATGTTGAATCCCGAACAAAGAGTATTTTCACTCTATCAAGTGAAGAAAATCAAAGTGCAAAAACCCGGAAGAAATGAGAACGTCATATATGAATGCTTCCCAAGTAAAAAGTAGAAACCAAGACAAAATCTCATTGTGATTATGAGGAAAACAGAATAAAAGTGTGTGCAAGTTGTGCAAAAAACAGTCAAACAAACGCTTCGACCTCCAACCACGATTTCCTAAAACTATTTGCGTAACTTGCAAAGTTGCTATCAACAACAGAATACAAGGAAAGACGTCGAGATTATTAGCTGAAATACCCAACTTTCTGGAAATACAATTGTTGAAATATACTCGGAGCCGATATGTTGTAGAGAAAGTTGAGTGAAACATTTTTGTCTATGAAAATATGTGTCCGAGGCCTCTCCTTAGGGTCCATGGTCGTTCGTGCAGTGCTTCTTCGTAAGAGTTTTTCAATATTGCCATTCGGCAATTTCCAATCGAGATGAATATGCTTAATCGGTAATTTTATACAACGGGAATCCTTGCAACGGGATTCGTACGGGTCCGCGAAGTTTATGTTTTTAAATAGGTTTTTCAAACATTTACAGAAACCAACACACTTTAATTGAGTTAACGTTGATTTTAACCTATATTCCTGATTTTTACTCATTTCTAACTCAACAAAAGTATAAGAAATCGCTCGTATGTAGACAGATCACATCCTCAGAAGCCAGATGTCGTTGAAAGATTTAGACACGTGTATCTAAGTCAGGGCATCGAGACCTATCTATACCACCATGACACACCCACGAAAATTGGCGTTTGTTGTCTAATGAATCACCAGAATGAGTCAGTTTGCCTTCCCGATGTTCAATGAACTTTGAGAAAATGAAACTTTTTGGTTCAGGAAATCTTTATAATGTGGGTCTACAATGACCTAATCGTCAGATTGTGCAGCATTTCTCTTTCGCCTTCAGCTGGTTTAGGTTCACAAATACATTTCAATAGCAATATAATACAGCACGTTTTTACAGTCTCTATAGGGTGACCAAACAAAATTTCCATATGTGGTACATATACCAAAAGCTCACAGATTGTAAATGAATTCCAAAAAACAAACTTAAATTTTCTGTCTCATATTACTATTGAAATGTGTTTGTAGACTTAATCCAGCTGGTCGTCAGATGAAAGCGAAAGAGAAATGTTGCACAATCTTACGGTTAAGACTGTAGATAAAGGTTTGAAAAAAGAACCCAATCAATTGATTTCTCTAACAAAATCAAAAAATTAACATCATGTGTCATCATTCCCGAATGTTAGATGTCAGACTCACAGAACTGGAGGATTAAGAAAACTGACAAATGAACTAAAGAAGGCCAAAATCGACTTTGCAGCTATTCAAGAGAGCGGGTATAATAAAGACTAAGAAATTTCCCGCTATAATGGCTACATCACCTTTCGTAGCAGCAAAAAGTCGAGAACATGACTTGGTACTGCCTTCCTGGTAGCTAGAAAATTTGAACACCCGGTTCTAAACTTCCGAAAGGTCTACGAGTTTTGGGAAATTTAAACGCCAAAGTGGGTAAAGAGGAAGTTTCAGACCAACAATTGGACGATACAGTCTGCATGATGAAACGAATGAAAACGGACAGCGCATGATTTATTTCGCGGCTGAAAGAAACCTTGTAGTGAAACGCACTTTCCACCAACATAAAAGCAAACATCTAGTAGCTACGTGGAAGCACCCCAATGACAACTTGTCACCTAATCAAATCAAACACCTATTGATTAGCGGAAGACACCTCAATGATGTAAGTAGCGTCAAAATTGACTTGTCGGAGAGCAAATGCCGACTCTTGTGGTGTCAACACTGCGATCACATCTTGCCCGGTCTTGCGGCGACACATGCTGAAAACATTAGCACAAAGCTTCAACAACTACAACAAGCTCAACCAGATGAATCTCCTCTCGATTGGCAATCGGTGAGTGAAGTGATCAAACAAGAAGCGACAAACACCTTGGGATATCAGAGCCCCAATGACTTCAATACCTAGTTTGATGCGAAGTGTGCTGATGAACGTAAAAACGCTGCGCGATTAAGAAAGGAAACTGCGAGAACGAGAGAACAGAAAGTTTCTGCAGATGCGAGATGCAAATAACTGAGGAAGGAGGAAAACGTTTGCACCGGCGCAAGAAGAGAGAACTCGAAGATAGGACGCTACTTCAGATAGAGAGATTGTGAAGGGCAAATGAGTCACGAAAGTTCTATAAACGTATAAACAATCAAAGGAAAGGATTCAACCCCCGAAGAATCATATGCAAAGCAGTAAACGGAACGTTGCAGTCTGACATGATGTCTTGGAGAGATTCAAAGAGCATTTTGATGCATTCTACAACGGGGATGATGATGTGATTGATGATAGCGATTTGTTTCTTGACGAAGACGGTCGTATCGTAGCAGCGCCAACAATGGAGGAAGTCTCAGCAGCAATTACCTCACTCAAGAACAACAAAGCTTCCGGTCCGGATAATATATCAGCAGAACTGCTGAAGACGGGTGGTGAGGAATTGTCTATTAAGTAAAACGAACCCGGAAGAGTTGCCTGACGAGTGGCTAGAGGGTGCCATTTTACCTCTACACCAGAAAGGTGATACTGAATGCGAAAACTACCGTGGAATTGCCTTGCTGAACACGGCTTATAAAGTATTCGCTCAAGTGCTATTCGAAAGACTTAATCCGCTGGCTGAAAGTGTCATTGGGGATTATCAAGGCGGATTCAGACGAGATCGCTCAACTACTGACCGAATATTCACACTTCGTCTGGTTCTGCAAAAGAGCAGAGAGTTTCAAGTCCGGTCGTACCATCTTTTCATCGATTTCAAACAAGCTTACGACAGGACCAAGCGTATGGAATTGTATGCGGCGATGAAGGAACTGGGAGTATATTCGTCTTGTGGAAGCAACATTGGATGGCACCAGATGTCGTCAAGGTGCAAAACGACATTTCAGACGTGTTTGCTGTTAAAGAAGGGTTGAAGCAAGGAGACGCTCTATCTTGCTTACTCTTTAGATTGGCTTTGGAAATCGCAATGAGACGTGCTGGTATCCAAAACAACAAAACGGTAGTTAATGGAACAGTTCAAGTTCTGGGCTTTGCCAGTCGTACACAGCAATTGACACTTTCACAAATCTGAAAATCCAAGCCGAGAGAATGGGTTTGATGATAAACAAATCTAAAATAAGTCGTTAAGACCGAGACAAAACACGCATTGGAGAGTTCAATCTCGAGATAGTGGATGGATTCATTTATCTTGGAGCGCTGGTACGGTCAGATGGTGACAACACACCTGAAATTCACAGACGTATCATGGCGGCAAGCAGATGCTATTATGGTCTAATTAAACATCCACGCTCAAAGTTAATATCGAAGAAAACGAAGTGCCATATTTACAAAACACTTATCTGTCCAGTATTGACCTACGGATGCGAATCTTGGGCGATGAAAAGTGATGAACAGTTGCTCCAAACGTTTGAGCGCGAGGTACTCCGCACCATATTTGGAACGATTCGGGAGGGGGAGAGGTGGCGACGGCGATATAACTTTGAATTGGAACTTGATTTTGACGAACACGAGCGTTTCATATGTTAGGTAAGCCCGAAAACCGAAAAATTTATTCCTGTTTACGATTTATAAAATCAACATAACACTAGTGTCCCTTCCTAGGAAAATATTTGCTGATCGATTTCCCCAGTAAAATATTATAAAAAAGAGTAGATGAAATGCAATTTGTGAAATCCAGAAAATCAGTCAAGGGATCTGGCCCACACAAAAAGGTTGGACCTAGTTAAAGGTGAAGTTGTTTAGTAGACCTACTTGTATACCTGGATTGTCTATTCAAAGTGTTTTAAATGTACATTATGTACATAGTGGATTTAACGTACATTAAATGCACTTCTCGTTCCAAAGAAAAGATGTAACGGTAAGAGCGCTTTTTAATAATCATTAAATGTGCTGAAATTAGAGCACATTAAATGGGTGCAGCACATTTTCCGATGGCACTTTATGTACATTTCGTGGGGTACATTGTTTTCTGGGGGGTCGGTCGATGCAACGGTGGTTTAGAATAAATGAAAACAAATTGCATTTGCATTCGTTAAAAAAACTTTATAAAAAAGGAAAAAACATTATATAATCAAACTTACAAACTTACACACAAGTTCTTCATAGATAAATCAAATGGATAGGTACTTCCGGTCAAATCTGATATAGGACAGCAAATACTCTAGTGAAGTAATGCAATTTTTCCCAAGGCGCACAAACTACAGTTTTCGATGCTTATCTAAGTCAATCACAACATCTCTACTTTTTTGTAGTTCCTTCAAAGTTTTATGATGTAAGTACTTACCTTTGTGGGACCGTTTCATATGACGATTTAGGTGGGCTTTTTGCGTAAAACATTTCTTGCATTGGGAACAGGAAAAAGGTTTTTCTCCTGAAAAAAAACTTTAATTTTCTCTTCACTTAAGTATGAAAACCTCAAATTCTCCCCTGTGTGGATCCTCTGATGAGCATTTAAGGCAGATTTCTGCGCAAAGGTTTTCTTGCATTGGGAGCAGGAGTGAGGTTTTTCTCCTGATAAAGAAATTTTAATTTTCTCTTCACTTAAGTTTGAAAACCTCAAATACTCACCTGTGTGGGTCCTCTGATGAGTATTTAATTGAAATTTGTGCGCAAAGAATTTCTTGCATTGGGAACAGGAGTGAGGTTTTTCTCCTGAAAAAGAAATTTTAATTTTCTCTTCACTTAAGTTCGAATGCCTCCCCTGCTCCCCTCTTGTGTGGACACGCTGATGCCTTTTTAAGTACGCCTTTCGTGTGAAAGATTTCTTGGATTGGGGACAGGAGTAGGATTTTTCTTCGAACAAAAACATATAAAAACCTTCGGTCTGCAAGGTTTTTGTACTTTACACGGCAGTTTAGTGCGAATGCCTCAACCACTCACCTGTGTGGATCAGCTGATGGCGTTTTAAGTGATCTCTTCGTCTAAACGTTTTGCTACATTCCGTACAAGGATACGGCCTCTCAGCTAAAAGCAAAGTTTTTCTTCATTCAGAACTCATTTACTTTAAGCTACTCACCAGCGTGAGATCTCATGTGTCTCGTAAGGGTGGACTTATTGGCAAAACAATTTTTACAAATGTCACAAATCAAGTGTCTCGTGCCTAAATTTCAATGTAAATTTGTAACGAACACGACGACACGACGTGAAAAATAATTGCAACTTACTTGAGTCTTGCTGTCGGGTGTTATTATCCTTGTGTGTAGACTCAGCATTAGAAGAATATCTGCAATTGTTGTCGTCCCACGAATTGAGGCCCACATTTCCTACCTGAGGAAAACCAAGAGGGGAATTTATGTTAAGAGTGAGACATCAGATTTAGTCGAAACGGAAATTTTGTACTCTTCGAGAACAGACGCATCTCCTCAAATAACTCGTAAAATTACCCACCTCTGAATGGAGTTCTTGTTCCCTTAATTTGTCATAGTATCGCTCGTCGAAATCGGTCTCAGTGACCTCTTCAGGTTTTACTGGAGGTTCATGCTCAGAGATGTTTCCAAATTCCTCATGTTCTTTCAATAATCTGAGTTCAAGAAAGCAAAACGTAATTAGAGAAGATATTGATGATTTTTAGGTTAATTACTTTTCGATCAAGGAGAGGTCTATAGGTTCTAATGTTGAATTGTCGAATTGCCGGAGTAGATTCCGAAAAAAGAAATTGATTTTTTAGTATAATTTGTAATTATTGTATGAAATTTTGTCGTAACCTCCAACCGAAAGTTATGAATGACAAAGCTCTCAGCATTTCTCTGGATGCGTTTTCACTAATTTTTAATCAGTTCATACCTGTAACTCATGATCATCAATATCTAATTCTATGTCCATGTCAATGTCCATGTTGAAATCCATAAAAATAAGAAATTCACTCAGTTGAAACGAAGCAGTCGAACGAAAGGTTAATATTACAATACACAAAGCTACTAGTGGAGAAAAACGAAGTAGTGAATCGGATTTTAAAGGGATGTTGTGGCAGAACATTCTCAATGACTAGTACTTTTTAAATAGTATAGTGCCACTGCCACAATCTTTTCATTAGACCAAAGACATATTCCAGGGCTCGTATACTCTAACATGTGTAAACATGTGCAAATCACAATAATGATGAAAACTTTCATGGCTTAGTCACGTACTTTTCCAGATGGGTAATGAAGGTATGATGTAATGATGATGAAGGTAATGATGAATAAGGATCGTCCATCTTCGTTCAGGGGGAAGGAGCGTTTTTGAGAAAGCAAATACAATGTGTGGATGGGAGGATGGGAAGCGAATTTTCCCGAAACAGATGTCTGTTTTCAATAGGTAAACATGGTTCGGAAACTTTTGAAAAACTAGTACGTTCAGTACAAATTCATTCAAAATCTTATCTCAACTGCAACCAACTTCGTTATAATAAGGTTACTATAACAGTAGCTAGAGTCAATTTACTGTTTTTCAACCGTGTTTTTCTATAACAATTTGCATATATACAGAAATCGAGAATTAGTTGTGTTTCTTTGAACTTTCTCGCGAGCAACACAACCATCGTAATCGTTTACATACAGCCGAAAACTGTGGTTTTAAGCAAACAAAGATCTTTGTGTACAACAAAACTTTAATTTTACTTCTGCAATCACAATGACGATCACTGTATTAATTGGTTGTATTGTCTTTTCTTCTCTTTCTTCCTTAAGACAAGTGGTAGAGCAGGTCAGATGCACCTACTGAATGAAGTTGGTTGAAGAGAGGTGAGTTCAGCATTACGTCATCATCAGCATCAAAAGAAAAAAAAATTCAACACGCGTTGCTTCTAAATAAGAATTAAGCGTGTCATAGCGTGACTAAAAATGGCAATCCACGTAACCTCTCGAAATGTTCAGGTTGTGTTCTATAACGCAATTTTTTGACCAAATATAAAAAAAAATTCAGAAAAAGTATAATCGAAAAATTAGTTATGGCGTAGGGAGACGTTAGCTGCGGATAGGTCCGGTTGGAGAAGCATGTTGCAGAAGGCCAAGACCCTTAATGAGTTGTAGTGCTGGTTAAGTAAGTAATTAAGTTGCATTTTACTAAAAAGTCGAAACTTTTTCAAAAAGTGGTTTGTCACCTACCCCCAGGTGAAGCACGGAAATTGCTTTTCAAGATTTTGAATAAAAGATATATGAACCTCAGACAGTCGCAATACAGTTTGTTTGAAACCTGCTCGTAGGATCCATAGTGTGCACCTATTCCAATCCAAAACAGAAAAAAAACGTTTTTTTTTCTCGTTTTGTTTCGTTTTAAAAAACGGAACGAAAACAAAACAGAAAAGACGTTTGAGAATTGTTCACGCGTAAGCAATAGAATATATCTATAACGCTGCGGACTCCCCTTCCCCCCATATGTCCTATTTTGGATATCTGAAAATCGATTCAAAAGAATAAAATAATGAGTTGATGTGTTGTATGAATGTTTTTGATCAATGTAATTGGAGTAATCAACTTACAAGGAAAAATTCAAATTGTGTTTGCTGAAAGAAATCACAGTCTTGGCTTAATGTAAATGATTCCGATATCATAGATTTCTTCGGCAGTGCTTCAAACGGCATAAATTACGTAAGCGCAGACGTCATTTATTGACAGTTCGAAAAAAGTGACTGACGCACACCCTACATAACAGCGAGTATTCGCGTCGATGCTGAGAAGTCGTTCACAAATTACGTCACGTTTTTTTCGGAACTTTAGACGACCCTACTCTTCCTTCCGGGAGTTGACACTAAAAATGTAACGGCATCTTTGTAACATCAACATAGATTATAATTAAGTCTTTGGTTTTACAATTTTCGAAGAGTGTAGAGATAGCGTCACGTTCTGAAAAACCACCTCCAGTTCACCCGTCACTAATTCCATCAGGGCTGTCAATAAATGGAACATTGTTTACCGTTTTGGAATGTGAAATTACGTCGACATTAAATTGAAAACAGCCGAAAGGGCAAAATTGAAAAATCCATCCGAAGAAAATGCGCAAAAACCTCTCCAAATCCCTAAAAAATCTCAAAATTTAAAAAAATGGAAAAACATATGCGAGGGACTTGTACGTATCGGAATAGATGTTGTAAAAAGAATCGAACAAGAACCGAACGTATCTAAGTAAATTGTACATGCTGTAGAATAGCCCATTGCCTTAACTCTTCTGTATGCAATTACGTCCACACTAAATTGGACTGGAAATTGCTGAAAGGGCAATATTGAAAAACTCGTACGAAGCAAACCCTTAAAATAAGCCCAGAATTTAGGAAAGATCTAGAGCACTTAGGAGAGACCTCTAACACATACTTCCATGGACGAAAAAGTTCACCTCTTCTTTCTCTACAACACTGCACGAAAAACCACCAAATATCATGTGGGTTCGCGCAGCGTTAGTTGGGCTCGCAGTGGTGACTCTACAGCCCGAACCACTAGACCGATTTTCATTCACTTAATTTTCGTGATATTTTGATGTCTATATCTTTTATTTAAAACCTTGAAGATCATTTTCGTTCTAATTTCGCAGAGATTTAAGTCAAAAAGTTCCACCAACCTTCACAGAACCACGTTTTTGACCACTTTTGTGCCCATGCTTAACTGCGTATTAATTTTTTCATTATCTTTCGGAAGAAATGAGATTCTGAAAATCGGATAAGATTTACGGCTCCCGTCAAAAATCCCGAAAATTAAAATCCCGAATGAAAAATTCAAGAAAATCCAAAATCCCGACTAACAGAAATCCCGAAAATAAATAATCCCGAATGTACAAATATCCCGAAAAACCATAATCCCGAATGAAAACAAAAATTGTGAAATCTTAAAAATCCTGATTGATACGAGTGAATTTGAGTTTGGAGGGCTTTGTCCCCTCACACCCGCACCTGCAGCAGGCTTCTTTTTTACGCCTGCGGCTGGCTTTTTTTACGTCTTGCAGACGGCCTAATGTCCATGGGGCTCTGCCCCTTAGATCCCGCAAGGGGGCCTCTACGCTCTACCCCCTTGACCCCTCACAGCGGGGGCTGCCGTCCCTCGACCCCGCTTTTTTTTATATTCACCTTCGCTGAGACGCAACTCAAAAAACTTCTTTCTCCTTATATCTACACATTCGGGATTATTGATTTTCGGGATTTTTGTTATTCGGGCCCTGGCTGAGTCCGAAAGTCCAAAATCAAAAATATTTCTTCCATAAATTGTCAGGCATGCTCAGATCTTTCAAACAAAAAATAAACAAAAAATTATGAAAATCGGAAAAGATTTACTCGAGTTGTGTACAAAAGACCACTTAAACGGTCCAAGCTCGGCGGCCCTTGAACCGACAGTGCCCAGATTTAATCCCATTACAGATTTTTCAATTACCTTTCAGGGAATAAAAAGTTTTTGAAAATCGGTCAAGTTTTACTCAAGTTATCGATGTGACGGAAATTTTTTTATTGCTGATTCGTCATCTAAGGACCATGATCGATGTCCCCCCCCCCCTCCATCCTACTCCCGGGTAGAAATTGGGATGGTTACAAATGTCGCGGTAAAAGCATAAAACCCCTTTTCTAAGAACTTCTTCGTACGGGTCTAAAAATTTTTTTTGCTACGTTGAAGAGAAAATTGATGTAAATATTTTTATGTGTGGAAGTATTTGTTCGAAACCTTTCCTTTGTGCCCTAGGTCGATGCTAAGGTCGGCCCTAGACAAAAAAAAATGGTTTTTGCTATGTTGTAGAGAAAATTGAGAGAAATATTTTTGTCCATGGAAGTTTTTGTCCGAGGCCTCTCCTAAGGGCCCTAGGTCGGTACTAAAGTCGGCTCTAGTCCAAAAAATGATTTTTTGCTATGTTGTAGAGTTGAACATTTTTGTCTATTTGTTGTGCTTTCGTAAGGGTTTCTATACACCGTTGCTTCGGCCGGGTTTTTCAATATTGTCCTCTTGGTAATTTCTAATATAATTAAATCTGGTGTGGACGTAATTTCATACACTTAAGAGTTAATGCAATATTTACTTAGATACGTTCGAGTCTCCTGATACGTACGGGTCCCTTGCATATGTTTACTTTCTATGTAGACATATCCCTGATGTAATTCTGCTGCACTGGTCTGTAACAATTTTTTTAATAAACGACGATTTTTGACTGCTTTCAACCAAAAAATTCTGTATAACTGCACTGGAACATGATCTGCAACTGTATACTAGACCGAGCCACATGAAAAAAAAAGTTGACCAAAACCTTCACACAAATCTTTTTTTCGCTTCTTTATGGAATACTAAACTCTTGTCTAGAACATCAAAACTTGATTAAATGCTGTTTGGAACTCCCGAAAAACCTACGAAAGTTGTAAAAATGTTCTAGACAAAAGCTCAGTATTCCATAAAGAAGTGAAGAAAAGATTTGCGTGAAGACTTTGGTCAACTTTTTTTTCACATTACTCGGTCTACTGTATACGCGACAAGGAGCTGTTCACAAGTAACGACATACTTTACAAAAGGGGTGGTTACTAAAGAAAGCGCAACTATGTTACGTTTTGAACACTTTTTCAACGTTGGGGGATGAAAAATTTTGTAAAATAGTCACTTGTGGATGATCTCCACTCCAACAAATGAACTTACCATTACATTTCCTTTATAAACGTCCCATTCTGACCCAAATCAAATATTTATTGGAGTTCATTCACAAATGGCATGCACCTACTTGGTCAGTCATAACTCTACCTAGATGTCAAATTTTCCAAATATGAGGAATTATTTCATCTATCATTGTCCTTAGATCCCGAATCTGCAAAACAAATTTTGGACTTAACCAAGGCCCTAAAACTGAGTCTCTACAAGAGCCAAACTTGTTCGAAGTACGAAGTATAAAGGTCCTATACGTTTACTACAAACAATTTTATTGTATCATGGAATACATCGAGGTGGAAGGGGGATGCATCTATTTTCGTCTAAAGATGACAAATCAGCAATAAAAAAAATGTCCGTCTGTCTGTCCGTCTGTCCGTCTCCACTTTTTTTTCTAAACGACTCAACCGATCAGCCTTAACTTTTTTTTCTGAAAGGCACATGCCTCCTATGATTCAAGTTCGAAGATGAGCAAAATCGACCAAGTAGTTCCGGAGGTATGGTCGAAGAAGTGGAGGTCGGACATGAAATTTTCGAGGGTCGATTAAACTTTTTCGCAAATATCTCAGCAAGTATAGCACGGAAATTCCTCATTTTGGTGTCAAATGAAAGCATTTGATGTCACAAAACTGGGAAAAAATAAATCTTATCCGATTTGCAAAATCTTATTTTCACTGAAAGATAATCGAAAAATAAATTACAGGAATGAATTTGGGAAAAATCGGTCGAAAGCTTTCGAAGTGGTTGTTTGAAGGTCGGTGACACTCTTTGACTTAAATCTTTACGAAATTAGCACAGAAATCGCCCTAGTAACATTTTGAAAACCAATAACTTATTGGTTAAAATAACGTTATTATAACGTTGTCAGGACCGTTATTTTACAGTCACTGCCCAGTTATAAAATGACCTAAGTCCACTGACCGTTATTTAACCAATAAGTTTCCTTTGTAAAACTTTTTTGTTAAATAACAGTCATTTTACGGTTAAAAAACTTAGGTGTTAGGTCTTTTCAGAACTGGGCAATGACATTTAAATAAAGGTCATGACAACGTAATAATAACCGGAACTATTTATTGGCACTAGTTAAAAATTAACTTTTGTCAAGTTATTTTCCTTGTACGTAATGTTTCTGTCGTGGCGTAGTAAAAATGTCGTAACTTGACAAAAAAGTATTTTGATTTTTTAACTTGACAAATAAGTATTTTTAACTTGACATTTAAGTAGTACCCTATAATAACGTTATCTTAACCAATAAGTTTATTGGATTTCAAAATGTTACTTGGGGACTTCCAGAAATCACGAAAAAAAATTAGTGAAAATCGATCGAATGATACGGGCTGTAGGGTGTAGGGCCCTTAGTGTTGGCACAATTCACGTTAGTACTGTAATAGATTTGACGTAAAAGGTTGCACACCGCTGAAATCCAATATTGCACAATTGGAGAGCAAGAGAGATGACATTACATTTGATTCTTGATCTTGGTCTGAACCGATAAGTTATTTGTGTGTCTGTTTTTCACGACTGATTTTAGGCAATTTCGCGTGTTGCAGACCGAGCAGAGCGAGGTCTACACACGAAAGTGCCTAAAATGAGTCGTCGAAAACAGACGCACACAAAACATTTTTCATGCAGAGGTCCAAAATCGAGAGAAATTTATAAAATTTCCTTCGATTTTGGCCCTGAGGCATGAAAAATCACATTTACATGACGCAGTCCCCACACCCCAAAAAAAAACGTCCACAAATCCAAAAACCTCCATACAAAAACCTTTGGGACAAGACACGATGTATAGGCGAACTTTTAAGTTTTTTCCCCTCGCCCCCCTCCCCCTTCAAATTATTTTTTAAAAAAAAACTACGTCGCAGCAGCTTTCAAACAAGCCCTCACTCATCAAAATCGGTTGAAAATTGGCTGAGATATCGCCAATCAAAGATGACCAATTCCT